>OW119932.1:17202536-17750036 GCA_933210815.1 Meta bourneti
AACCAACTTCACGCAACAGCGAACACATACATAAACCCCAAACGATTTTTCATTCAAAGAGCTCCGAGATTGAAATAATGAAAGTAATCAGCTTCTCTCCGGCTTGTTCCCGAAAGCTAAAGTCAATAAAAAATCTTTTCATTTCACTTCGGAGAATCACAACACGCGAAAAAATCATTTTTTGCAGTCTGATTTCCTATCTCTCGTAAACGGACAACTTAAAAAGAATAGGGGAGGAAGAAAAAAAGAATAAAAATCCCATCGTAAATAGTCCCTTTTATTAAAGTGAGCAAAATGTTTAAATCAATGCGGAGAGAATATTTCTTTGTCACTGCCAACACGCAATACGCATTCATCATCCGCAGCAGCGACATCTGGTGGAAGTAAGATAAATAAAAAGGTCCGTTAGGTAAATGTTATTTATTTGTCTATAGGAAAATGAATGTAAATCGAAATGCACTGACATTCGTGAGGAAGATATATATTTTCTCATTTTGCGTACGACAAAGCCGGTAAAAACTGTCAGCCAGGCTATGATTAATTGCTTTCCTTGTGATTGAAGAATAAATAGGGTTGATTGAAAATAATAGAAATACATTTGAAACACTGCACGTTATGTTTTTATTGCCACGCCATGTTGTAGTACAGTTAAGTAGGAAAATGCGGACCATAAAGTTTAATCATAAAAGGAATAGATCTGGTTACATCAACATTTTACCAAATCAATGAAGGTCGTTTTATTCATCGTTATACGTTCAGTTTAGTTATACTCGATATATGATCGAGATCTGCGGTTTAGAGTGGATTTCGACATAGATCAGATCGTTCAGAAGAATTCGTTATTAAACTTTTGGACTATTGTAACAGTTTACCAAGTGAGTACAGGTAATAAAAGCTCAATCTTTATAATCTACACTATTAATGTGTGATAGTTTCTTGGAAATCTATCTTCGTCTCAACCCCAGCACGTAGAGATCTGAGAGAGGTGTCAAAATACGCAAAATAAACTTGGAAAGTTATTCCGTCCCTTTAAAAATTTAAATTTTAACATAAAATGTTCAAAAAATTACCTGATTGAACAGAGTGCCGTGACGTCACTGGCTGATTCCGTAACGCTTTTTGCCCCAACTTTTTTAATATGTTTTTGTCAGACTTGGCTTAAATATTCGTGTTAAATTCGAGAAAAAATCGTAGAAAATGTTCAAAATTCAATATACAGTACTTTTTCGTGTCTTACATTTTACTGCTTTAAATAAACATTTAATACACTACTTTTTCGAGCCTTATATTTTACTTCTTTAAATAAGCATTATTTTGTATAATTATTTCACATCCAATACAGCAAACTTGTACAACTGAACTCTTAAATCCATCGTAATTTGGAATTTCAAATTGTTTACTGCTGCCTTTTTTATAACGATTGTTTTTTGCGTTGTAATTACTCTTTTTAACGACAATGTCAAAAGGAAAACGTTCCATAACAAGCAATTCAGCTAAATATAAACTACGTGAAAGACGTCACAATGAATCTAAGGAACAAGCTACCAATAGAAGACTGGTCGAAGCTGAACGTCAGGGTGAAATTGGGAAATTTACATGAAGACTTGCAATGAGACGGCGAAAAATCTAATATGTCGTTTACTAACAATCAGTTATCCCGTGACACATTAAACCATAAAACTTTTAAATCCGAATACTAATAATGATAAATTTATAGAATTATATAACAGTGAATCTATAAGAAGGCATGCAAAAAAACAGTAAAAAATCCAATAGGGAGGTATTTACTAACACGTCCTCCGCAACGCGGGGCCATACAGCTAGTACAGTATTATTACCTGAGAATATTCACCAATATTCAGCCGAACTCTTAATTTATTCATCTTTTGAGCTACAATTTCCGGAAGGATATGGCTCTCCATTCAATAGGCGTCGGCTTCGAATCCTGGTCCATGAATGTTTGTATGCTAATTCGGAATCCTTTTTAATCCACTGGTCTAATTAGCTCTTGTGTAGCATAAAATATCCTTCCTGGTGGTTTTCTCACCGAGGCATATCGTCATTAGCAGAACTGACGTGATCTTGATAGACGAGATATCTCGTCATTAGAAAAAACTGACATGATCATGATCCCGACATCATCAAAGCATCTACAATATCTCGATGACGAAATATCTCCTCATTAGCAAAATTGGTCACATCTTGTTGGGCGAGATATCTCGTCAAACCCCTTAGAGGGTTAACTTGAGCCGGACTATAACCATATAAAATTATTCCGTTTCAAGCAATATTTATTTTCGTTGCATTCGTTTTAACCCTCCTGTTGGTTGTCTCAACGGGGTATCCCTTCATTAGCAAATCTGATTAGATCCTGATGGACGAGATATCTCGTCATTGGGAAAAACTGTCCTGATCCCTATCTCGCCCTCATAAAAAATCGACAGTATCTCGATTATGAGATACCTCGTCATTAGCAAAATTGGTTAGATCTCGATGGACGAGTTATCTCGAAGGAAACAAAATTGGTCAGATCTTGATTGTTCACATATTTCGTTATCAGCTAAATTGTCAGATCTTGATTGTTGACGTATTTCGTTATCAGCTAAATTGTCAGATCTTGATGGACGAGTTATCTCGCAATTAGTAAGATTGGTGCTTGATTGATGAGATATTTCGTCATTAACAAATTTGGTCAGATCTTGATAGACGAGATATCTCGTCATTAGCAAAATTGATCAGATCCTGATAGACATCTCGTCATTAGAAAAATTGTCAGACCTTGATAGACGAGTTATTTAGTCATTAGAAAAATTGGTCAAATCTTGATGGACGAATTATCTCGCCATTAGTAAGATTGGTGATTGTTTGATGAGATATTTCGTCATTAAAAAAATTGGTCAGATCTTGATAGACGAGATATCTCGTCATTAGCACAATTGATCATATCTTGATGGCCGAGTTATCCCGTCATTAGCAAAATTGGTCAGATTTTGATGGACGAGTTAGCTCGCTATTAGCAAAATTGGTCAGATCTTGATAGACATCTCGTCATTAAAAAAATTGGTCAGATCTTGATAGACGAGATATCTCGTCATTAGCAAAATTGATCAGATCTTGATGGCCGAGTTATCTCGTCATTAGCAAAATTGGTCAGATCTTGATGGACGAGTTTGTCTCGTCAGTAGCAAAATTGATCAGAACTCGATAGACATCTCGTCATTAGAAAAATTGGTCAGATCTTGATGAACGAGATACCTCGTCATTAGAAGAAAACTGAAAATATATTCATCTCGTCATCAGAAAAAATTCGCAATATCCTGACGTGATATCCCGCCATCAGCATAATTGATCAAATATTGATGTGCGATATACCTCGTCAAACCACTCGGAGGGTTAACTTGGGCCGAACTACCATAACCATAAAAAAATAATTCCGTTTTAAGTAATATTTCTTCCTTAAAAATTCGACGATACACTTTAAACATACGACGTAATAAAAAAATTCCCTTTGTTCAGCTTCCATTTAAACACACTTCAGATTTATTCCTTTCCATTGCTCTTGTTCTACACCTCCATATAAATATCCTTCACTTAAAAGCAAGACAATAAATACCATTTCGCCATCCCTACTTAAAAGCCGAACTCCTTCGAGGGGCAAAGTAAAAGAACAAAAGGACACTGGTGTTGGGAACGAAATAAATCCAAACGATTTGACAATCCAAATGCGTTACGGGTGAATTCTTTTGAGTTGAAGTTCCCTCCTCTCATTTGTCTTCGAAGAAACGAGGATTCTATCTCATTAAATTGTCATTTTAGAAAACTGTTGGCATTCGTCTTGGAGAATAGCGCCTCTTGTTCTTCACGCAGCTTGGTGAATTTTTGCGTGGAAATTATGTTCCGCCTGTGGCGTTGAAATAGCGCGGAGTCACTGAAATCTGGGAAGAATAACGTGTTATTTGGAGCATTTTCGGGAGAAAAATTAATTGAATGCTTGAAGGGAGGTGGATTTTATGCGACGCTTTCGTGTCGAATGAGACATCACTGGGGATTTTAAAGAATTTAACATTTATTAAAATTCGAAGACGAGGACTATTCAGAGAATGAAATGCAGGGTTCTCATTCGTCTAATTTCAAGGAGCGTGAATATGGCCTTATTTTTAAACTCAGACAGTAGCGTTGATGAAACAGCCGCGTGCTGGAATTCAAAACAACTAGAATTAAATAGAGGTTGGGGATTTTAATAAGGGTTGCTGTTTTGAATTAAAATGTTTACAATCGTAATGAAAGAAATAGCATCACAAACCTCAGGAAATTTATACTTCCTAAATAATTGTTAGTTGCACATTTTTGTTTCGAATACTAAGTTTTCCTTCAGTTCTGATTCGCGTAGCCCATTTAGAACAGTAACGGATTAGCAACCTTAGGATTGCATGTTGATAGCTCTAAACAAATACCATTCCTATATCCTTGTTTTATTCTTCCTCCCTGAGTGTATTTCTCTCTTCTGTGTCAGCAAAACTTTCATTGCGTGTATGTCTATTACATCAAATTGTATGTCTTGTGTATCGGGCGCAGCATGTCCAGATATGGCTATTGCACCATAAAACCACCAAAAGACAACCAAACTTGTTTCACCATCCTGGTAGTTGTCTCAACTAGGTATATTGTCATTAGCAAAACTGACAATATCTTGTTGGACGAGATATCTCGTCGAACCAATTAGAGGATTAAATTGAGCCGGACTAAAACCATATAAAATTATTCCGTTTCAAGCAATATTTATTTCCTTTGCATTCTTTTTAACCCTTCTGGTGGTTGTCCAGACGAGGTATCAGTCATCAGCAAATCTGATTAGATCTTGATGGACGAGATATCTCGTCAATGGAAAAACTGACCTCATCTTTATCTCGACCTCATAAAAAATCGACAGCATCTCGATCCTTCGACGCTAATGACGAGAAAACTCGTCATTAGCGAAATTGGCCTGATCTTGATGGGCGAGATTTCTCGTCATTAGAAGAAAACTGAATAGATTTTGATCTCGTCATCACAAAATAATCGGCAATATCTGACAAAGCAAATTAAGGAATCGGCAAATTAATGACAAGATATCTCGTCTCTAGCAAAATTGGCCAGATCTTGATGGATGAGATATTTCGCTAAAACTACTTGGAGGGTTAAAACTTACTCTATCGAGTATCTTCTCTCAAAAAGATGCGTTGCTACCAATAGAAACTTGCACATACTTTCCTATGCTGCTTAAGAAAGTTTTGGTTACATTTTAACCTTCTGAGCGTAACGTGATTTCCAAGTTGTGCAATGTTGCTCCTTAACCCTCCTGGTGGTTTATCTTCGCGTCGAAACCCCCCCCCCCCCTGCGGTGGCCATCCTCTAGTGCAAAAACCTGTTCCAAACTGTCACAAGTTCTGGACAATTGTTCCTAGTTGGATCGTCATCCCCTTGTTAGGTGGGTACTTTAGTTAACGTCACACAGGCTATTGGTGACGGTCTGGGATGAAACCCGGACGGAAAGACCCGAGGACAACATCACGAAATTTAGAACCACGGTCAGACGAGGTCACACCTGAGCTGGCACCCCACTCTCAAAACTTCCACACCACGCTAATGTGAGGACATTTGAGGCTACGACAGATTTGTGCACCAGTTCCGTTGTACACGATAGTCTTTGGTTGGATTCGAAATCGCAACCCTCCGGTTGCTAATTCGTTACTCTTCCAACCGGGCTACTGCGGCCCCATTCCCTTTTCAGTAATAATGTAGTTTTGTCTCTATGAAATACCTCGTCATTAACAAAACTGCTCATATCTTGGACGGGATATATCGTCTAAATACTTGAAGGGTTGCAATGAAACACCTCCAGAATGATTAAATAACCATTTTTATTTGTGTCAAAATTAATTCTACTAAACAATTGGCCAAGTTGACCGGTATTGGTTATTAGAAGTATCAAGTTGTTGAATGGATATATACTTGTGAGCCCTTTTGAAGGTTCTCAGGTTTGATATTTCCCTGAATGTTTTTCTTTATTCTGTGTCAGTACTTTCCTTGTGTGTGCATTTACTTGATGTTTGGCAGAGCTTGGCCAAATATGGCTACTGCTCCTTGAAAGAAAACCAACCATTTTGAGAGTTAGATTCGATAAACGCATTTATATAACATAAATATTAAGTTGAAAATTTTCATGTGTCAATTACACATGATCCAAATTTGAATGAGGTAAATCATTTCTAATCGAATAATTTTAGTAACAATAAAGTGCTTTTAAATATTTAAACCTTAAATATCGTTTCAATCTCACTTTTCTTTAAACTATTTTTTCGTTTTATATTCTAGATTCAATGTCACCTAAACATAAGTTAAAAGTAAATTTAATTTAGAACTACACTGCTGGCCACCCAAATTGCAACACCAAGAAAGACAAGAGATATCACAACAAAATTTATTTTGTAGATAACATGTTGACCAAGTATCAAATGATTAAATTTATAGACTTCTGTGAAGTGTGGTTCCTGCCAAAATCAGTAGCCAGAGTAGCCGCCATTGTTGGAGATCACCGCTGCCACACGCCTCGGCATTGATTCAAAGAGACTTTGGATGTGTTCTTGGGGTACAGCAGACCAAGCAGCTTCCACACGTTGCCAAAGTTGATCTGGTGTGGCAGCTGGGGATGTATTCTGGGTCAATCGTTGAGCAACCATGGACCACATGTTTTCTATCGGCGAAAGATCCGGAGAGTGAGCTGGCCAGGGAAGCAATTCAATCTGGCGATTGACAAAGAACCCTTGGACAATGCGTGCCACGTGTGGTCGCGCATTATCCTGTTGAAATATGGCTGTGGGCAAGCCCTGAAGGTAAGGAAGGACAACTGGCTCCAACACCTCGGAGATGTAGCGCTGGCTGTTTAAAGTACCGGCAATGCGTACTAGAGGAGTGCGAGAGTGATATCCAATACCGCCCCATACCATAATACCCGGTGCAGGACCAGTGTGGCGGTGCATAACGCAGCTGTTCAGCATCCTCTCTCCACGGTGTCTCCAGACTCGAATCCGACCATCGTGGTGTTGCAGACAGAAGCGTGACTCGTCAGTAAAGACAATTTCATTCCATTCTGCCATCCACATCCTTCTTTCATCGCACCATTGGCGGCGGAAACGTCTGTGGTTCTGCGTCAAGGGTAGACGAAGCAATGGACGTCTTGCGGACAGACCACTCTGCTGTAAACGGCGTCGAATGGTACGCGCAGACATTGGATGATGCGGTACAGACTGAATGTGCTGTACTATGGTTCGTGATGTGGCTGAGCGATCCGTCACTGCCATACGCATAATATGCCTGTCATCACGTGAAGTGGTGCACTGAGGTGGATGCGATCGAACACGTCGGTCCGTCGTACCCTCCTGCATCCAACGATCACATATCCGCATTACAGTTGTTTGGTTTCGTCCAACACGACTACCGATTTCCCTGAAAGATAATCCACAATCTCGGTAGGCCACTATCCTTCCTCTGTCGAACTCGGATACTTGATCAAAAGATGATCGCTGTTTTCTACGAGGCATAATTGATCATTTTTTTTTAAAAAACCACAAGAAAAACACAATTGCTGTACTTGAAATCGTCGAAATCTCCAAGCCTTAAATAGCGCTTTGAAGTGGCGCCACAGGCGCGCGTGATGTGCGTCTGCGCTGAAATTCTAATCATTTGCATATCTCAACTCCGCTAATGCATGTTGTAAATTTCATATTATTTGCATGCTTCCTTCAGGGTGTTGCATTTACGGTGGCCAGCAGTGTAGTTTCACACACGAGTAACAAATTCGATAAATCTTTTAAAAATGTTTTCAATTTCATCTTGAATAGCGGTCTAACCATTAAAACCGTATTTGAAGCTGCCTTCAAATGCATTATATCCACTTTGCAAATGTCATTGCATTATTCTACAAACTAAATGTTTCAAAATATTTTCGTAGTAAAATGAAAGTACTTTCCAAAATAAAATATCAAAACGCCGCGAAGTGAAATTGAAATGATGTTTTCCCAGTATTCAGGTTTTATTTTTGTATTCGAAAAAGCACGTAATCCTATTTGAAAGTTTTTTCCAAAGCATTCAAAATTAATACTTAAATAATAATAGAACTACTTTCCACATAAATATTCATGACAGAAAATATCTGTTTATATTTCCCATTAAACTTGCATATTTTCCTCTAAAAGCAAATCTGGATGGCAACACGAGAGCGAATCTTACCGCCGTCGCCTAAAACATATTGATAAATTCTAATTCTTCACCAAACGATAAATAAACATAAAAGAATTTTTAATGGAATAGAATTTCTTCTTCGCATGTTGTTACGAACGAATATGTTTTATTTTTCGCGCAGTGCGTTCGACGAAAACAATTTACCTTATCTTAATAACTTAGTTATTACGAAAGTATGGGGATTGTCGTATTTTAGATCGACTCTTGGAGTAAAAAATATGCATATAAATGGAAATCCAATTTCGAATTTGTGTTTGTTTCCTATTGAGTTTTAGCATTTAATCATCGGATATTTTTTTGTTCTAATAACAGGTTAGAACAGAAGCGGAACGTTGAATTTACGCGTTCCGTTTATTTATTCTTTTCCGTAATGGGTCCCAATGAAATTCGGAGCTATACCAACTCCCGGTTTTTTTTAAATTTAATTTCCTTTTATCTGAATGGAATATCTGAAATGAGTTCTACTTATTTAGATACGAGGAATCTCTTTTTAGTAATTTTCGAGCAAGCTGATTGGCAGAGCTATCTTCGGGCGCTGAACTGGATCGAATTACACTTTCGAACATAGTCGTTCCACTTGATTTATCAAAGAGACATTGATTTGGAAAGTGATCCCTGCGAACTCTTAAATCGAATGAAAAGCATTCGAAATGAAAATTCCTAGATATGAAGTTAATAGGCTATTCGATTTTTCCCTGGAACAGATTCTTTTGGATATAATCTGGCGCATCAATGGCAGATTGTAATTTAAAAATGCGACTACCCAATTTCTAGTGTAACGCATATGCGAGCTCTGTATCTTAGCGTTGGACATGCATATTCTAATTTGCTCCAGTTCTTGTTTGGAAGATAAAGATTCTCATTCACATATTGAATGCAGGAGAAAGAATATGCTTTTCACATATATCAAAGAATTTAATTACTACATCTGAAACGAAAGATCTTTGTAAATATTTATTTGAGGCACCGATTTTAAATGGAAATGTGTTGTTTATGTTATTCTTCTAGAGATTGTGCACCAGATCCACATGTGTGGGGGTAATAAATACCATTCCCAAAGGTTTATAACAGTATTTCCATCAAAATATGATTACTTTTCGTGGTACGTAAAAGATAAAACTGGCTTGGTATATAAATTGAAAGGAAAATATTTTTGGGATAAGGGAATTTATAGCACTGATTTGTACGCTTTGGTATCATTTTTATTTTGTCGTAATAAAGTTTACTTTGTTTTGTGTGTTACGCATTTCGGGTATCCGACAAAGCGCCGATAAAATGTAAGATTATCGGATGTGAAAATAGCAACTTTCTTTCAGAGTAAAATAACGGTTTTAACCCTTCAAGGTGTTTCGATGAGATATATCTCGTGCATGAAGATCTGGTCAGTTTTTTCTAATGATATATCGTCCATGAAGATATGGTCAGGTTTGTTAATAATGAGAGACCACATTGAGAAACCCACCAGAAGGTTTAATTGGGTATTCAAAACCGGCGTAATGACAAACAAATTTTTAAAATTTTGTTTACTCAAATTACAACATAGCTACTTATAAAATAACGCTTTACCTGGCGGGGCTTAAATAATATTTATCGGCCGGATCTAGACAGCTGGCCGGGTTAACCTATCTCGAAGGCCGCATCTGGTGTGCGGCCGATTAATCACATCCAGAGGGCCGTATTTGATTTGCGAGCCGGTTAAAACTATTCGGACAGCTGTAACTAGTCTGTAAACCTATTTAGGGAGCAGTATTTGGATTACGGTCCGAAGAGACCAGTCCGAAGGGTCGTATCTAGTTTGCGGGCCAGATACAAATATTTTGGACCATATCTGGGTATGAGGGAATAAAGTAAATCTATTCGCTACAACTCATTTTTTCTTAAGCTTACAGTTTTTTGTGGACGCTACATGATCCCGACTTGGCTCACAGGGTTTTCCCACTGCTCTAGCAGCCTGCGAGTTATAGGTGGAGCAGGTTCGATTCATTTCTGGATGTATTTCTCTCTTCTCGAATAACTTCGACCGTGTAGCAGTAAACATCGGTCTTCTAATAAAATAATACATAGAGCATGTGGTCGGAGTCGTTGTCGTAAGAAGGGTAAATCACGTGGGCTTACGAATCGTCTTGAGCCGATTGTTCCAAATCGATTCGTGTGTTAAGGTTGGTTTGTTGGGGTTTGTTGGAGTAAGGGCCATATTTGCCATGCTACAAAAATTGTCGGGACAGTTTTGGCTTCTTCGTGTATCGTGTTCAAAGTCTTTTAGATTCTTCACAAAGTTCATAAAGGCGTCGCATACTGATGAGGAGTTAGTTGAAGATGTCAACCAATCTGTCCACTTATAAGTTGGGACAGATTGGATTCTCAGAGCTAGGCACTTGATACATTTATTAGTAATTGTCGATATGTCATTAATAGTACTAGTTCCACCAGGACTAGTACTATTAATGACATATTTCGTGCAAAATATTAAGTTTTCGTGCAAAATATAAGTCGGTAACTAGAATGAAGTGAATATATTTTGTAAGATTGGTTGGTTGTTTTTTGGGATTTTGTGGCGCAAGAGCCATATTTGACCATGCTGCGCCAGACACAAGACATACAATATCAAGTAATGCAGACATACACAATGAAACTTTAACTGGCACAGAAGAGAGGAATACACCCAGGGAGGAATGCACCGGACAGGAATCGAGCCTCTGCCACCTACAGCTCAAAGGTTGATAGTGCAGTGGGCATACCCACTGAGCCACGACTACAACCTGTGGCTACCTGATTGGCCGAAAACTCATGTCGGCGGTCCCGGTGGATAGAGTAGTATTGATGGGCTACTCCCCCGTGCCAAATGAGCTGCAGAAGCCTCCTTGTGGTGGTCGCTGGAAACTGGGTGTCCTCTGCGGAGGTCCCAGGCTAGATTCTGTTGGCATGCGAAAAATATCTGGCCGTCCTGGGGATGGCTGGGACGGGGAGGAAGTTGGAACCCTCGCTCGTGTCCGGTCATGCCGAAGTGGTTTGCCCTGAGATCTCAGGCCTCATCAGCCGGGGTGAGCGCTGCTGCTCCGGCGGTCACGGCCCCTCAGTGGAGGCGGATGGACAAGGCGGTGGTTTTGCTGGGACCATCGCTGCGTCGGTATGTGGGGACGCTGTCTGCTGATCCCTCGCCAGCCGATATATTTGGAGCTCTGCCGGGTTGGTAACCCGGCATCTTCACGCCTATTGAACGGCTCTGAACAGACAATGAGGGCTTGGTCACCCCTCCCGTTAGCTAGTGTGAGGCACCGGATGTTCCCAGTAGGAGCCTTGTAAAGTGGCACCTTTGGGCCATGCTTTATGGGTCAAGCCCGCCCCTCAGTGCTTGGGAAAGGTAGATGGCGTCTTCCAAACTTCGATTGGCGCGTCGGTGTGGGTTCCACCGAGGGCATACCTCGTGTCCCTGCTCAGCCGACCATGGAAGAGTTGTTTGCTGGTTTCCTTCCACGTAATACGAATGCAGGTCGGTTTTAAGAGTCCTTCCAGCAAAGGCAGCGCCCCTAGGAGACTTGGAAAATTTAATATAGTATTTTACGAGTTGGACAATCCAGCTGTCTCAATTCCAAATTATATAGCCAGCTGCATTTTTGCAAGTTAGGTTTTCATTAAAAATGTTAGGCGCATATTTGCAACAGGCCACCCTATATACTTCGGTATACCACTTGGTGTCGATCTGTTGTTTCTCGCAAGGTACCGCTTGGCACATAATGATCTTCATGGAGATGGCATGGGGAGGAGTCCCTGCCGTTCTCTAGTCAACATTTGATAAAAAGTATATTAAAATAGGCGCCAACCTAAAGTGGCGCCTGTGGCCTTTGGATGACCTACGGGTCTGGTTGTCGATAAGGGTCTAGGCTCCACTTGCCGAGACTATCATAACGCTATGATCTGGGGCCGCCTCCGCAAATCTGTAGTGGCAATTGTCGAGGTAGAGGGGGCTGCGCCCCCAACTAGTAGTAGTAGTGAGTCACGACTGCTCCTATTCGTCTTTTTAATCAAGGTGGATAATTGCTTTAACCAATCAATAATTTGTCCCACATTAGGAATTCAAATTTTTCCCACAACCACGTGACAGATATTCAAACCGTGCGACTGTAAAAAATAGCATGAAGCTGCTCACAGGTGCTCCGTCTATTTCATTGGAAGTTCGATATAGAAGGGACTCGATAAATGTTTTTATTTACAGGAACACCGACAAGTAGTAGTAGAGAATGAAGTGCCTAATACCAACAGGAATTTTGTACTAGCTTCTGCTAAACAATTTTCTCTGGCTCTTCCCCTGATAATTATTTCGCCAATTTCCGTATGAATTTATTTTGTTTCTGTTTCTTTCCTCAAACCGAGTAGTCTAGCGTACATACGATGTAGTCAGGTACCTCGGACATTTCAATTCTAAATAAATCGGATCATAAGCAGCCATTCCTCTCAGCATAAGAAGCTTTGCCACCTACAATCCCCTTGAACTATATGGAAATAACGTCCTCGTATCTTTGAAAAGAGTAAGACTATTACATGAAGTTTACAGGCGGCATCGTTTCATCTTTCTAGTCTGTTGTTCTTCTAAGGGTGATATAAATCTTTCCAAGTGGATATATTCCACGATATATCTCGCCCATCAAGATTTACTCAATATTTTTAATGACGAGATACCTCTTCTATCAAGATCCAGCCAATTGTTAATGACGAGATATATCGTTCTCCACGATGTGCCAATTTTGCTAATGGCAAGATACATCGTTCAACACGATCTGGTCAGTTTTGCTAATGATGAGGTATATAGTCCATCAAGATCTGGCCAATTTTGTTAATGACGAGGTATCTCGTCCTTCCAGATGTGGCCAATTTTGCTAATGGCGAAACACATCGTTCAACACGATCTGGTCAGTTTTGCTAATGACGAGATATAGTATATAGTCCATTCAGATCTGAACGATTTCGTTGATGACGAGATATCTCGTCCATCAAGATGTGTCCAATTTTGCTAATGGTGAGATATATCGTTCAACACGATTTGGTCAGTTTTGCTAATGACGAGAAACCTTCTTGGGACAACCACCAGGAGGGTTAAGATGGCATGAATGGAATTGTTTTATAAGGGTTCCTTAATCTTCCTGGTGGTTGTCTCGATGAGGTGCCTCGATTTTAGAAGAAAACTGACCAGATCTTGATCTCGTCATCATAAAAACATCGGCAATATCTTGATCACGAGAAATCTGGTCATCAGCAAAATTGGTAATATCTTGATGGACTAGATACCTGATCGAAACCACTTGGAGAGCAAAAAGGGTTACTCCTTACTCAGCTATTTGATTGGCTTTCAATTCCTTCCGATACTCCACAGTGTTAAGGCACCTACAGTACAATTCTTTGGTCTATCATCCTTCCAAAATTACTTTACAATCACAAGTACATTTGTTGATGAATTTGTAAATTTTGGATGAGATGTTGACAGTTATCAGCCATAAAAGAAGAACGCTATTGTATTAGAGGAATGATTTTCAGTCTGTTTCATCCACGATGAGCCAAAAACATACGTTTTGGCCGATCTGACTAGAAGCAGCCTTGGCTCAGTGGGATTTCCCACTACACTATAAACATGTGAGTTGTAGGCGCCGTAGGTTCGATTTCTCGTTGGGTGTATTTCTCTCTCTTGTGGGGTCGTGGTTGGAAGAGAACGAATTGGCAACCGGAGGATTGCGAGTTCGAATCCAAGCAAAGACCGTCGGGTACAAAGTGGGCTGGTACGCGTTAAATGTGTCGTGGCTCCAAATGTCCTCACGTTGGAGTGGTATGGAAGTTCGGAGAGTGGGGTGCAAGTCAGGTGTGGCCTCGTAATCTGAGAGTGGTTCGAAATTGCGTGGTGCTGTCCTCGGGTCTTTCCCTTGGGGATTGATCTCGGACGGTTGCCAATAGCCCGTTGTGTTCCTCCAGTGCTACGTTAATTTATTACCATTACCACCTGGTGTGATTAAAACTTTCATCGTGTGTGTTTGTCCATTACTTGACTTTCCTGTCTTATGTTTGTCGCAGTGTGGCCAAGTATGACCTTTGCGCCATAAATCTCATTGCAACCAACTAATCTGACAAAGAAAAAGTATAAATGCGATTGATGTACAAAGGCATTATCTATATCTTATGCCCCAAGATGGCATTTAAAACAAAGAACACTTTGAAAGAATATATTTATACTTTCTAACAAACCAATACCCAATATTAATCCTCCTGGTGATTGCATGGACGAGGTATCCCATACGCAAATCTGACCAGACTGTCCAATGGACGAAATATCTCCTCATTAGCAAATTACTTGAGTATAATCACAAATCTCATAATAGCAGTTACAATTAGTGGGTATAAGAGATTATTTTGCAGAGCTAGATAGAGTACTATTGATATTAGTAAATATGTTACGGTTCATGTAATAAATCCAGTTAGTATTAATAATAAACGGTTAATACCAATAATAACCGCGTCTTTTGGTCAATGTGATTAATAACGCATAATAATTACATTTACCGGCAAAAGGTAATACTTACCAATGGAGCCTGGTGAATTTAATAAAAATATGTTTTAGAATATTTTTTGCATCTTTAAAATAAAATTAGTGTTTATTAAAATTAAATTGTTAAATTAATTTTTACATTTTCACTCTAAAATTAGTAAAAATGTGAAAGCAATTATGCACATGCTGGCAACTAACAACGAAAGCAGCATCAAATTGACAACACAGAGCATCTAAAATAATCAAGATCAGTGGTCATTAAAATGGTCGATATCGACCCCAGGGGTAGATATGACATTGTTAGCGGGTCAATTCGGGCTCAAGGGTCGATAGAAAAATATAAGACATCATTGTAAGGGTAATATTATCCACAATTAAATTATATATTTTATACATTAGTTATCCCTCCTATCAAGTATGTAATGTTAAGGACGTCAAAAACAAAAACGTATCCCTTTGACGCGTTAAGCCATATAATAATATATACCATATTATAGATACTATAAACACTGTAACTATAAAACAATCTAAAACTTCACATAAGCGTATATTTTGCTTGTCCTATTATAATTACGTAATAGTATAAATTTACGTAATAGTAGACCCCTTTATTTTACTATAATACGTAATAAAATAAAGGGGGTCGATAAAGGGTCAAGAAACTCTTAAAGGGGTTGGCGGTCAAAGAAGTTTGGCGATCCCTGATCTAGATAGCCGAACGCGCAGACGCAGTAGTGTTTACTGTCATACGCATGCGCAACGGCCAGTCTCAAATCCAACTCATTGAAAATTGTTATATTTCATAATTGCGAATTATTAATAATCACCGGTTCATGTGACAAATTTGGCCTCGCGCAATAAAACCCCAAACAATCATGTGATTAATTCTTAATAATCATTCACTTTAACCTTTTTATTTGATTATTATTAATATTATCCGGTTATTAATATGAACCAATTAATCGCTTTGACCGTAACATATATATGTAACTATTCAGCTGTTGTGAAAACAGGTCATCGATAAGTATGCTTCACTCTGTACCAGGTGGTTGCCTTGGTAGAGATGTTGTAATGATGTGTAATTAGCCTACTCCATTAAATAATTAAGTTTTCAACGAGTGTTTGTTTATTTTTAAAATAATCTCTAGACCACCCGTAAAAACAACATACATATAAATAGATTCAAAATCACAATAATTACCTCTCTCCTATGGCCAGTGGGTGCCAGTTAAGGTGTTCTTCGCGTCATCTGACCAGGGTTCAAAATTAAAAGATGTTGTCCTTGGGTTTCACCAGCTTTGTCGCCACTCTACAGAAATGCGCATTCAAACACCAGCCCTATGTTTTATCGCCAGATATGAGATATTATATCGCCAAACGATACTATAGGATGCCAAATCCACCAACCAAGTCGATTTTTCGCCCAGCAGTCACGTGACTACTAGTCGATACTTTTGGTCTATATTTTCGAAGCTCTTCTGATTAGCAATGCTCAGACTACTCACATATCACATCTATGATAGATCCCGGACCGTGACCAATAGCCCGTTGTGTTGCTCTAGTGCGGCGTTAATTAACTACTTACCTATCTCTCTCCATTATCCTTTTCATTTGTGGGCCCGGTTGGAGGAGTAACGGATTAGCAACCGGAAAGTTGCGAGATCGTATCCAATCAAAGACCATCGTGTACAAAGGGGGCTAGTGCATTTAAATCTGTAATGCCCTCAAATGTTCTCATGATGGCGTGGTGTGGAAGTTTGGAGAGTGGGTTGCAATCTCAGGCGTGACCTCGTAATCTGACCGTGGTTCGAAATTACGTGGTGTTGTCCAAGGATCGTTCCCTTCGGGTCTGATCCCGAACTGTCACCAATACCCCGCTGTTTCCTTCCAGTGCGACATTAATTAACTACCTACATACCAATATAAAGAACTCCCTTTTCATTTGTGAGCAAACTTTACGATGCTCAACTTTTAAGGCATTCCTAATATCTCATTTTTCAATTTAAAATGTGATTATTTGGAACCCATATATCATTGGCGTTATTAAACATTTCTTACACGAGGAAACACGGTTTTCACTCAGTCGCAACAATCCCTCTTCGGAATTTAAATTAAATATTTAATTTAATTTCAAACCTCAAAAAACTTTTTGAAGTCCTCGCAACACGCGCGTTGCTTCCGTATACGGAAAATGACTTTTCCTCGGGCGTCCGATGCCTTGTTAATGCACTCCGCTGTCATTCACAGGTGGCACCTGCGACCACTTTCATATATATGAAAAGGTGAGGTCTGGTTTAATAAAAAATGGACATGAACAAGCTAATATACCTGCCAAAGATTACATCCCTCATGCCATTGGCTACCGCTGGGCAAAATTTGTGCTTGCAGGCTTGAGTTTTGAATGCGGGACTGCAAATGCGGGGCGCCATCTTTGGTCACTTGATGTCGACGTTTCCGAAAGTTGACGGCTGAGAGCAGAAGCTCATTAACCTTCCAAGTGTTTTCGAGGAGATATATCGTCCATCAAGATCTGGCCGATTTTGTTAATGACGAGATATCTCGTTATCGAGATTTTTTCATGATGACGAGATGAAGGTCTGATCGGATTTCTTTTAATGACACTATATCTCGTAAATCAAGATCTGGTCAGTTTTGCTAATGATTTAACTCCTCGAAACAACCATCAGGAGGTTAACTGATAGAAAATGTTTTGAGTACAGTTTAAAGATTTATTTAGGTCGTTAAAGGATTTTATTAGGTCATAAGAGTTGCAAGTACTTTGATAGTGTTAGATATTTTTGACCCTTTAAGTGGTTTCGACGATATATCTTGTTCATCACGATCTGATCAGTGATGCTAATGACGGGATATATCGTTATCAAGATATTTTTGATTTTTTTTATTATGTATAGATCAAGACCTGGTCAGTTTTCTTACAATGAAGAGATATCTCTTCCATCAAGATCTGTTCAATGTATTTCTAATGTTGAGATACCGACAACCACCAAGAGGATTAATACAAAGTTTTTCAGGCAGGTGTAAAAGAGATAACGAGAAAAGATCAGAATGCAGGGTATGAAGATTTTACGAACTAAAGTAAAAAATAACTGTTCGTAGTGTTCCTAAAATTAAATGAAACGCCATCTGATTGGTCAGGGTGCCGACCTCTAAATAGACGGGTCCTTGGTTCGAATCCGGGGTATGGTTTGGATGTGTGTCCGTCTTTAATGTGTGACATCTCAAAAGCGGGTTGTGTCTTTAACCCTCCTAAAGTGTTTTCGATGATATATATTTCCCTGCAGGCTTGATCGTGAACTGTCGCCCCCTGCCCGTTGTGTTTCTCCTGTGCGACGTTAATTCAATGACCTACCTACCTGCAATGCCCGATTAACCTTCCAAGTGGTTTTGACGAGATAACTCGTCCATCAATATCTGACTAATTTTGCAAATGACGAGATATATCGTCATCAAGATGTTACCGATATTTTGATGATGAACAGAATGAAGATCTGGTCAGTTTTCTTCTAATGACAAGATATCACATCCATCAAGATTAGATGTTTAATCAAGATAACCAACAAGCAGAGTAGTTAGGTGTTTTAATTAACTTCGCACTGGAGCAATATAACGGGCTATTGGCGACGGTCCGGGATCAATCCCCAAGAGAAAGATCCGAGGACAACACCGCGTAATTTAGTATTGTATAGTGGGCCGATGGTGTGTCAATGACCACAACACAGCCTAAATTACAATAAACTAACGTTTATTTCACAATACGATGTGTACAATATCTTAAAATCAGTGATTTATATCCCTAGGTATATGACACCTTTTAGTCTTTCTAAGTACAAGGCAAGTTTTCGTCTTTCTAGGTATAAGGCGACTTTTCGTCTTTCTAGGAAATAAATAGATATAAGGCAATGTTTCGTCTTTATAGTTATAAGGCACCTTTTAGTCTTTCTAGGTATAAAGCATGTTTTATTTGTTCTAGGTTTAAGTCTTTTTTCTTCTCGTCTTTCTTGATATAAGACAACTTTTCGTCTTTCTACGTATAAAGCAACTTTTCGTCTTTCTCGGTATAAGGCAACTTCTCGAATTCCTAGTATTAAGCAGATTTAAGAGGACACAGTACCCTAAAAATGACTAAAAAGTCGATTTTTTTTATTATCTTACATTAATTATTCTATTTTCAAGAATATGTGTGCAAAATTTTATAGCTGTAGCTGCAATATTTAGCGAGTTATGAATTTTTATAAGTTAATTCTTTCATTTATTTAACTGCCATTTGAAACTTTAAAGTACTTTTTCTCAGCTTTTTATTTTTCATGACTACAGTGTATTTAAAATGCTAAGGCTCTTTTTCTAATTGATATAAAGATTTGAAACTTTTTGTGGTTGTTTATTATGATATATTTAAAAACTTTGTGGCATGAAATAAGGATTTGGAAGAATAGTTATTTTTTCAAAAATTGATTAAATCAACTATGACTGTTTTTTCGCTGTTTTTTAGTGTTTGTTGCAAAAATATCTGTAAAAAGTAAATAACAGTGATACCAATAATCGCATGCATAAAATTGTAGGGAACACTTTATGGAAGGTAAGTAAATAAAAATATTTTTTTTAATTAAAATTTGAAGACGGAGTAGGAATTTTAAAATATTGAAATATTTTTATAAAAATTTAATTTTTTAGTTATTGTAAATGTAAAAATGATTTTTTTTCTTTTGTAAAGTACATTTAATGTGTATTGGAACAAGGTACACAACAACATTTTGTTGTGAATATGAAAACAAAAAAATGTTCAAAGGGTACTGTGTCCCCTTAAGTGACAATATATATTTCTCGTCATCATGGAAGTATTTAGCGATTCCAAAAATGTCAGTAAATCATTTTCTGCTCCCAGACAACGATACCTAAATATCTGGTCATCGCCAAAGGTTAAAAATAAATATTAGATTTGATTAAAATAAACAAATGCTTGAAATGCGTCACATTGAAACTAACTCCACGGATTAGAACCCTGTAGTTAGAAATGTCAGTCACAATCGGCCTTACATCCGGAATCTCCGGTCACTTTATATTCGATGCAGGTGGTCATTTGAAATTCCATATCCGCTTGTCGGTGGGGAAAAAGAGGGGTTGAGGAGACCCCGATTTTCCCTCTTTGGCGTCTACATTCTCCCATTTATATCAGAACGAAACAGGAATCGCATTTGGTATGTTCTAACAGAGTTCTGGATGAAATACTCTTTCTACCTGAGTGAATTTAAATGTCCAGTTTCCATAACAGCGGTTTCCACACTCCTGCCTCCAAATGTTTCATTGTATTAGAAACATGTGGTAGAGTTATGTGCATCGCTTAGGAAATAAGTAACAAGATGTTATAAATATGATTGAAAAGTAATTTTGTACTTTTTACGTTGAATAACGATCGTTCGCACTATTACTATACCACGATATTCCTTGTCGAAACCGAAGCCTAAAACAGTCCATTCTACGATCCAACTGAGTTAATACTCTAGGGGCCGTATTAACCCAGTTGGAAAAGTAACGGAACAGCAACCTGAGGGATGCCAATTCGAAACACGATCCAACCAAATTAAGTTACTTACGTGGGGTTTGGTGCATGTTAAATCTGTCGTGGCATATGATGTCCTCACGATGGCGTGGTGTTCAAGTTTGGAGAGTGGGGGTACCAGTTCAGGTATCGATCTCGTCATCTGACCATGTTTCAAAATGACGAGGTGTCCTCGGATACCTTCAGGATTAACCAGGGACCGTAGCAGGAGCTGTGGTAGCCCGGTTGGATGAGTAACGGATTAGCAACCCGAAGGTTGCGAGTTCGAATCCAACCAAAGATCGTCGTGTACAAATTGGGATGATGTATCTGTCGTGGCCTCAAATGTCCTCATGTTGGATCGGTGTGGAAGTTTGGAGAGTGGGGTGCCAGTTCAGGTCTGACCTCGCCATCTGACCGTGGTTCATAATTACGTGGTATGTCCTCGAATCTTTCCCTTGAGGTTGGATTCCGGACCGTTGCCAATAGCCCGCTGTGTTTCTCCAGTGCGACGTTACCTAGAATCATACAAATATCAATTACAGGCTTTACAAGAGCATTTAGGGTAGAGAGAATAAAAGGAACTATAGCGGGAAGATAGAAAGAAGATCAGAAATTAGAGTTGGGGATTGATCTCGTAATTTGACTGGTTCAAAATTACGTGGTGTTGTCCTCGGATTTTTCCCTTGTGGTTTGATCCCGGGCCTTAGCCAATAGCCCGTTGTGTTATTCCAGAATGACGTTAATTAAAATACTTACATACCCGGACCGTCGCCTATAGCCGGTGGTGGTGTTTTAGTGTGGAGTTAATTCAACTAACTACTTATTGAATGTCATCATTGTGAAAGTATTAAGAATATTGGAAAGCATTTTTCGCACACTGGGTATTAAAAATAAAATTAATAAAAATTTCTAATTATGCTATTAATAAAACTTGCATAATGGACAGTGGCCCTTTTTCTACCTAGGTACAGAAATGTTCTAGGAATATCGAGGCTTAATAAGGTGTGCAAATATTCTCTCATTTGATATTCTGATTAAAAGAAGTGTTCTAAATGGGGTTGAGACGAGAGGGGTACAGAGCACTTGCGTACTCACAGCTGATAATTTAAAACACGCGTTCGGATTTGCACATCTACGTTTGTGCGCGTTTCTATTTTATCCTAGGTACCACGAAAGAATAGTTTGGTGATTTGGGGGTTGAAACTTCGAAGGACCGGAAGCGACGCCATAAAATTTTGAACTCGAATATCTTGGATAGGCCAAGTCTAATCAAAAACTCTTCGAGTTGTATGCGGCGCAGGATCACTTCATGTCAGTTTCATTTTCCGGTTTTAACTAAGTCTAAAAACTTATGGAAGAGATTAAATGTATCACCCCTGTATCACCATAAGATCTAAATAAAACGCTGCTGCGTGGATGGTAGTACGATCGACAAGTTTAGTATAATTTTATAAAAATGCGGGAGACCCATTTAAATGTGGTTTGTACCTAATGTGAGTGAAAAACAATTGACATCCATGGTTGACAATTGCTTTTAATGACATCCATTGTTAACAATTGACATCCATTGGTTTCAACCACATCCATGGTTGAAAGAATCGAAGGAAAGTTAATTCTGTAGAAGTTGCTTTTCCTTTGATATTGAATTATTGCACGAAAACTAGTATTACCAGCGGTATATGTAATGTTACCACCGTTAAAGTGAAATAACCTAGTTATTTCATGAAATAACTGATCAAGTCAGTTAAAGTGTGTAATAAATTAATAATTTCACACTTTAACTAGTTACTCTATAAATTAACTAATTACAGACTGCTAAAGTGTAAAATAAACAATTTGACTGAATTATACAGCATACAAAATGTTATTTATACAGACACAATAAAATCATTTGTTACAACAGGGACTACTAAAATGGCATTTGGAATTGCTTAGAACATTATTTCTAAAACAAGTACTTTTTTGTTGATACACTGCGTTTTACATGAACATTTTTTAAAACCCTGACCGGTACCTAAACTTTGAGCTGTAGCAACCGATATATCCGGCACTTCTTCGATCTTAATTAGTTTTTGTTCACAGACGCTGAACTGAGATCTGGAATATAACTGTTTTATGCGGTCGTTTCTTGTTCCCAATTGAAAAAATCCTCCTTCGGTTATTTGCATGATAACAGCTAAAATAGATCTGGCGTCACATCTTCCTCTGTCAACTTCAGGTACAGCCTTTTGAATTCGGAATTTTACTTGGTTAATTTACACTTTAACGGGGTGTAGATCGTTGTTCTATGGAATAACTAATTAAACCATAGAATACAAGTGAGTTTTACACTTTAATTGACTTGATCAGTTATTTTATGAAATAACTAAGTATTGTATGAAATGAGGGATTTCATACTTTAACGATAACATATGCACTAAAAAAATTTGGACGAAAATTGACTAGAATATCGATATTTGTTTTATTAATTCAAAATATTTTCCAACTTCTTATCTTCTAAACCATACCAAGTTCTTGTAAATATTTGAAATAGTTTTCTAGTTACGTTGGGTACTCTCACCATGTACAAACATGTTTCCAAAACTTTAAATTTGATTTCTGAATTGATGTGGCAATAGAAGGCTTTGTTCCAACAGTGATCACTTAACAATGAACTGATCTCATGATTATTTTTGTATCATATATAATACAGTAGATGTTTTGACACTCAGCAAAGTTATTGGTCACGAAATTAATTTTTAGTTGAATTTTAAATGTCAAAATTCCTGAAAAAATCTTATTTTTAGACTTCCTTGAAAAAATTGTATAAAGAAACCTATTCTCCCTAGCAACTTTATTAGGGTCAAAACATGAAGAATAATATTAGGAATAATTTCCAATAGGAATTGACTTTCTGAACAAATTAGAATTTGGGTTGAGTTAGGAAAAATCTTGAAAAAAAATAATAAAGTTAAAATTTGGTATAGTTTTTGAATTATGCTTCAAAATAGGTGAAAATGGCCAAAAACGTAGAATTTACCCACAACCCAGTTTCATAAAACCATTTAAAACGTTTAGATTTTATAAAACGAATTATATTAATCTAATACTTATCTAGGGAATGAACTTTTTTACAGCAATATAATAGACGTTTATATTTGTGTTCCCATAAATGAAACCAACATCAGGAAAAGTTGCAAAAAAACAAGAAATTCAAAGTTTCGCATCCGATAAAATATGAAGTTTTCTGTTTAAAGACTTGATTTCCTCAATTAACTTTTTCCAAACATTCACAGAATTGTATAATTCAAGGATTTTTTTTTTAAATATCGTATTTTGTGATCAACAAGAAACTAGATAGATAGATGGTTGAATTAACTTCACACTTGAGCAGTACAATGGGTTCTTGGTGACGGTCCGGAATGAATCCTATACGGAAAAATTCGAGGACAACACCTCGTAAACAAGAAAGTAGGAGAAAGCATTTTGAGAAAAAGATTAAAAGTGAAGCTCACATGATAGAAAAAATGTGTCAAACGTTTTATTTTAATGGTCTAACCTCCACTCTATTTAAGATGAAAAGGAAATATTTTCATGCTTCCGAAACACTAAGAAGGCTTTGATTCTGATTGAAAAATTTTCTTTTTTATAAATATAAGTTTTTTTATATAACAGAATTACATTTTCGACGAAACGATAAACAATAAATATTCCATTTTAAAGGCTTTCGAATACCTAACATCCGGATAGCTTGTATAAATAAAAATTATTTTGCTCTCTTAAAGAATACAGAAAGTACAATTTCGAAGAAAAAATGAGTATATGCGTTCACACATATAATGATACCGAAGTTTTAATTTTATTCAACCTCTCGTAATAAATTGTAATCTCAGTATTTTGGAAAGTTTCGCATTATTTCGTCTATCTTCTGTAAATGTAGGAATATCAAGGACTGACTAGAGGCTGTACTTAATTAATTTCCAGATATTTCTTACGGATTTAAAGTTTAAATTACTCTAAGAAAATCAGTTATAAGGAGGAACGCGCTTGATGATATCTAAACTTTTAATCTGAAAAATTGAAAATTTACTTTAAAACAAAAGATGTTTATTTCTAATATTAGAAGTCTAACTTGCTATGAGTAAAATTTAATTACTTTAAAGAAATGTAAAGGATTAATTTAAACTGTAATTTTGTTAGTTTATCTAGGTATTTAACCATTTAAATAATTTGGTTAGTTATATAATTAAATAATAATTTTTATAATATAAATCTTTTTTATTGCTTAATAACAAAGACATTATTTTCACACTTAAATATTTCTATGCTATAAACTCAAACATATTGATTCATTACTTAGTATTTTGTGTTTGACACATTATTAAAACTTTAGTTAATATTTTTTATTGAAATATAAAGAAATAAAAGAAAATATATCCAACTGATTATTACTTTAATCTTTCCTTCTTGTAAATCTAGTCGTTATAAGATGACATTTTTTCAAGTTGCATACTTGGAAGATACGTTTCTGAAGCATTTTCATAGCGTGGAGAAAGTATTTCGTAAAAGTATTTTTCTATTAAGTAAAACATATTTTTCTATTAAAATATTTTTCTATTAAAATATTTTTCTATTAAAATATTTTTCTATTAAAATATTTTTCTATTAAAATATTTTTCTAGTAAAGTAATTTTCTATTATGTAGAAAGTATTTTCTACAAGTAGGACGTATTTTTCTACAAGTAGAAAGTATTTTTCTATTAAATGGAAAGTATTTTTCTATTAAATGGAAAGTATTTTTCTATTAAATGGAAAGTATTTTTCTATTAAGTGGAAAATATGTTTCTTGTAAGTAGAAAGCATTTTCTTTTAAATTATTTTTCTAATAAAGTATTTTCCTCGTAAATAAAAAGTTTGTTTCTAGTAAATAGGACTCATTTTCTAATAAGTAGAAAATGTTTTCATTTAAAATATTTTTTAATAAGTAGAAAGTATATTTTTCTATTAAAGTATTTTTCTGGTAAGTCGAAAGTACTTTCCTCGAAAGTATTTTTCTAGTAATTGGAAACTTTTTCTCTAAAAGTATTCTTGTAACCACTTTCCAAATGTACAAAATCCGAATATTTTCCAAAATTCGAACAGGGAAGAAACGTGACTTAATATAGCCTTTGGGCTATAAAACCTCAACATCCCACCAAACAGGAAAGATATGAACTGTACAATCACTGTAATTTGTTACTTAAGAGTACTTCATTTCATTTTCCAAGGTAACATAACAGACGAATCAATATTGCATTTAGTGACTGGTCCCCAATGCTATCCTCATCCAATCGCAGAGCGTGTGATTAAATACCATGTCCACTCAAAGAAACAAGTGGCGTAGAGCAGTGGTCAATGACGGATCTCTCGCCACTACCCAAACTGACCATTGATGAGCTGACTCATCCCCCAGCCCCACCCCCCTCGAAAGACGTGGCTGACAAATGGATTAATTCCACTAAGGATGATGGACTAAGATGTCTCTCTCCTTAGAGGGAGAATGGCGAGAAATTGTTATTGCATTGGAAGTATTTTTTATTGGTTGGTTGTAAGTGTGTTTGCGATATTATCTCTTACACCAGTTTCCTGATTTGGTTTAATAGTGGGTATAAATGAATGATTTGTTCTTTGGTTTGTGGAATGAATGGGGGCCCAGAAATATTTGTGCTTTTGAAAACATTTCTTTATTGAAGGGCATAATGTTGGTGAAAAAATGTTCTAACCTTTTTGAAGCAAAAAGCTTTAACCGTCAGAGAGGTTCTCAGACGTATATCCGTTCTGTAACCTATAATCAACACTATATGACTTATATACACATTTGACAATTTGAATCTTCCATAGGATTCTTCCAACCAGTAAATGTGATTATTTAGACATTATACGGGTTGGTAGGTAGTTATTTAATTAACTTACCACTAAAGCAACACAACGGGCTATTGGCGAAGGTCCGGGATCAAATCCGAAAGGAAAGTTTCGAAGACAACATCTCATAATTCTGAACCACGGTCAGAAGACGGGGTCACACCTGAGCTGGCACCCCACTCTCCAAACTTCCACACCACCCCAACGTGAGGATATTTGAGGTCACAACGGTCTTTAGTTGATTTAGAACTCGCAACCTTCCTATTGATAATCCGTTAGTCTTCCAACCGGGCTACTGCTACCCATTATATGGGTTGGAGATGAAAGATAATATTGCTAATGTACTATTACTAATTTAATTACCTACATTAGAATAAATTTTTAATTTAGGTAATAAAATGTCTTAAATTTGAAGGTGCTTTTTCATTGTATTTTGTCTTCAACAAAGATATTTGCAGCTCAATACGTTTTAGAACTCGATTATTAGTATTGTCAAAGAAAATTGACAAAAACGTTATCATTACTTATGCAATGATAATCAAATTAGAAACTACTGTATCTTTACTCCGGTGATAGGTTTTCAAGCAGAGTTAACTTTTCAATTATACAAAATAATGCATTTGTGATTAACTGCGAAAATAATGACTTGCAATGTTTAGTTACATATCTCTGGTATATACTGATGCATTCGGATGAACATAGGTTCTCTTTCCTGATTAATCTATTTAAAATATATTTCAATATTTTACTTAAAATCCATTGTTATTAAAATACTTTCTAAATATATATTTTAAAATGTAAATATAATGTTCAGACAAATAAATATTGCAAATATGTCGTAGAAATACTGTTCCAATGAATACTCCAACTGATATTGTGTTCACTGAGACTACTGTATTACAAAGGAAAAGCAACATTTACAGACTTTTATTCAGAATAGCGGGAAATTCTCTTTCAAATATGATTATATTTTACAGATGGGCAGTTTTGATACCGAATTTGAAGACATCTATTTAAGCCTCATAAGTGGATCCAATGTCAGTTTGATAGATAGTAAATAATCCTTGTAACTTTTAAGGTCACAATATATGTATGCATTTGAATTCACACTTTCAGTCAATTCGAAATATAACAGATTGTATTTTGTCACAAGTAAAATGAAAACGTGATGTATTTACCTAAATTTCTGGCACAGAAATCGGAATTATTTATATATTCTCGAATGACACCATATGCAAACATAATTTCATCCGAGTTAACTTGACGATTCCGGTGCTTTGTTCGAATATGCTTGATTTGCTCTATGGAGGTATGAAATACTAGAAACGTAGAATGAGATAATCATTCTAATTATAATTCTCCAGTCTGGTTAAATAAGGGGAATGAGTTGTAGATAAACAAAATCGGTGGGAGTTTGATTATGAAGCATGATTTAATTGCCAATGTTTAAGAAAGATGGATTAAATGCCAATATATATAATCATGTTTTCCTTTTCGATTAGAGTTTTGAAATATGTATACAAGCACTTATACCAGTACATATGGTTCGATTAATTGTAGTATGGGTTGTAATCAGATATATGTTTAATTATTTTGATTATTTTCATAAATGCTTATTTTTATGTTCTATTTTCCGGCATTTTAACATACATGCTTATATATTATGTGCTATTTTCCTGCATTTTTTCATACATGCTTATTTTTATGTGCTGTTTTCAGGCATTTTTTCATACATGCTTACATATTATATGCTATTCTCCTGTATTTTTTCAGAGTATTGTAGATAAATAAAATCGGTGGGAGTTTGATTATGAAGCATGATTTAAATGCCAATGATTAAGAAAGATGGATTAAATGCCAATGCATATAATCATGTTTTCCTTTTCGATTAGAGTTTTGAAATATGTATACAAGCACTTATACCAGTACATATGGTTCGATTAATTGTAGTATGGGTTGTAATCAGATATATATTTAATTATTTTGATTATTTTCAGAAATGCTTATTTTTATGTGCTATTATCCTGCTTTTTTTCATACATGCTTATATATTATGTCTATTTTCCTGTATTTTTTCATATATGTTCATTTTTATGTGCTATTTTCCTGCATTTTTTCACACAAGCTTATTTTTATGTTCTATTTTCTCGCATTTTTCATTCCAACTTTTGGATTTACAAATTTTGTTCCAAAACTGGCATCTCGGCTGCAATTTTAAATGAATTTTCATTACACGTTAATATCAATAGAATTTTTAAATTTTGTATTCATTTTGTACCAACTAAGCTGTAAATTTTGTCATATTTTTGTGTTGCTATCGAACTGTAGCCTACCTCAACTTTTTTCCCTTTGGATTATTTAATATCATGAAGCGTCCACCGTGGCTTGCACACTGCTCTAGTAATCTACGATTTGAAGGCGGGCGCAGGTTCTATTTCCGTAGCTTACCTGGGATATATTTCTCTGTTGTGTTTGTGAAATTTTCCTTGTATGTGAATATCCATTACTTCACATGCCCTCAAGGGCACATCTTTAGGTGTGTACGGGATTCAAGGTCCCGAGGTACCCGAGTATTCTTTTCTTTTCCCATGAGATTTTCTGTCTCTTCTAAACACGGAGGTTGCGCTCCTGGGATACTCAAGCGATATTTTTCTGCTTCCATCCCACTACTTTGTCCACCAATGCCTCTTTTCTTCCATTTCATATTTCTTACTTGATGTTCTACTGTGTTTGGCGCAGCTTGGCCAAATATGGTCCTCGTGCCATAAAACACCAAACCAGCCATTATATTGATTTTGTAGCTCATGGCTACACTTGCGTGAGCACAGTAACCTAAAAATGTGTACTTATTTTACCCCTCCTAGTGGTGGATAAGGATCCACCACTAGGGGGGGGGTAAAATAATAAAGAATCTCCATAAGGAATCTCGTCTTTAGAAAACTTGATCAGATATTGATGGATGAGATATTTCGTCGAAGCCACTTGAAGGGTTTAATAGATAATGGCACATACATGACAGCAAATTTCCCCTCCCCCAAGTGGTGGATAAGGATCCACTACTAGGGGAGGTAAAATAATAAAGAATCTCCATAAGGAATCTCGTCTTTAGAAAACTTGATCAGATATTGATGGATGAGATATTTCGTCGAAGCCACTTGAAGGGTTTAATAGATAATGGCACATACATACAGCCTCAAATGGCACATACATGACAGCAAATTTCTGCTGTTACTTTACATCAGTAATTCAGTACTACATTTATCCGAACTGTGACATCCTTATTATTAGAAGTAATTTTAGTTATTTCCTCCTATTATTCTATTTCCCAATGCCTCTTTTTTTCCCTTTCTTGACGGTTCAGCGGTAGCCCGGTTGGAAGAGTAACGGATTTGAGGGCTGTGAGTGCGAATCCAGTCAAAGACCTTCATGTACAAAGGGGGTTTGTGCATGTTAAATCTGTTGTGGCCTCAAATGTCATCCCGATGGCGTGGCGTGAAAGTTTGGAGAGTGGGGTGCCAGCTCAGGTGTGACCTCGTCATCTGACCGAGGTTCAAATTAATTGATGTTTTCCTCGTATATTTTCCTTCGGGTCTGAACCCGGAGCGTCGCCAATAGTTCTTTGCGTTGCTCCAGTGCGACGTTAATTAAAGTACCTACCTACCTCTACTGTTACGTTATATCAGTAATTCAGTACTACATAAATCCGAACTGATATCATTATTATTAACAGAAATTTAATTTTTCTTCTTCCATTTCATTATTCTATTTCCTCCTCCCTCTTTTTTCCCTTTCTTGACATTTTTTACCTGAAGACTTGTGTTTGGCACAGCTTTGTCAAATATGGCTACTGCTCCATAAATTCCCCAAACAACCAACCATTACTTGACATCTCTTTTCATGTGTTTAGAACAGCTAGTCTAAAATATAGCCATTGCTCCACAAAATCCGACCGTTTCTATCAGATAAACGTAACATAACTTAATTTATAGGTGAAGTATTTTGTTATGAATTCTGCTAATTCTCGTGTATGCCCTATCTTGTTTCAAGCAAAGCACTTACCATTCTCACTTTTATTCAAAGCACTTTATCAAAGTACAGTTATATCGCTTCTGCTTTTAATAATCACATCTTCTCAATAAGCACAAAAAGGCATTCTCGAAATTCGATTGATAAATAATGTAATTTCCTCCAATATATTCGTTCAATTTAAAACGCTCTCGAAGAACGAGCAGAGCGTTCCATTAAGGAAGCAGGAAAATCCCTCACGCTTTTCTAAAAAACAAAATAATAGATACAAATAATAAATAAACCAAACAAAAATCAATTCTCGCAGTGTTTCAAGAAATTAAATTTTCTCCCTATAGCCTTCTATCCCGCCCTCATCCTAAAGATTAAAACTAAAGATTGTTTAAGAAAGGAGAAATAAACGTCGAAACTTGCCACCTGCTATTTCGAATCAAACGAATAAGAACCAGGTATTAAGAAGGGAAGTTTCAAACCTAAAATGCCTCTCAAACTCCTGGCTAAATAGTATCTTCATTAAAATTTCTTGGAAGGAAATGTTTTTATTCGCACAATTTAATACCTTTCTCAATCTCGAGAAATTTGGTCTGGTCCGTATTATTATTAGGGATGCGATTATCGAGGCTTAAGAGGCGAAGTTTTCCGAATTTATTATCGCAAAAACCTCAACCTTCTTATCGCGTAGTTAGTAATTTCATTTTTCAGAAAGCCCTGTCTCATCTAGTTAGAATTAATGAAGGAATTTCCATCGGGGTAAGAGCTGGCTACTTTAAAATAAGTAAATTGAATTTATTTCTGATTGCCACTTGAATTGTTTCGACGGGGGAATTTTCCTGGTTTTTTTTAACGTATTCAATATTCACGTTCCAGGAATTTTCTCACATCTAATGTCATTATGTGGAGGTGATTCTTTTTTTGCAAGACGACGTGTTACGTTTCCGTCTGCGATTATTTGGATGAAATATTTCGACGTGAATGTCTTTAAAATAGAAATGTTCTCTGGGGACATGCATGAAAAGTGCATGCATGCATAATGTTAGAACTGCTTTGTAGTATGATTGATCTCAGAACTACGAGGGAAAGTCAAAAATTAACCGCACTTTATTTTTTTCAATCTATTTATACAAATGAAGGGATTGAACAAGTTCGTCATTTTACTAAATAGTCTCCTTCCTTTTCGATGCACTTGGGCCAGCGGTCCACAAGCTTGTGTATTCCCTCCAAGAAGGTATTCGGAGAGTCTCCCAACCATTTATGCCACCGCTTCTTCTACTTCTTTGTCCTTCTAATCTGCAGAGAACAAGCTACATTGTCAATGGTAACTCGTCTGTTTGGTTTATTTTTGGATCTTGCTGAATCTTCTCGTCAGTGGTGGAGGTTTACGGGCGTCCTGCTCCTTCTTCGTGCATCAAGCTTGCTTTAAGTTTCTCATACTCATGCACACTTCTACGTGGTAGAGCACTGTCCCGTATTGTGTAGTAAGCTTCCGATTAATTTCAGCCCCTGGCACACCTTCCCACCTTAGAAATCGGATCATTGCTCTTTATTCCTCCTTGGTGCACACAGTAACGGAGCGGCCATGTTTACACTGAAACAAAAGCAAGAAAAAGGACACTATCAAGGTCAAACTTCGGTAACATGACTACAGTAGTATCAACCCTAAGTATGCGTGGTATATATATTATATATATATATTATATATATATATATATATAATAATAATAAAAACAATAAATTACAAAATATACAAAACATTAAACGTAAAATAATAGAAATGCAAACCAGCAAAATGCCAAAAGATCAAAAAGTCAAAATATTAGAAATGCAGACCAGCAAAATGCCAAAAGATCGAAAAGCAGACAAGTAAAAAGCCAAAAAGCCAAAAAAGTTGGGGGTAAAAAATAGTCAAGCAGAATCCAGAAAGCAGAAGGCAGAACTGTCCATGTATGCGCGCTAAAGCTGCAGACACAACATGGAAAGTAAAATAATTCAAAATTACAAACCAAAACAAAGAGAAATCCAAAAAAATTTTAAAATCAAGAAATTTAAGAAAATTTTGAAAAAAATGATGGAAGTGTTGGTGGATCAGAGCGCCATCAGGGAGGAGCCTCACCCAGTCAACACAATATGGTGTTTTCTGCGTGTGAGCGGCAGTACACCAAAAGTAGCTCACACACCCCTCCAAACACCATAAGAAAATAAATTAGAAAAACAAAACCAGGGCCAACCAAGGACACATACCAAAGATAAGTATAATACAAAATTACAATTAAAATTAAAAAGGAGAAAACAAACTTACCTACATAGATTGACCTAAGCTCGACAACAAGCTCGAAATTTCTTGATTTTAAAATTTTTGGATTTCTCTTTGTTTTGGTTTGTAATTTTGAATTATATATATATATATATATATATATATATATATATATATATATATATCTTTACAGTGTATATGTGATGCCCAGCCTGCCACTAGAGGACACCTCCGCGCTGATGTCATCCCCGCCCACTGCGCAGCCATTCCGCGCATTGGAGGAACGCAGTCAAAAGCGACGCAGAAGGAAGACGACGAAGCTACCAGACGGACGTAGCGTTAGACGGTGCGATGTTGACGGGCGATGAGCGACGGTGGAGTTTAGGATGTCTGTGCAGTGCACTTAACTTTAATTGTCTTAGCCAAATTCATTGTAAATATTCATAAATCTCATCATTAAATTTAATTATTCTTTAAAAGATTCTTCATGTTGCCAATCGCCCACATACCAGAACAATATATATAATGTAGTATATATATGTATATATATATATATATACACTGATGGCCACCGTAAATGCAACATCCTGAAGGAAGCATGCAAATAATATGAAATTTACAACATGCATTAGCGGAGGTGAGATATGCAAATGATTAGAATTTCAGCGCAGACGCACATCACGCGCGCCTGTGGCGCCACTTCAAAGCGCTATTTAAGACTTGGAGATTTCGACGATTTCAAGTACGGCAATTGGGTTTTTCTTGTGGTTTTTTCAAAAAAACGATCAATTATGCCTTGTAGAAAACAGCGATCATCTTTTGATCAAGTATCCGAGTTCGACAGAGGAAGGATAGTGGCCTACCGAGATTGTGGATTATCTTTCAGGGAAATCGGTAGTCGTGTTGGACGAAACCAAACAACTGTAATGCGGATATGTGATCGTTGGATGCAGGAGGGTACGACGGACCGACGTGTTCGATCGCATCCACCTCAGTGCACCACTTCACGTGATGACAGGCATATTGTGCGTATGGCAGTGACGGATCGCTCAGCCACATCACGAACCATAGCACAGCACATTCAGTCTGTACCGCATCATCCAGTGTCTGCGCGTACCATTCGACGCCGTTTACAGCAGAGTGGTCTGTCCGCAAGACGTCCATTGCTTCGTCTACCCTTGACGCAGAACCACAAACGTTTCCGCCGCCAATGGTGCGATGAAAGAAGGATGTGGACGGCAGAATGGAATGAAATTGTCTTTACTGACGAGTCACGCTTCTGTCTGCAACACCACGATGGTCGGATTCGAGTCTGGAGACACCGTGGAGAGAGGATGCTGAACAGCTGCGTTATGCACCGCCACACTAGTCCTGCACCGGGTATTATGGTATGGGGCGGTATTGGATATCACTCTCGCACTCCTCTAGTACGCATTGCCGGTATGTACTTTAAACAGCCAGCGCTACATCTCCGAGGTGTTGGGGCCAGTTGTCCTTCCTTACCTTCAGGGCTTGCCCACAGCCATATTTCAACAGGATAATGCGCGACCACACGTGGCACGCATTGTCCAAGGGTTCTTCGTCAATCGCCAGATTGAATTGCTTCCCTGGCCAGCTCGCTCTCCGGATCTTTCGCCGATAGAAAACATGTGGTCCATGATTGCTCAACGATTGACCCAGAATACATCCCCAGCTGCCACACCAGATCAACTTTGGCAACGTGTGGAAGCTGCTTGGTCTGCTGTACCCCAAGAACACATCCAAAGTCTCTTTGAATCAATGCCGAGGCGCGTGGCAGCGGTGATCTCCAACAATGGCGGCTACTCTGGCTACTGATTTTGGCAGGAACCACACTTCACAGAAGTCTATAAATTTAATCATTTGATACTTGGTCAACATGTTATCTACAAAATAAATTTTGTTGTGATATCTCTTGTCTTTCTTGGTGTTGCAATTTGGGTGGCCAGCAGTGTATATATGATTGTAAATATTCATCAGTTAATTTATAGTTTGAACGCTTAAAATGCAGTTTGATATTAATTATTGAGATTGTTGTTATCCAATATTAATTGTAGCGTAGTTTAGTTGCTTTCGAATGGCATCACGTGAGCAGTCTTCACTCCATGCTATCCAAAGTTACACTGGCCCAAATCTCGCCCAGCACCGTAGAATTTAGACTTATTGCGGACCCCTTCCCGCGCTCAGTGCGCCTGCGCACACAGTCCGAAGGTCGTATTCAGGTAAGGACATCCTTTGTCTGCACTTCGCTATACTTATCACCAGGATGTTTCTTCTAATTCTGAAATCATAATACAAAACAGTTGTAACACTTTTTTCGGGGTCTTTTGATGACTTCTCTGCCCTCTGGGGCACATCTTCTTTAGGTGTGTACAGGCATCATGGACCCGAGGTACTCTAGCGGTCTTTTCTATACTGTCTTTAGTAAACACGGGGTCGCGCTTCCTGGATAACCAAGTGATCTTTTTCTGCCTCCACCCCCATTACTCTATTCCGTAACCCCTCTTTATTTTATCTTCCAATACATTTTTTACTTGACGTTTTGGACAGTTTGGACAAATACCTTAAAACCTAAAAAATTACCTTACACTTAGAAATTCCAAAACAACCAAACCAGTAAGGGTCCGCTGTACTCCATTGGAAGAATAGCGGATTAGCAAATTGTGAGTTCGAGACTCGATCCAACCAAAATTTATCGTATATCTGGGGGCTGGAGTACGATAAGACTGTCGGGGCCAGAAATGTCCTCGCTTTAGCGTGATGTGGAAGTATGCAATGTAGGTTGTCAACTCAGGTATTGAACTCGTCATCTGACAGTGGTTCATAATGACAAGGTGCTGTCCTTTGATACTCCGAACCGTCGCCAATAGCCCGCTTTGTTGCACCAGTACGACGTTAATTGAACTACCTACCGGGTCCATCGTGGCTCAGGTGGTATGCCTATAGCGCTAGCAACCTTGAGTTGGTGGGGAAGGTTCGATACTTGTCAGGTGCATTTCTCTCTTCTGTGTCAGTAAAAGCATTCATTATGAGTGTCTATTACTTGATATTGCATGTCTTGTGTCTGGCCCAGTCTGCCCAAATATGGCTCATGCGCCATAAAAAAACCCCAAATCAACCAAACTTCAACTACCTACCTTTCCGGTATACATAATTTAGTGTATTTTTCTTAAAATTGTGTTTAAATGTATAATACCTGCATATTCTAGTTAGAAACGTGAATTAAATTTTTAAATGTTAACATCAGAAAAATGCTTCAATTCATACCAAATAATATCGTTAGGGAAACAGGAATTATTTGAGTTTATATCCCACGTTCAGAATCATAAATTTATGTAAAATAATCCAGTAAAGATAACATGAATTATTTGAATTTAAATATTCATATTAAGAAGGAATTTTTGTCTCCTTTAAGTTAGTAAATCGAATTTATTTCTGATTGCCACTGAAGTAGTTCCGCCATTTTTGAAGAGGAACTTTCATCTTTTTTATAATGTATTCAATATTGACACCGGGATATGTCTCAATTTTAATGTCATTACGTTTAATTTTTTGAAAAAGCATTTTAAAATGTTTCGGTTCGTGCATTCTATTAGCATGTTATTTTTTTCCGGTTTAATTCCTTTGAAGATGAGAAGTATTAAATGGGAATTAATGCAGTGGTTATAAATTTATTGTTTTTGTTTTCTAAACACTGCAGAGTAAATTAGAATCAAAGAGTGGAATAGATGTATTAAAGTATGTTTCTTTGACATAGACACTATTAAAAGTTATACATTTTCAGTATTCAATTAGTGTAGAATTTTCTCATTTCGGCAGCAGAAAATATTTCGTTTAAATTATTTTGTTTGGAATATTAAATGTTCTAGTTGAGTTAGTATGATATATTTCGTTTGAATGTTTTAGTTTAGAAATAACTAATCTGTGTTTGGATTTTTCAAATGCTGAATTTCGGTGGCTAATTGTTTTTCCTTTCCTGCAAAATAATTAGTTTATAAAGAATTCAGCTTCATTCTTTCAGCTCTAAAATACATTAGTGTTATCTCCTTAGTTTGCTTCACTCTTCGTTGTCTGTGATACCTTGTGGTAGTTGAATTCCTTTGAAGTTGCGAGGTAGGTAGTTGAATGATCGTCGCACTAGAGCAACACTTCGGGCTATTGGCGATGATCCGGAATCCGTCCTGAATGGAAAGATCCGAGGACCGTTTGAAAGATGACGAGGTCAGCACTTAAGCTGGTCCCCCACTCTCCAAACTTCCATACCACGCCGACGTGATGATATTTGAGTCCAAGACAGTTTTAACATGTACCAGCCCCTACGCACACGACGGTCTTTGGTTGGATCGAGTTGAGAACTCGCAACCCTCCTGTTTCTAATATTCGACTCTACCAACCGGGCTTCAAATTGAAAGCATCATTATATGGATTGGTGTTGATCGTAAATGCGAAGGTTTTATTATAAGTTCTACAACAAATTAAATATAGGATCGTGCTCAGACAAAAGTCTCTCTATTCACAGGTTTTTGATATATGGATTATTTTATACTACCCTCTTACTATCTTGCTTCTCTCAGGTTTTGCTTCATCAGGTAAAACAAGTGACGTCCGTTTCCTCGGAAGTTTTGTTGTGTCGTCGAACACCTTTTTGAGCTTTGTCCGCTAAGCGTCATGGTGTTCTTTCCTCTTGCGATTGCTCGTCCCCTGATAGTTCATGACGTTTTGAGTTAATTGGTCTCTTGCGTAATGCTCTTCGTTAAATTTTACTTCTACGTTTCTATAGAAACGAAGTAGTGCTGAGAATACTTACGTTGACCTTCACATTCCAGACAGAATGACCAGTGCAAATTTTATGTCGCCAGAGCACACTTTTTCTGCTTCAAACAGATTTACCGCTTTGTGTATAAGATCAAATGTTCCAGCTAAAATGGATTAGTTAATAGTAAGTTTTGTCGCTGGAACAGCAGGTGACATTTGGTTTTAAATTCTCTTGTTTGGGATTATAAAATATTCTATAGTTGTTACCATGAGTTATTAAATATTTTTCATTTGAATTTCGATTTTTCAAATATTAATTGTTGATTAATGATATTTTTAAGAATTTTTCTTTCGTGTATAAACAAATTCAGTGTCTAACTTTCTCAAAAAATTCCTAAGTGTATAGTACTCAAATACGATTGATGTTCTTATGAGAGGAATAGGAATTATTTGATTTTAGCATCTCCACAAAAGTGCCCTTCAAAGTAGGTACAATGAAAGAATAATTTTTTAACCTAAAAATCCTAAAGTATATTCATTAATTATTTTTGCTTTCCCCTATATAATAAAGGTTTGACACATTAACCCTCAAAGTGGTTTCAATGAGATATCTCGGCCATCAATACCCGGTTAATTTTTCTAATGAGATATATCGTCATTAGGTTGGTCCTAGGTAGCCCAGTTGGGAGAGTAACGGATTAGTAACCGGAAGGTTGCGAGTTCGAAACTCGGTCCAACCAAAGACCGTCGTGTACGTGGGGGCTTGTGCACGTTATATCTACCGTGGCCTCAAATGGCCTCACGTTGGTGTGCAAGTTTGGAGAGTAGGGTGCCAGTTCAAGTGTTGACCTCGTCATCTGATCGTGGTTCAAAATGACCTGGTATAGTCCTCGAGTTTTTCCCTTCGGGATTGATCACGGACCGTCGCCAATAGCTCGTTATGTTACTCCAGTGTGACGTTAATTAACTACCTACCTACCAGTGTTGTCATTTAGATATGGCGTTATCATTTCAATGATGGCGAAGTCAAGATTTGGTCAGTTTTCTTCTAACGACAAGATGAATGTCCAACATTGCCTTTTTATGACAAGATGTTGCTCCAGTACACGTAAATTCAACTACCTGCCTAGTTTAGAAATGTCTTAACCACTGATATCTTTCACGGTCTCCGCTTCAAAAGTGTCAAAACTTGGAATTTCAAAATTTAGCATTAAAAGGATATTTAATTTACCTCACAAAAATTTCTGAAGCTTTTGGCACATTAATGAAATTTGAACTTTTTAGTAATCTTTCCCAGAATCGAAAATAACTATACTTTCTCTCTTTCACAAGGAAATGTTATGGTTCAAGAGTTTTGCGCTGTTACGAAAATACCAGTTTTAAACTAATTTGCATCTACAAAATCCCTCAGAATTAAATTTTTTATACAATCTGACAAACTACATAACTGCCAACTGTCATTTACACGTTGAAGACTCAAACTACTTCGGAGAAATTCGGCGATTCAAACCTATTACAATGCTTCCAAGATTTAATTTAGTAATAGTGAGTCAAAACCACTTTGAAAAGAAACACAAGTTTCCAGAAACACTATTTTGAAACATTCGCTCCCACACAACCGAAAAATTTCAACTGCGTATTCAGACTTGATCCTATTAAACTCCTATTATAATTCCCGGAATTCTGCAATGGAAATAAGGAACAAAAATATACACGCAGCACCTCAGGAAGCTCTTTCCCAAATACGTGGAATCCAGGATAGGGAAATTAAAAGGGAATTTTCACGACACCGGGGGAAAATTCCTCCCCCATGTCTAACCAGATTAGGAAGGGAAGTAGAAACAAGGAAAATGAATTTAAACTTACTAACTGCAACTCTGATAAGCTATAAGGCCCTGTTAAAAGCAATTCCTTCAATTTGATTCAATTATGAAGAGAGTAAAATCGAATGGGAGAGGAGAGAGGGAGAGACCTCATCCAAATTACCTCTCCTTGTAAACCTTCAGTTTTCATTAACAAGAACAAAATGAGATCCCATATTAAAACTGAAGGTGATTCGGCCGTTGCGTTTTGAGAGGTTGACAGAATTAATTTAAGAGATACGTGTATCTTGTTTTATAACGCCTTGTTTGCCGTCTTGTAGATTGTCGAGGCTTTTTCTTCGACTGTTTCGATCTGGCTAATTCTTCGGGATGAGCTTTTGAAATTTTTACCGAGGTAAAAATTGTTTCCTGGAAAAGTATGTTCAGGTATGTTAGAGTTTATAATCAAATTACGAAGCTGGGGTTTTTTGTGGGGTGGAAAACTAATCTGAGACTAATAATTGAATTGAGAAAGAAAGTTGTGGCTTTTACTCCTTATAATGAAGTACGGATTGTTGCTGAACAATATCTCTGAAGGTTTCGTGGAAGATTGATAAGTAAATTGAAATCAAATTACATTTAAAATTCCCGCATGCTTTTTGCTCGCTAATTTCGGAAAGGTGTGGAGTATTTGAAAGCTATTTAATTCACGAAGTGATGTGAGAATTTCATCTCAGATATCCACTTAAAGATAGGACGTGAATGTGGATATGTAATTTCCTGGATAACTTTGTAGATAGAAAAGAACTACTTGAATAAATTCAATTGCAAAAACTTGCCAGAACTAGTCTTTCAATGTTTTTTTTTCTCGCTTGAGATGTTTTCATAATTATCTGCTTTAGAATTGCCCATTTTTGAAAATAATAAATTAAAAACTACCACTGGTCGCAAAAGTTTTTAGAAGTATATTAAATAGTTCTGTTTCCAATTTCAAAGTAGTTTATGAAACTGAGTTTTCATTTGTATTTTCTTTTAAGGTGTACGGGCATAAAAAGATTTTTTTTTAATTTTGACTTTAAAAAACCAATTGTTTTACAATAGGTCATAGGGGTTTGTACCTAAAATCATTTCAGTTTAAAAAATTCAGATTAATCTAGTCATTAATTTAATAATTTAGATATAATTAGACACAATTAGTATGGCGTTCGAACAGTGATATCTCAAATTCTAATTTGTCCAGAAAGACAACTCGTATTGGAAATTATTACTAATATTATTCTTCATTTTTTGACTCTCAATCAAGTTGCTATGTAGAATAGGTCTACAATTCAGAACTCTATTGAGCCGCCCGTCGATTAACGTTCGAAGACGGGCGAAGGATTAATAAAAAACTTCATTCCACTATGGAAACTGCAGTTTCCTCTGCATGACTTCTAACCAGTTTTTGAGGTTTTGACCAATAGAATCCCTCAAATAACCCTTTCAACCAATAGATGTGGTTATTTAGTCCTGATGTGTGGTAAAATAAATACTATACTACTTGGAAATCCCGTGAGGTTCGAAGTCTTAACCCTATGAATGCCATACATGCATTTTTCCACCATAGAAACTGCAGTTTTCTCTGAATGACGTTTAACCAGTTTTGGAGGTTTTTTGACCAATAGAATCCTTCAAATAACCCTTTCAACCAATAGATGTGGTTACTTAGTCCTGATGAGGGGTAAAATAAATGCCATACTACATGAAAATCCCGTGAGGTTCGAAGTCTTAACCCTATGAATGCCATACATGCATTTTTCCACCATACAAACTGCAGTTTTCTCTGAATGACTTCTAACCAGTTTTTGAGGTTTTGACCAATAGAATCCCTCAAATAACCCTTTCAACCAATAGATATGGTTATTTAGTCCTGATGTGGGGTAAAATAAATACTATACTACTTGGAAATCCCGTGAGGTTCGAAGTCTTAACCCTATGAATGCCATACATGCATTTTTCCACCATAGAAACTGCAGTTTTCTCTGAATGACGTTTAACCAGTTTTTGAGGGTTTTTGACCAATAGAATCCTTCAAATAACCCTTTCAACCAATAGATGTGGTTATTTAGTCCTGATGTGGGGTAAAATAAATACTATACTACTTGGAAATCCCGTGAGGTTCGAAGTCTTAACCCTATGAATGCCATACATGCGTTTTTCCACCATAGAAACTGCCGTTTTTTCTAAATGACTTCTAACCAGTTTTTGAGGTTTTGACCAATAGAATCCCTCAAATAACCCTTTCAACCAATAGATGTGGTTATTTAGTCCTGATGTGTGGTAAAATAAATACTATACTACTTGGAAATCCCGTGAGGTTCGAAGTCTTAACCCTATGAATGCCATACATGCATTTTTCCACCATAGAAACTGCAGTTTTCTCTGAATGATGTTTAACCAGTTTTTGAGGTTTTTTGACAAATAGAATCCTTCAAATAACCCTTTCAACCAATAGATGTGGTTATTTAGTCCTGATGAGGGGTACAATAAATGCCATACTACTTGAAAATCCCGTGAGGTTCGAAGTCTTAACCCTATGAATGCCATACATGCATTTTTCCACCATACAAACTGCAGTTTTCTCTGAATGACTTCTAACCAGTTTTTGAGGTTTTGACCAATAAAATCCCTCAAATAACCCTTTCAACCAATAGATGTGGTTATTTAGTCCTGATGTGGGGTAAAATAAATACTATACTACTTGGAAATCCCGTGAGGTTCGAAGTCTTAACCCTATGAATGCCATACATGCGTTTTTCCACCATAGAAACTGCCGTTTTTTCTAAATGACTTCCAACCAGTTTTTGAGGTTTTTTAACCAATATAATTCTTCAAATAACCCTTTCAACCAATAGATGTGGTTATTTAGTCCTGATGTGTGGTAAAATAAATACTATACTACTTGGAAATCCCGTGAGGTTCGAAGTCTTAACCCTATGAATGCCATACATGCATTTTTCCACCATAGGAACTGCAGTTTTCTCTGAATGAATTCTAACCAGTTTTTGAGGTTTTGTGACCAATAGAATCCCTCAAATAACACTTGCAACCAATAGATGTGGTTATTTAGTCCTGATGTGGGTAAAATAAATAATATATTACTTGAAAATCCCGTGAGGTTCGAAGTCTTAACCCTATGAATGTCATACATGCATTTTTCCACCATAGGAACTGCAGTTTTCTCTGAATGAATTCTAACCAGTTTTTGAGGTTTTGACCAATAGAATCCCTCAAATAACCCTTTCAACCAATAGATGTGGTTATTTAGTTCTGATGTGTGGTAAAATAAATACTATACTACTTGGAAATCCCGTGAGTTTCGAAGTCTTAACCCTATGAATGCCATACATGCATTTTTCCACCATAGGAACTGCAGTTTTCTCTGAATGAATTCTAACCAGTTTTTGAGGTTTTGTGACCAATAGAATCCCTCAAATAACACTTGCAACCAATAGATGTAGTTATTTAGACCTGATGTGGGGTAAAATAAATACTATACTACTTGGAAATCCCGTGAGGGTCGAAGTCTTAACCCTATGAATGCCATACATGCATTTTTCCACCATAGGAACTGCAGTTTTCTCTGAATGACGTTTAACCAGTTTTTGAGGTTTTTTGACCAATAGAATCCTTCAAATAACCCTTTCAACCAATAGATGTGGTTATTTAGTCCTGATGTGGGGTAAAATAAATACTATACTACTTGGAAATCCCGTGAGGTTCGAAGTCTTAACCCTATGAATGCCATACATGCATTTTTCCACCATAGGAACTGCAGTTTTCTCTGAATGAATTCTAACCAGTTTTTGAGGTTTTGTGACCAATAGAATCCCTCAAATAACACTTGCAACCAATAGATGTGGTTATTTAGTCCTGATGTATAGTAAAATAAATACTATACTACTTGGAAATCCCGTGAGGTTCGAAGTCTTAACCCTATGAATGCCATACATGCATTTTTCCACCATAGATCTGCAGTTTTCTCTGAATGACTTCTAACCAGTTTTTGAGGTTTTGTGACCAATAGAATCCCTCAAATAACCCTTTCAACCAATAGCTGTGGTTATTTAGTCCTGATGTGTGGTAAAATAAATACAATACTACTTTGAAATCCAGTGAAGGTTCGAAGTCTTAACCCTATGAACGTCATACATGCATTTTTCCACCATAGGAACTGCAGTTTTCTCTGAATGAATTCTAACCAGTTTTTGAGGTTTTGTGACCAACAGAATCCCTCAAATAACACTTGCAACCAATAGATGTGGTTATTTAGTCCTGATGTGTAGTAAAATAAATACTATACTACTTGGAAATCCCGTGAGGTTCGAAGTCTTAACCCTATGAATGCCATACATGCATTTTTCCACCATAGAAACTGCAGTTTTCTCTGAATGACGTTTAACCAGTTTTTGAGGTTTTTTGACCAATAGAATCCTTCAAATAACCCTTTCAACCAATAGATGTGGTTATTTAGTCCTGATGAGGGGTAAAATAAATGCCATACTACTTGAAAATCCCGTGAGGTTCGAAGTCTTAACCCTATGAATGCCATACATGCATTTTTCCACCATAGAAACTGCAGTTTTCTCTGAATGACGTTTAACCAGTTTTTGAGGTTTTTTGACCAATAGAATCCTTCAAATAACCCTTTCAACCAATAGATGTGGTTATTTAGTCCTGATGAGGGGTAAAATAAATGCCATACTACTTGAAAATCCCGTGAGGTTCGAAGTCTTAACCCTATGAATGCCATACATGCATTTTTCCACCATAGAAACTGCAGTTTTCTCTGAATGACGTTTAACCAGTTTTTGAGGTTTTTTGACCAATAGAATCCTTCAAATAACCCTTTCAACCAATAGATGTGGTTATTTAGTCCTGATGTGGGGTAAAATAAATACTATACTACTTGGAAATCCCGTGAGGTTCGAAGTCTTAACCCTATGAATGTCATACATGCGTTTTTCCACCATAGAAACTGCCGTTTTTTCTGAATGACTTCTAACCAGTTTTTGAGGTTTTTTGACAAATATAATTCTTCAAATAACCCTTTCAACCAATAGATGTGGTTATTTAGTCCTGATGTGTGGTAAAATAAATACTATACTACTTGGAAATCCCGTGAGGTTCGAAGTCTTAACCCTATGAATGCCATACATGCATTTTTCCACCATAGGAACTGCAGTTTTCTCTGAATGAATTCTAACCAGTTTTTGAGGTTTTGTGACCAATAGAATCCCTCAAATAACACTTGCAACCAATAGATGTGGTTATTTAGTCCTGATGTGGGCTAAAATAAATAATATACTACTTGAAAATCCCGTGAGGTTCGAAGTCTTAACCCTATGAATGTCATACATGCATTTTTCCACCATAGGAACTGCAGTTTTCTCTGAATGAATTCTAACCAGTTTTTGAGGTTTTGTGACCAATAGAATCCCTCAAATAACACTTGCAACCAATAGATGTGGTTATTTAGTCCTGATGTGTAGTAAAATAAATACTATACTTCTTGGAAATCCCGTGAGGTTCGAAGTCTTAACCCTATGAATGTCATACATGCATTTTTCCACCATAGAAACTGCAGTTTTCTCAGAATGACTTCTAACCAGTTTTTGAGGTTTTGTGACCAATAGAATCCTTCAAATAACCCTTTCAACCAATAGATGTGGTTATTTAGTCCTGATGTGGGTTAAATAAATACTATACTACTTGGAAATCCCGTGAGGTTTGAAGTAACCCTATGAATGTCATACATGCCTTTTCCACCATAGAAATTGCAGTTTTCTCTGAATGACATCTAACCAGTTTTTGAGGGGTTTAGACCAAAATAATCCGTCGAAAGATTAGTTAAACCAATAGTAGACGTTATTAGTCCTTATGTGGGTTGTGGGGTAAAATTAATATTCTATTCGGACATCCAATGAGGTTCGAAGTTTTAACCCTCCTGGCGATTGTCTCGACAGTGTCTCGTCATTAGAAAAATATCGAGCAGATCTTGATGGACGTGATAACTCGTCATCGTCAGTAGAAAGAACTGACCAGATCTTTATCTTGTCATAAAAATCTTGAACGCCCTGTTTACGAGATATTTGGTCATAAGCGAAATTGGTCTGATATTGATGGACGTGATACCTCGTTGAAATCACTTGAAGAGACCTATGAATGTTATTCAGACATCATTCCACCATGCTGACTAGTTTTCCTCCATAACTTCAAACCAGTGTTAAAGATTTTTTGACCAATATAATCTTTCAATGGATTCTTTCAAACAATAGATGTGGTTAAATTTTTTCCTTATGAGAGGGTTGTGTGGTAAAAGCAGTACAAGACAAATCTGAAATTCGTGGCTCAAAGGTATATAGGGGTAAACCGATTTTTTTCTGCATCTTTACATTCGATTCCTTTTAGGATTGGACACGAAACTGAAAGACCTTTTTCATTTAGACCAACCTAGTGGGTACTCTTCACGCTATGACATGGTAACCTACAAGTTGCCGAATCGCGGAACCCAATTTCAGGATGACAGCCAATAACAGGAATATTCCTACATCTCGGCCCATATTCCCCCACAAATGTCGCTCATTCCTTGTCACTCACCGAGCAGCCCGTGTTCCTACGCCCACTGTTGCGAGGAGAGGATTCAGCGACTGTAATCTGCTTCTCAGACATCACATTTTTGTCAGCTGCCAACATTCCGAGGAGGGATGTTCGCGCTGAGTCATAGGGAAGGCCCTCGCTCGCTCGTTGGGTGATGAGTGTCGATCGAAAGATGTGGTGGGGGTGAATCTGTCGTCGAACACTGAACTGAGTTTCTGATGATTGCGACGTCTTTCATGGTAAATGTATTTTTCTGATACATTTTATATTTAAATAAGAATTCCGAATTAAATGTAATTCAGCCGTTAATTACTTTCCTGCCTTTTTCCAATTTAAATGTAATTTAGCGAAGTTAATTGCTTTCACAAAAAGTTCCTTATTCCTTACACAACCAATGACGCGGTGGCCCGGTTTTAAGAGTAACGTTCGAATCCAACCAAAAGACCGTCGTGTGCAAAGAGGGCTGGTGCTCATTAGATCTGTCGTGGCCTCAAATGTCCTCATATTGGCGTGGTGTGGAAGCTTGGAGAGTGGGGTGCCAGCTCAGGTGTTGCCTCGTCATGTGATCGTGATTCAAAATTACGTGGTATTGTCTTTGAACCTTTCACTTCGGGATTGATCCCGGACCGTCGTCAATAGCCCGTTGTGTTCCTCCAGTGCGGCGTCAATTAATTACCATTACCGCAACCAATAACGAAATTATTACACAACCCATAACAAAATTATTACACAACCCATAACGAAATTATTACATAACCCATAGCGAAATTATTACACAACCAATAACGAAATTACTACACAACCCATAACGAAATTATTACACAACCCATAACGAAATTATTACACAACCCATAACGAAATTATTACACAACGCATAACGAAATTATTGGTTGTGTAAGGTAGAATTTTTTTGAGTCTACAGGAGAAAACGTAGAAGTCCGCATTGCCCATCTCACCATACGGACAGAGAGGAGTTTTTAGTTTTAAATCTGTTAAGATAATACAGGGGGAATGGTCCGTGGACTGTTATAAGAAATATTAACCCCCTAAGTTGTTTCGACGAAATATCTCTTACGTCAAGATGTGGTCAATTTTTCTTCTCGTCATCAGCAAAGGATATTACCAATTTTTCGATGATGACGATATCAATATCTGGTCAGTTCTGTCAGTCTAACGAGATATCTCGTCGAGACAGCCACCCGAGGATTAAGTACTTATATAAGAGAGAATGTTAGGGGATTGGGGATTTTAAGGAATCTATAATTTCTCTCCCATGTAGTACCTTGCTCCCATAGGGATTTCCGGGTCCTCTTAGCTTGCAATACTTGTAATAAAGAATATTTTTGCACCGTGGTTTACACAACTTTAACAAAAATTTAAATGCATAATCGGGCCGCGGTGGCCCGGTTGGAAGAGTAACGGACTAGCAACCGAAGGGTTGCGAGTTCGAATCCAGCCAAACACCGTCGTGTACAAAGGGGGCTGGTGCACGTTAAATCTGTCGTGGCCTCAAATGTCCTCACGTTGGCGTGGTGTGGAAGTTTGGAGAGTGGGGTGCCAGCTCAGGTGTTGCCTCGTCATCTGACCGCGGTTCAAAATTACGTGGTGTTGTCCTCGGACTTTCCCTCTGGGATTGATCCCGGACCGTCACCAATAGCCCGTTGTGTTGCTCCAGTGTGACGTTAATTGAAAATACCAAATACTAAATGCATAATCATTTCTAGCAATAGATGAAAAGTAAAGCGTATTCGCACTGCAAAGATTGAATTCAAACTAACACCACTACAGCAGATTTGAGCTTCCAAGTAAAACCAAATTAACGCACCAAGTTAAATGCATAAATATATAAATTGTCTAAGAAACCTAAGTTCCCGTATCTTGAAAACTAACGAAAAATTCATACTTCCACCAAAACCATCTGCAAATAGAAATCTCCATCGTAACTCATGTAGTATAACTTGCCAGTAACCACTATTTACTTCACTCTTAGCTAGCCATGCTATAAAATTTATTTTTAAATACATGATGGTTTACATAATTTTAACAAAAAATGAGATACGTGATCATTTTAGCAAGTTATAGATGAAAAATAGGTTGCGTCGAGACAAAATCGTTGTTGGTGTGAATACTCGGCCCTGATGTTGGATTGTGGAATGAATACAGCAGATATAGGAAGCCTGAACGATTCTTAATTGTTGAATATTCAATTAATTTACAGTTTGATTGATTAAAGTGATTGATATTAATATTGAAGAATAGGTCATTGATTAAATGCTCGTGATTGTAGCTTAATTCGGTAGCTTTCGAATAACCACTTACTCAGTCCTCACTTCATGCAATTCAAAGTTATACTGGCCCAAAGCTGGCCCAGCATTGCGGACACCTCCGCGTTCAGTGCGCATGCGCACTCGGTCAAGGTCATGTCAAGTACGGACATCCTTTGTCTACACGACGCTATATTTATCTTCTGAATGTTTCTTCCAATTTTGAAATCATAAGACGAAGCACATGTAACGCTCGACTTTTCATTCATTCCCATCAGTACTGTTTGATTTACCTGAAGACGTAAACACGTCAAAAATAAAAAATGTAACCACCACAAAGATCAAATTCAAAATGCTACCACCTCTATACTAAATTTGAGCTTCGAAATAAACCAACCCTCAGGGACTTTAGGTGTGTACGGGTTCACGGTACTTAGGTTCATCTCCTTTAGGTGCGTACGGGTTCACGGTACTTAAGTCCATCTCTTTTAGGTGTGTACGGGTTCATGATATTTAGGTTCATCTCTGGTAGGTGTGTACAGGTTCACGGTACTTAGGTCCATCTCCTTTAAGTGCGTACGGGTTCACAGTACTTAGGTCCATCTCCTTAAGGTGCGTAGGGGTTCAAGATACTTAGGTTCATCTCTGGTAGGTGTGTACGGGTTCACGGTACTTAGGTCCATCTCCTTTAAGTGCGTACGGGTTCACGGTACTTAGGTCCATCTCCTTAAGGTGCGTAGGGGTTCAAGATACTTAGGTTCATCTCTTTTAGGTGTGTACGGGTTCACGGTACTTAGGTTCATCTCCTTTAGGTGCGTAGGGGTTCAAGATACTTAAGTCCATCTCTTTTAGGTGTGTACGGGTTCACGATATTTAGGTTCATCTCTGGTAGGTGTGTACAGGTTCACGGTACTTAGGTCCATCTCCTTTAAGTGCGTACGGGTTCACGGTACTTAGGTCCATCTCCTTTAAGTGCGTACGGGTTCACGGTACTTAGGTCCATCTCCTTAAGGTGCGTAGGGGTTCAAGATACTTAGGCTCATCTCTCTTAGGTGTGTACGGGTTCACGGTACTTAGGTTCATCTCCTTTAGGTGCGTAGGGGTTCAAGATACTTAAGTCCATCTCTTTTAGGTGTGTACGGGTTCACGATATTTAGGTTCATCTCTGGTAGGTGTGTACAGGTTCACGGTACTTAGGTCCATCTCCTTTAAGTGCGTACGGGTTCACGGTACTTAGGTCCATCTCCTTAAGGTGCGTAGGGGTTCAAGATACTTAGGTTCATCTCTGGTAGGTGTGTACGGGTTCACGGTACTTAGGTCCATCTCCTTTAAGTGCGTACGGGTTCACGGTACTTAGGTCCATCTCCTTAAGGTGCGTAGGGGTTCAAGATACTTAGGTTCATCTCTTTTAGGTATGTACGGGTACACGGTACGTAGGTTCATCTCCTTAAGGTGCGTACGGTACACGGTACTTAGGTTCATCTCCATTAAGGTGTGTACGGGTGGTTCATGGTACTTGGGTCCATCTCCATTAGGTGTGTAGGGTTCACGATACTTAGGTTCATCTCTGGTAGGTGTGTACGGGTTCACGGTACTTTGGTCCATCTCCCTAAGGTGCGTACGGGTTCACGGTACTTAGGTTCATCTTGTTTAGGTGCGTACGGGTTCACGGACCCTAGGTACTCAAGTGATCTATTCTTTTCCCACGGGGTTTATTACCTTTGGTAATCAGGAGAGTCACGCTCCCCGGATACCCAAGCGATCTTTTCCTGTTTTCATCTCAAAAATCTGTTCTCTAGTCCCCATTTCTTTCCTTCACATTTTTCACGTGACGTTGTCTTGTGTTTGGTGCAGCTTGGCCAAATATCTGTTCTGCGCCATAGACCCCAACGAACCAAACCACAAACAAATATCCTAACAAACTACATCCAACCCCAAATTCGTCCACAAAAACCACCCGCGATTAAAACCCCCGATGCGTCAAACCCTGCCAATAACCATCATTAACCAACCCCGCATTCACACCAGACACAAGTGTCCGCCAACCAACAAGCAAATCGATGCGTGCTAACCCGAAAAGCAAATTGACAAGCTCCGCCAAACTACGCTGTTAATCAGTGCGATCATGATGTATATGAGCGAATTAAGCTTTAATTAATGGAACTCAGCGGAGCGGACGCACGTCGGCGAAAACTTTGCCTGCATGTCCTTAACTGTGACAAGTTTAATGCATCTTCAGCAGCTGGTCGTTTTGAGAGTGATATTGTGTGTGCGGTTATAGTTAACTTCAAGGGGGTGTTTGTTTAGTTCTAATTAAGAGCTTTTCCGTGTACTTGATTTGTGTGTTTAAAGCGTGGGGTTTGTTGTTGCGTTGGGTTATAGGAATTGGTGCGTTATCATCTCTTCCGTGTGTATTAAAGGGTTTAGTTTGCGTATTCCTCAAGAAGCGAACTATTTGAGGAATTTTGCTCATTAACGATTTTCTCTTGAAATTTCACGCTCACAGTAATAATTTACACTTTTTGCATGCACTACCTGCGAGTTGTACGTAGATGTAGGTTCGATTCTCTTACAAATACTTTCCTTGCATGTGTATAAATACTTTCTTTGTATGTGTATACTTGTATTTGTATGATTACATTCCTTGTATGTATATGAATACTTTCCTTGTATGTGTATAAATACTTTCCTTGTATGTGTGTATTCTTATGTGTATGAATACTTTCATTATGTGTATGAATACTTTCCTTGTATGTGTGTATTTTTATGTGTATGAATACTTTCATTATGTGTATGAATTCTCTTATTGCATATGTGTGCTTGTATGTAGTATATGAATACTTTCCTTGTATATATGTACTTGTATGTGTATAAGTACTTTCCTTGTATGTGTATTTTTATGTGTATGAATACTTTCGTTATGTGTATGAATACTTTCCTTGTATGTGTATGAATACTTTCCTTGCATGTGTATAAATACTTTCCTTGTATGTGTATACTTGCATTTGTATAAATACCTTCCATGTATGTGTGTATATTTATGTGTATGAATACTTTCATTATGTGTATGAATACTCTCATTGCATATGTGTACTTGTATGTATATGAATACTTTCCTTGTATATATATGTACTTGTATGTGTATGAATACTTTCCTTATATATCCATTACCTGGCGTTGTCTGTTTTGTTTCAGGAGCATATTTGCCAAATGCGATCCTTGCACCATACAAAATAGGGTCTCTGTGATTGAGGAGTGTTAAAACAAAAGGTAAGATATATGAAAACACATAAAACAATCCAATAAAAGTAACTCATACGATTCAAACCACTAGCTTTATCTGGCAGACATCTTTTCCCATTCACGTTGGATTGGAGTGGAAGTTTGGAGAGTTGGGTGCCAGCTCAGGTTTTGTTCTCGCCATCTGACCGTGGTTCAAAATTACAAGGCGTTGTCCTTGGATCTTTCCTTTCGGGATTGATCCCGGACTGACGCCAATAGCCTGTTGTGTTCCTCCGGTACCATGTTAATTAACTACCTACCACATTTTCTTCATCTGAACAATTTAGCTAATGACAATTAGATTAGAATTCCCCATCTCAAAAAGCACAACATCAACAAATTACCGATTTTTTTCTGATGATGAGATCAAGATCTGGTCACTTTTCCTAATGACGAGATATCTCGTCCATCAAGATCTGGTTAGTTATTCTAATGAAGAGACATCTTGTTCATCAAGATCTGGTTAGATTTGCTAAATGACGAGATACCTCTTCGAGGTGACGAGTGTTACAGGTGAGTTAAGGAGAAACAAGAAGGGTCAAGACAAAAGGATCTAAGAACACAAAATAATGCAATAAAAGTAACTCAGCTGATTCAAAAAAGCCTTCTTGAAGACATTCTCTTTTTCATCCTATCCCGTACAAAATCACGATTTCCCAAATATAGTCAACTCCTAATCCCAAATATATAAACAAAGTCACATACAATCGATTTGAGGAGAAAAAGCAATAACCCTACCAACACACATCGATTTGAAACTACGTCCGAAACTATCGTCTTCTCCTAGACTCTAAAGATTAGAATTCCACATCTCAAGAAGCACAAACTTGGGCTCATCCAGGAGCTGTCCCTGAAAAACGATACAATGCAAGATGCCTCCCCAAGTAGTCTCATACTCAAAGATTAGAATTCCCCATCTCAAGAAGCACGAACTTCTTTTTATCATCACCGCCTCCAAGTCGTCAGACTCCAAAGAGTAAAATTCCCATCTCAAAAAGCACACATTTCTGTTCATTCAAGAGTTGTCCCTGAGAACAGATACAATGTAAGATATGCCCACTCCAAGTCGTCCCATACTCCAAGGATTAGAATTCCCCATCTCAAGAAGCATAAAATTCTTTTCATCATCACATCTTCCAAGTCGTCGAAGATTGCAAAGATTAGAATTCCCCATCTCAAAAAGCACAAACTTCTGTTCATCCAACAGCTGTCCCTGCGAACAGATACAAAGCAAGATATGCCTCTTCCAAGTCGTCCCATACTCCAAAGATTAGAATTCCCCATCTCAAGAAGCATAAAATTCTTTTCATCATCACATCTTCCAAGTCGTCGAAGATTGCAAAGATTAGAATTCCCCATCTCAAAAAGCACAAACTTCTGTTCATCCAACAGCTGTCCCTGCGAACAGATACAAAGCAAGATATGCCTCTTCCAAGTCGTCCCATACTCCAAAGATTAGAATTCCCCATCTCAAGAAGCATAAAATTCTTTTCATCATCACATTTTCCAAGTCGTCGAATAATGCAAAGATTAGAATTCCCCATCTCAAAAAGCACAAACTTCTGTTCATCTGTGAAGCTGTCCCTGAGAACCGATACAATTCAAGATATGGAAAGGATTTGCTGAGGTTACGGAAGATGGATAAGTTGGGAAGTTCCTAATTCCTCTAACGAGTCATGTATTCCTATAAACACTTCTACGTCTACCCAGAGGATTCTAGTGCAATCTCAATCCTCTTAAATGCAACAACGCTGTCTTAGTATCCATATCTTATAATTATTTGCAGGATTTAAATAATTCAGTCCTTAGTCAATGGTTATGAGCTAGGATCAGACGATGGATCAAAAGTCTGGATTATTTCGGTAATATGGATCTCAACCAAGTTGTTTCGACCAGATATCTCGTCCATCAATATCTGACCAATTTTGCTAATGACGAGATACCTCATCCATAAAGATCTGTTCAGTTTTGCTAATGACGGTATACCTCGTCGAGACAACGATAAGGGATAAGACAAAAACGAATACAAAAACACATAAAATAATGCGATAAAAGTAACTCAGCCGCTTCAAAACAACAGCCCTCCTCGAAAAGGTCTTTCCCATCCTACGCCCCTGCAATCACAACTTCCCAAAGGTAGTCAACTCCTTATCCCAAATCTATAAACAACGTCACATACACTCGATTTGAGGAGGAAAAGCAATAACACTAACAACACACATCGATTCGAAACTATTTCCCGAAACTTTCGCCTCCTCGAAGTGGTCCCAGACCCCCAAGATTAAAATTTCCCTCCCAAAAAAAGCGCAATGTATGAAAACTGACACATACAAAAACTTGAAATACTGTGGATGAGTGAGAGGGACACAGAGAGGGAGAGAGAGGAAAAGGAACCCTCTCTCGGCCATAATATTTTATAGGCCCCGATAAAGCCTGACATCTCGCTAACCCTAAAGCGGCACCCTAGGATTTTTTCGGCTTTAAGCTGTTATTAAAAATATATACGCGGGGAGATATTTCGAGCAACGCGCGTTTTTACGACGCCGACTTCAACTCCAAAAAGCGATGCGGAATTTTTTGGAGTCATATTTTTTTATGCCCGGGTTTTTTCACTCCACGGGATAAAAAATAATGGAGGTGAGATGTTGGGGATGAATGGAGTTGGAAGTTTATGCTTCATGGCGGGATGGGGATATTTTTGACATTATCTTTTACTTGGCTTTTTCGAGGCACGGCTCTTCCTGATGAGGAGCCCTAGTTTTTTTCCTGCTTAGTTTCGGACTGGAACATGGTATGGGATGAGTTTTTGGGTTATGAATACTTTTGGGAGTGTAACCAGGGTTTCGCTAATAGGAAAATGCTTGCAACTTTTTTACAGTTGGCGTGGGGGTAATCTGTTGCCACCGTCGCGTGCGATGGGATCGTGGCTTAGGGACATTGAAGTAGAAATTAAAAGGATTGAAGTTAAAGCATCACACGGTGAAAATATCTGTTACAACCGAAATTGAGTGCAATTGAAATGTAACATTTCATTAAACTTATCGCCATTTAAAAATATATTTTGATACGTACTTATTAGTAGAAGGATTAATACTATTTTTATTTAAAACGTAAGTACATTAAATTAAAATCATTATTGAAGCAAATTTTTTATGGTTGGTTGATTGGTTATTGTATGGCGCAGCGACCATATTTGGTTAAGCTGCGCCAAACACAAGACAACGTCGAGTAAAAATGTCGTGAAAGGGGACAAAAGATGCATTGGGAAACAGAGTAGTGGAATGAAAGCAGAAAAGGATTGCTTGGGTAAACCCGAGAGCGCAACCCCAATGTGTTTACTAAACACACTGTTTACTAAACACACAGTAAACCACATTCGAAAAGAAAAGATCACTAGGTCAGCAAAAAATTTCTTATAAAAATATAAATGATTACTTTTTATAAATATCAGCAATGTAAGGGAATTTAAAAATGCTCAACAGAAACTTTGAACCAGAACTAAATCATTTTAGCGTTCAACATTAGTTGCTCATACATCAACATCATCACAAGGGTGTTTCGAAACTATCCTGCCAAATTGTAAAGCATGGTAGAGGGGCCCAAAATAAACATTAATAGAGGACACACATTCAGAACGGACAAACATTCATGCCTTACCGCAGGGACCTTTGAATCCTGAAGCAACATTCTGACCACTGTACAACATTTGAGCAGCTTGTCTGTTTCCTATGCAACCCTATGCATCAGATTCATATCTGCGAGCTCCGGGTTCCTATATCGATGTATGCCATTGAAAATTTGAGCGAGGAATGACGCTTTACGCCACGAAAACAGTCTTATTGATTGACCTAAACATCGCCGTCCATCACCTAAATGCGGCATTGCCGGACACACATTCTGTGACAGAAAAATTTTATTTTGATCTACCCCTTTGACCTGAAATTTTCGAAACACCCTGTATTCTTTCTGCAATCTTCGGAATGACATCTAAACAGTACTGAACTTCTCGACCAATAAGATCTTTCCTGGGATTCTTTCAACCAATAGATGTGGCTATTTAGTCATTAAGTGGGTTTTTGGGGTAAAAGCAACACTACACTCTCGTGACGTTTACATGGTTAAATATAAGTATCACTTTTGGGAAATCAACCCTTTAAGTGCATGCTCCAAATGGGTTAGTTGTTTTGGGAGGTTTTATGGCGCAAGGACACAGCATGGTTAAGTAATGACTTAACCATGCTGTGCCAAACACAAGACAGACAACGTCAAGTAATGGACATACACATTCCATTACTTAACGTTTGAATTCTACTAAATTAAAAAAATTCTACTAAATTAAAATCACTTTTGAGCATTAGAACACACAATGAAAGTTTTAGTAACAAAGAGAGGGAATACATCTAAGGAGAAATCGAACCTGTACCGCCTACAACACGCATGTTGCTAGCGCTGTGGGATACCCACTAAACCACGATGGCCCCGGCTCCAATTGGAAAAGGAATGTTTATAGCTTTAAAATACTTTTTAATACACTTTTCGGGTAGCTACAAAAAATAATACATAACTTAAAATCTTGAAAATTCTACTAAATTAAAAACAAAAATCACTTTTGAGCATTAGAGTTCATTGAAAAGATGGGATGTTTATAATTTTAAAATATAAACTCAATACGACGACCACAAAGAAAAGTAATGCACTTTAAATTTTGAAAAGAATTGTTCAGAATTTTAAAATATGAAAAGTTTTTGAGCAGCTTTGAATGCTTTCCAACAATAATGCATCCATCCTTTCAAATCTTGAAAAGAATCTTATTAACCATCCTGCTGGTTATCTTGAGGAGGTATCTCGTCATTAGCAAAACTGACCAGATCTTCATGGATGACATATCTCGTCATTATAAAAACTGACCAGATCTTGATCTCGTCATTATAAAAAAAACTGAACAGATCTTGATGGACAACGTATTTCGTCATTAAAAATTCTGACCAGATCTTGATCTCGTCATTACAAAAAAATGACCTGATCTTGATGGACAACGTATCTCGTCATTAAAAAAACTGACCAGATCTTGATCTCGTCATTATAAAAAAACTGACCAGATCTTGATGGACGACATATCTCGTCATTATAAAAAACTGACCACATTTAGATCTCGCCATCATCAAAAAATCGGCAATATCTTAATGACGAGATATCTCATCATTAATAAAATTATTCAGATCTTGATGAACGAGATATCTCGTCGTAACCACCTCGAGGGTTAAAAACAAATATCAGAATTGATTTTTTATACCTATTCTCCGGGTCATCGTTATAGGGATGATTCCCCTTAAGCGATTTTACTAGGATTCAATCACATTTCCAAGATCACATCACCAATAGTCCCACCAACAAAAGCAGAGCGTACCATTCAACTAATCCCAAGCATCAAAACCCAGGGTGCTTCCACACGACACGAACAAAATCAAGCCTTATTCATTAAGCTTTTAGTGGGGTCTGTGCTTGGACTGCAAACCAAAGGGGACCCCTTTTTGAAAAGGGGGAAAAGCTTTCAGTGGCGTGCGGGATTTAGCAGTGGCGTGCCATACATAATGTATGCGGCTCTCCAGCCTTGGCTGATTGGATGAATTATTTATCCCTTGTATCAAAACAAATCAGTCATTAAGAGGAGAAGATTACTTTAATGCATCAGGGGAGGAATGAGGAAGAGTTTAACGGTGGGATTGAATTCTTCGAGGAAAGGGAGGATGAACGGGGAAAAAGTAAATGCGGAGAGGAGGCCTGTTGAGGAGGATTCAATGGGAAAGCCTGAATCCGGAATGAACTCTACAAGTTTCGTCGCGATTGGCGTGTATTTTCGGGCTTTAGTGAGGATTCGGGGGATTAGAAGTGAGTAAATGTATAAAATCGGGTAGTTAGTTCAATTTACCTCGAACTCGAATAACTAAACGGGATAGTGACGACGATCCGGGATCAATCCCGAGGGGGAAAATAAGAGGACGAAAAATCATCATTTTGGTCAAATGACGAGGTCAACATCTCAACTGGCACCCCCACTCTCCAAACTTCCAGACCATGGTGAAGACATTTGAGACCATGACAGATTTAACCCTCCAAATGGTTTGGACGAGATATCTTGTCATCAATATAGTGCCAATTTTTTATGACTAGATAAAGACCTGGTCAGTTTTCTAATGACGAAATATCTATTCCATCAAGAAATGGTCAGTTTTTTAATGACGAGATATCTAGTCCATCAAGATCTGGTCAGTTTTCTAATGACGAGATATCGAGTCCATCAAGATCTGGTCAGTTTTCTAATGACGAAATATCTAGTCCATCAAGATCTGGCCAGTTTTCTAAAGACGAGATATCTAGTCCATCAAGATCTGGTCAGTTTTCTAATGACGAGATAGCTAGTCCATCAAGATCTGGTCAGTTTTCTAATGACGAGATATCTAGTCCATCAAGATCTGGTCAGTTTTCTAATGACGAAATATCTAGTCCATCAAGATCTGGTCAGTTTTCTAAAGACGAAATATCTAGTCCATCAAGATCTGGTCAGTTTTCTAATGACGAGATAGCTAGTCCATCAAGAAATGGTCAGTTTTGATACTGACGTTATACCTCGTCCACACAACCACCAGGAGGGTTAAATTATTAGCAACACTACATTAACCCTCCAAATGGGTTCGACAAGATATCTCGTCCATCGAGATCCGATCAATTTTACTAATGACGAGTTATCTCGTCATCAAGTTGATCCCCAATTTTTTTATGATGCCAAGATCAAGATCTAGTTAGTTTTCTTCTGATGACGAGCTATCTCGCCCATTAAGATCTGGTCAGTTTTGCTAATCATTGCGTTTTTGATGCGATACCTCGTCGAGACTATCACCAGGAGAGTTAAATATTTTAAATAAAAGCAACTCAAATTACAATTTTTCAAAAAGTGATAATATACTATGGTTTCTAGCTAGATTTGACTTTTACGGTGTAGTTTTCGAAAGCTCGTTTTATTAAGTTCCCTCGAGTCCTCTGAGTTGTGGAACCTTTTCACCACGTCATCATAAAACCTAAGCCCGACAGCGCCATCTATCGGCCGAGTAATAAAAAATAAATCCCCGCACTCATCCTTCCTGGCTAGATAAAACTGCGTGATTGCCAGCGAGCCTCAGCTAAGATTTCCCAGTGAAATATTACATTTCTTCTAAAACTGTAACCGTGATCGTCGGACCGCCTGAGGGATAGAGGCGAAAACCGCCATTCCTTCGACTTATTGAAAAGCGAAATGGATAAAACATACTACAACTTCCAATTTTTTATAGCCGAACGTAAATATAAAAAAATGAAGCACTTCCAGGGAAAGAGGCTAGAGATCTTTTAAGATTTTAAAACTCAACGCGGCTCGCTCGAACCCTGATAAATACCGGCATTTTTTGAAAAACGACCTCCCGACAACCAAATGGGTAGGCGATAGAACTGCATGCTTGCGATAGGCCCCTTATTTACTGTGTGTGTCTTGAAAGATAGGCCTTTGGAACACTTGTTGAAGAAAATTTTTTCGGGGCATAAAGATAAATAAGTACAAATCCTTTCGTCGGAGAATGAAGGTTAAGTTTGGAGGTGATCATGTCAAAGTTTCATTTTCAGGTGTTTGCTTGTAAAAAAATTGCGAGTCTTTTACGAGTTTTCTGGTTGTAAAAGTGAGCGGTTTTAAACTTGGGAAATGACATAAAGTGTCCCGATTTCCATTCTGGTAGTAGCGATTCGGGGAATGACGTTACGTGAAAGCAGCTGTACCTTTTATGGGTCGGTGAAGTGTAATTTGGGTTACACAGCCAGTGGATCAAATGTATAGGTTATATGGATAAAATGGTTATTTTTAACCATCCTGGTGGTTTTCTCGACGAGGTATCTATCTCTTCATCAGAAAAACATGGACAAAATCTTGATAGAGATATTTCGTAATTAGAAAAACCTGACCAGGCCTTAATCTCATCATAAAAAATCGGCATTATCTTGATATCTCGTTATTAGCACAATTGCTCAGTTAGTGATGGATGAGATATCTCGTCGAAACAACTTGATCAACCAAAACTGCTCAAGTTTTGATGGACGATGTATCGCAGTTGATCAGATCTTGATCTCGTCATCAAAAAGTCGGCAATAACTTGATGACGAGATATATCGTCCTTCGAAAAAATTGTTCACGTCTAGACGAACGTTATATCTCGTCATTTGAAGAAAACTGACCAGAGTATGATCTCGTTATCCTCAAAAATCCCCAACACGAGCCCTCCATAAAGCTCAACCAAAAATCTGGAAACATTCCAACAAGAAACTGTTTAGTAACAGATTGAAAACCATTTATTATTCATAACACATCTTTCGTTAAAACTTTCATTGTATTCGTTTGTCCTTTACTTGACGTTGTCTCTCTTATGTCAGGCGAAACTTGGCCAAATATGGCCCTTGCACCATAAAACTCAACTGAGTACTAAAATCTGAAAACGTTACAGCAATAAACAGTTTAGATTTAATTCCAATTATTGCTCATAAAACTACTTCCAGTAAATCTTTCGCTGTGTGTGTGTGTTTGTCCATTACTTGACATTGTCGTTCTTGTGTCTGGCAATGCTTGGCCAAATATGACACTTGCACCATAAAAACTCAACCGACTACTAAAATCTGAAACGTTACAGCAATAAACTGTTTAGATTGAAACCCATTTATTACTTATAAACTGACAGATTGAAACCCATTTACTATTCATAAACTGACAGATTGAATCCCATTTATGACTCATGAAGCTATCTTTCGCTGTGTGTGTGTGTTTGTCCATCACTTTACGTTGTCTGTCTTGTGTCTAGTGAAGCTTTGCCAAATATGGCCCTTTCACCATAAAATTCAACTGATTACTAAAATCTGAAAATGTTACAGCAATAAACTGTTTAGATTGAAACCCATTTATTACTCATAAACTGACAGATAGAAACCAATTTATTACTCATAAATTTACTTCCAGTAAACCTTTCGCTGTGTATGTTTGTCCATCACTTTACGCTGTCTGTCTGTCTCTCTTTGTCTGGCGAAGCTTGGCCAAATATGGCCCTTGCATCATAAAAACATAACGCAAACTAAACAACTTCCAGTAAATTACATATTTTAATTACCGTAACACATCCATTATTCCGCACTCACTTTCAATATCTCTACTCATTGACTTGCAGCTCACACCTGCATTTCGTTACAGTTTCCTTACATTCACTTAGCAGCCCATTCGGCTAAACCCTTAAAAAACACCTCTCTCCAGGAAGGCCAAGCAGAAGATTCCCCTCATCCCGTATTCCCCGCCTGGAGCCCCGGCCGAAATTTGTTTGGCATTGGCACCGGAATACCAAATGGGTTCTTTTTCCGTGCGGAACGTAGAACAATCCCCGCAGCTGCGAGGTGAAACCTCCCCTTGAATTGTCATGCACCGGGAGAAAACCTCATCAGCAAGTTTCCAGTGCGGCCGACAATTGAATTAGGGTGCCGCATGCAAAACGAGTTCTTCGCATCATCAATCTTAGGAGTTCCTCCTCATATTTTGTTGTCCAGGTTTCCCTTCTTTCAGGTGTCACTCTTACTACACGAGGGTGTCGACATTGCTGTTGTTGTATGGTGGCGGATGTTCCCACCCTTATTAAAATACCTACCTACGGAACAACTGCCAATATCCAGACCATTCGGTATTCTAAGTCTGTTGAACCATTATTTTAAATTGAAACACTTTTAACTGTTGCACGCAATTGAGTCAATTTTTAAAATTGAACAGGGAGGATCCTTAATTCGCTTAACCACTTAACGCATTTACCCGTGTTTGACACGGGCGAAAGTTACCGGCAAATTTGCACATGCCCGTGTCTCACACGGGCGAAAGTGGTGCATTTTGATGATTAGCTATAAGTTTGTTAGGAATTCTTTGTTATAAAGCAGTTGTTTGGTGTGGAAAAGGTAATATATCCATTTTTATTACGTTAAATATCGTAAAAGTAAACAGTTAACCATAAATTAATTTTTACTAAGTGTTTTTGTAACTTGTTTAGAAAAAGTTATCTGATAATGAGCGACTCTGACGATTGTGAATATGCCAATTTATCAGAAAGTTTCAGCGATGAAAGTGATGATCTCTTGAGTGATGGAAGTGAATCTGAAGTTAATATTTTATTATTATTAATATTTTGAAATTCAAAATAAACATGTAATCAAATCGTTTACACTTTGTTTGTATAATAATTTTTTTTATAACTTTTACCCCACCCCCCGCAACTGAAATTGCAAAAAATAACTTACACTATACCTATATATACGTATATATATATTTATTTTCTGTCAAAAAAAAACTCGATCATTTTTTACCAGTTTTTCCGAAAAAAACTCGTGCTTTAAGTGGTTAAACCTGTTTCACGTTTGAAAATCATTTAATATAATTGTACATTTTTTAATTATATTTGTGTCTGGTGTAAGTAATACCGTTTTCACTCGTGTACACACAAAAAATTAAAATATATTAGAATTGAAAGATATTTATTAGAGCGCTAATTGGAAACAAATAAAATAAAAAGAAAAACAAAACTAGTGAAAGGATAAAAAAAACCACATTAATATAGAACAAGAAAAAATTAATTAGGATAAATTCTGTATACTTATAAGACCTACAATGGTCGAGTAGATGTGTGGATGAATATAATTTGTCCAACCAGACCATAGGGGAATTTTTATATTTGACAATTATTCAGAAATTTATAAACGAAGTCATAGTGAATTAATTTAATAGGTATCATATTCAGATTTTTCATGTGCATATTGTGAATGTATAGTTTATCAGTAAATACAATAATTTAAATTTTGTGTTATGAACGTAATTTCATTTTGACAAATATTTAAGAGAAATAGAATCCAATCCATACCAAACCAGATAGGTAGGTGAATATATGTCTCACAAAGGGTTATTATGGACTGTCCAGTGTCAAATCCGAGGACAACACCTCGTAATTTTGGACCACGATCAGATGACGAGGTCAACACCTCGTAATTTTGGACCACGATCAGATGACGAGGTCAACACCTGAGCCGGCACCACTCTCCAAACCACGTCAACGTGAGGACATTTTAGATTACTACATATTTAATTTGCAACAGCCCACACGTACATGACAGTATTTGGTTGGATAGAGTTTTCAACTCACAATATTCGGGTTGGTAATTCGCGACTCTACCAACTGAGCTACCGTGTTCCAGAGGCAAAACCAGTTTTATTTCTTTCATAAACTGATTTTTATTTTTATACCGACTTCTCTAGGTTCTCTGTTTTCTAAATACATACTAATATATCATCACAATCAGAAATATTGCAGGTCATAAACTTAAGAAAAAAGTATGAGTAGTAATAGTAATACGTAAGAAAATATCATTATAGGGACCCACAACTCTGCAATAAAAATCTAACAACTGCAATCAAATTCTAACAATCGTAAATGTGTTAGAAATTGATTTGTTTCTTTGTATAGTTCGGTATTCAAACAATCAAGCCCCTGTAATTTTTTGTAAGAATATATTTTTGTGTATTGATTGGCAACAGCGTGCAAATCATAATACTAGAATATAGTTGTTGCTTACAAATGGTTAGAAGATATAGAGTAATACTAAATACAGGTAAAGATTATTCACATTCGTATGAGGTTTTCTGTAAATCTAAATGTAGGTGGCGGTAATGTTTCTGCAGCGATACGTGCTTCCTGTATGTATCATGAACGTACCTTCTGAACATGCCATCAGTTGGTTTATTTTCCGAATACGCTTTCAACACGTTCCCCCAATATAATTTCCAAGGAGTAAATTCCGAATTGATGCATGGTAATTGATTGGTCAACACCAATTATATTAAGCACGATCGCCAAAACGGTGATAAACTACATTTTAAGGTAACCATTATATCTATCATGAGATGGCCATTTTGGTAGCAGAGAGCAAAATCTTCATTTTCCGTCTATTTTTTGCACTAAAAATCCCTCATAATTGCATATTACTAAATTATTCCAGTAATTCTAAAAACTTAAATTATAAGAAAATTAAAATAGACTCGTAAAGAGATAATTTAGTTTTATAAGTACTGTATATGCATGAATATATATGGGAAATTTTATATGGATATCTTTCCTAATTTAAATGCTTTTCGTTTATTGAGTAAAAATAAACTGCGGTCATACGATTGTAAATTTACATTCTTTGTGTGAATTCGAGTTGAAAATGAGAAGCTTTGAATGAAGTTTATTACATGATCTGCTATGTATTAATTTTTTTTAATCTAAGGTATCGTAAAGAAATTTCATTTCTTCTGTCAGAACGTATTAAAAAAAGTGATTATAAAAATTAAACACTCATATTCGATCACTTAGAAAACGCAGTAATTGGGCTATTACACTTTTCTTGCCGTTCTGGACTTCAAAATTGTATTCTTTATATACATTAGGTGGGTTGGTAGTTGAATTAAAGTCGCACTGGAGCAATCCAATTGGCTGTTGCCGACTGTCCGAGATCAATCCCGAAGGGAAAGATCCGTAAACCTACGATGGGAAATAATGTTTCCAATTCTACGTCCACGAAACTCAGTTTCTGTGTTATTTCTACTTAAGGCAAACATCAAAATTTCCCCAAATAAAAATAACACATTAAAATATTAAAACAGTTATTAATTTACGTTTTAAAGAATTAAGAATCTATCAATGAATATGTGTGTGGGCGTTTCAATTATCAACTCTTGAAGACAAATAAAACTACCTCACAAAGCATACAAACTTGTTAAAGAAAACCTCATGAAAGACAGATGACATACTTTTCGCGTGAAACATTTACATCTTTCCTCTGCACAAATATCTCTAAAATAATAGCCTCGCAATAACATCATAACTATATTGTTATTGCTGCCCGCGGGGCATGGCAAATTAATTGAATTATTGCTTGCTTTGTGCACAACAACGATAATATAACTACGAAACATAATTATTTTCCTCCACTAAAACAGCCCACACGCAATCACTTGTTTAAGTATCTGCTTCAAATTAATCGCCAACAGACCGAACGATTATTTTTATGGTCCGCACAGTACCCACCAATCAATAAAACACGGTACATTTCACTTAATGTCTTAATGAACAATCATAATAAAACCAGATCCTGCATTGTACCAATTTGCAATGCAAGCGTGGCGGAGGATTCCCTAGTTGCCGGTTAAGCTTAATTTCTTGTTGAACCCGAAAAAATCGCCAATGCACGCGGATTTTTACGTCTTTGGCGATTGGCTTCAGTTGGAGAAATAAATGTTTCGCCAATTTTCGTATCCTTTGGGTTAATATGTGCCAAGGGATAAACCACTTCGTGCGTCGTAAATACATCGCTAGACGTTTTCGGTTTCAGAGGCGAAATTGTGAGTGTTGGGTGAATTAGTGGGATTCTTTTGTGTTCGAATAAAGATGTTTTATGGTTTGATGTGTTTCTACGCAAATTTGGGTTGGTGATTAAAGATCGTTGATTTTGGGGGTGTATATTAATTACCTTGAAAATTTAGTTATTGTGTTGATGATTCCCATCAAAAGTTATTGTATTATAATCCAACTTCCACTTGCCTTTTGGTTGCATACAAGTTGAGCAACGCTTGTTTTTCTTTTATTCTATCCTGATGGCCATTGAAAAAGATGCACCACCATGAAGGATGGTCGGTTTTAATGGCGCAAGAGCCATATTTGGCAGTTTTGCTTCGAACACAATATATACAACGTCAAGTAATCGACAAACACACACAAAGAAAGCTTTACTGATACAGAAGAAATACACACAGAGGAATCAGACCTGCCTTTTGGTTGTTACAAGTTGAGCAACTCATGTTTTTCTTTTATTCTATACTGATGGCCATTGAAAAAGATGCACCACCATGAAGGTTGGTCGGTTTAAATGGCGCAAAAGCCATATTCGGCCATGCTGCTTCATACACAAGATATACAACGTCAAGTAATGGGCATACACACACAAAGAAAGCTTTACTGATACAGAAGAAATACACACAGAGGAATCAGACCTGCCTTTTGGTTGTTACAAGTTGAGCAACTCATGTTTTTCTTTTAGTCTATACTGATGACCATTGAAAAAGATGCACCACCATGAAGGTCGGTCGGTTTTAATGGCGCAAAAGCCATATTCGGCCATGCTGCTTCATACACAAGATATACAACGTCAAGTAATGGGCATACACACACAAAGAAAGCTTTACTGATACAGAAGAAATACACACAGAGGAATCAGACCTGCCTTTTGGTTGTTACAAGTTGAGCAACTCATGTTTTTCTTTTAGTCTATACTGATGACCATTGAAAAAGATGCACCATCATGAAGGTCGGTCGGTTTTAATGGCACCATACACAAGATATACAACGTCAAGTAATCGGCATACACTCACAAAGAAAGCTTTACTGACACAGAAGAAATGCACACATGGAGGAATCAGACCTGCTCCGCCTACAATAGGATGCTAGCGCAGTGAGCAACCCCACTGAGCCTCGACGACGGTTGCTAATCCGTTACTCTTCCAACCAGGCTACCGCGGCCCTCCAGTTGATAGACAAGTGACTTGAAGTGGTGCCATCCTCTTAGAATGTAGTCTAGATAAAGTTAATTAGGGTTCAGGTTATTAAAAATTTAATGTTCAGATAAAAGAGTTTTGATGGGGCTGTTTAGCAGCTTTTAAAATTAAGAGGACATGGTTGCAAATAAATGAATACATATGTACTTCAGAGGTTTCCAAACCTTTTGACCCGCGGAGCCTCTTAGAATCAATTTCTATCGCAGAGCCCCTTAGGCCTACCCTATGTTTTACAAGTTAATGATGTTGAGGTGTAGCGTTACATGGGAGAAGATGGTATATATAGTAGAGATATTTAAACAATTGTGCAATAACGTCAATATGTAATTAATTATATTTTAAAGCTTTGAAATTTACCATAATACCTCAATTTATTCACAACTATCACCAGTACGCATGATATTGTCAAACCTTGGCCATACATAAAAGTTCTTCCAAAGTTCAATAAATCAAATTTATGTTCAGAATGTAATTTCTAGTTTTCTATTTTGATTCTCTACTTTCTGTTCCTTACTCTTTATTTCGTTTAATTGTTATTTATTTTATTTTCCTGGAGCGGCCGCGTAACACAGGTTGGAAACTACTCATGTACTTTATAGTGGAGATGGGTAACACTTTTAAATATGCGACGATATTGCATGTTAATTAAAATATCTAAGTACCTCACGACGTTCAGAGTGTTAATAAAATAAAAATTGTCGATTAGAAGCACTGAATGGATAGAAAACACACACGGGTCAGTCACAGCTTGTCATAAACATCACACAGGTAGGTAGGTATTTAATTAACGTCGCACTGGAGCAACACGGGCTATTATCGACGATCCAAGATCAATCCATAAGGGAAATATCCTAGGGCAAAACCACGTCATTTCGAACCACTATCAGATGACGTGGTCATACCTGAACTGGCACCCCGCTCTCCAAACTTCCACGTCATGCCAACGTGAACACATTTGAGACCACGACGGATTTAACGTGTGCTACATAATAAAATTCAAACATGCAAAACATTAAAAATCTAAAGTACTAAAAAATACAATACAGACGAATTGATGCATGATACATAAATGGTCAACACCAATTAGATTAAAGACCAAACATCGCCAATACGGCGATAAACTATATTTAAAGGTAATCCCGATAATATCTATATATATTACGAGAGAGCGTTTGGGTAGGAGGTACTTTTTAATTAACGTAACACTGGAGTAACATAACGGGCTAATGACGACGGTCCGGGATAGAACTCGAAGGGAACGACCCGAGGACAACACTGCGTAATTTTGAACCACGGTCCGATAACGAGGTCACACCAGAGAGCCGGCACCCCACTCTCCGAACTTCCACACCACGCTAACGTGAGGACATTCGAGGCCACGACAGATTTAACGCACACCACCCCCTTTGTACACGACTGCCTTTAGTCATCACACACGAACACCGCAGCGAAACAAAGGTACTAGCCCCAAAAAATCCAGCACTCCAAAAGTCCCGTTTTTGCTCTTAATAGGGGAATTCGATTGGGAATCCCCGTTCCGGTTATTCCCGGAGGAAAATCCCCCATTGATCCCTTCCCGGAGCCGAGCCTTCATTAAAAGGGATAAATTGTCTCATTTCATGACCGGGTCCATGGAAATAAATTCAATTTTCGACTTTTCCCTTTTTTCCGGTAGAGTTTGACAGAGAAGGGAAAAGAGCCTGGAGGAAAAGGGGACGTAAAGAGTATTTCCTTTTTGGTTTTTGCGGAATAAGTTCATTTTCACGCCGTGTTCCATTTCCCCCCTCCCCCTGTAGAATAGGAATGACATTTTCGACGGGGTTTTCTGTTTTTTGCCTCGGCAGTACGTGGAATGGTTTTGGGAGTTTTATCCTACCTGGGCAGGAGATTAAGGATCTTAGGCTGTGGGAACGAATGATACAGGGAAGTCGGCAACTGTAATTCAACAATCTGAACGACGGGGTTGTCGTGGCTCAGTGGGTATACCCACTGCGCTAGCAACCTGTGAGGTGCAGTCGGTGCTGGTTCGTTTCGTGTCAGGTGTATTCCTTTCTTTGTGTATTTTCCTCTTCTGTGTCAGTAAAATTTTCATTGCATGTGTGTCTATTATTTGATAGTGTATGTCTTGTCTCTCTGGCGCAGCATGCCCAAATATGGCCCTTGACCATAAACCCCGAAACCAACCAACCGTGTTATCAACCTATTGCATTAAAACAAAACCAATCAACCGTAGTTGTTATCCAGATACACTATATGGACAAAAGTATTTGGACACTGCATGTTTTTCAGAAAACGTGCTTTATTATTCTATTTAGTAACGGGTTGGCCCTCCTTTTGCGGATAGTTTTGACATTCCGTAACTCACCGTGGTATCTAATCCGTAACTCACCAAACTCACCAAGTGGTCCACTCCGTAACTTACCAAGTGGTAACTAATCCGTAACTCACCAAGTGGTATCGACGTGATATACATTATATGGACAAAAGTATTTGGACCCTGCATGTTTTACAGAAAAAGTGCTTTATTATTCTATTTAGTAACGGGTAGGCCCTCCTTTTGCGGATAGTTTTGACATTCCGTAACTCACCAAGTGGTATCTAATCCGTAACTCACCAAACTCACCAAGTGGTCCACTCCGTAACTCACCAAATGGTAACTAATCCGTAACTCACCAAGTGGTATCTAATTCGTAACTCACCAAACTCACCAAGTGGTATCTAATCCGTAACTCACCAAACTCACCAAGTGGTCCACTCCGTAACTCACCAAGTGGTAACTAATCCGTAACTCACCAAGTGGTAACTAATCCGTAACTCACCAAGTGGTATCGACGTGATATACATTATATGGACAAAAGTATCTGGACACTGCATGTTTTTCAGAAAAAGTGCTTTATTATTCTATTTAGTAACGGGTAGGCCCTCCTTTTGCGGATAGTTTGACACTAACGGAGCTCCGAGATGCATTTCCAACCTCTACAGCGATCGCAGCTGCAGAAGTGCGCGACTTCTTGACATGGCGTACCAAGCATCTTCTGTCACGTTCGGTCAGTTTATGCGGACGTCCGGGACGGTTTTTTGCTGTTGTTGCTCCGTCTTGCTTCCATCTCTTGATAACATACGCTGCACTCAATTTTGAAATATCCAGTTTGGATGCAATAGCTCGTACAGAAGATTACACAAATGACATCCTATGACGAGCCCGCGTTGGAACTCAGTAAGTTCAGGTCCACGCGGCATAGTTCCACTAGAGTGAATGAATAGTTAATAAAAAATTAGCTCCTTTTTATTTTACTCATGCACTTCCCAGCATACCGTTCGGCAAACTCAGTATTTGCATATCTGCCGATTTTCTGCAGTGTCCATGTAGTGTATTTCCGAGTAGTGTTGTATTGTTTTTACACCCAAACACATATGACTAAATAACGTCATCTTTCTAAAGAATCCATGAATTCTTTCAATCTTTAGAAAGATTCTATTGGTCCTCTCCTTTCAATATAATCCCTTGAAATAATTCTGTAGAATAAAATCTTGGGGAAGATTTTATTGGTCTTATCATTTTAAGGGCCATCGTGGTTCATTAGTTATATCCAAATTGCTAGCAATCAGAAAGTTGTCGGCAGCGCAGGTTCAATTCCTTCCTGTGTGTATTTCTCTTTTCCGTGTCAGTAAAACTTTACTTGCATGTGTATGTTTAATGCTTGAAGTTGTCTGTTTTGTGTTTGGCGTCGAATATCCAAATATGGCCTTTGCACCATAAACTTCAAACAACCTGACTTTAGGTAGGTATTTTAATTAACGTCTCACTGAAGAAACACAGGGGGCTATTGGGTACCGTCCGGGATTAATCCTGAAGGAAAATATCCGAGGACAACACCTCGTAATTTTGAACCACGGACAGATGACGAAACAACACCTGAGCCGGAACCCTGCAAATTTCTACACCACGCCAACTTGAGGACATTTGAGGCCACCATCAATTTAACGTGCACCAACCCCTTTTTACACGACGGTCTTCGTTTGGATTCGAACTCGCAACCCTCCGGTTGCTAATCCGCTACTCTTCCAACCGGCTACCGCGGCCTCCTTTAGATTAGAAAAATTTAGATTGATTCTATTGGCTATTTAACAATAGAATCCTTTGAGAAGGTTAGATAGATAGGTAGTTATTTTAAATAACGTCGCATTGGAGCAACACCATGGGCTATTGGTGACGGTCCGGGATCAATACCAAAGGGAAAGAACCGAGGAAAACACCACGTAATTTTGAACCACAGTCATATGACGAGGCAGCACCTTCTTACATACGGAAAGAAAACGCCAAATTCAACCCGTTTTAGATCACACCGAAATAAATCACGTTAGTGATTTCACAACTCTATTTCTTTATAATAGTATCTTTGGAGAGATTTATTGCTCATTTCCTTACAGTAGAATCCTTTTAGATTTTATTGGTAAGGTCAAAATTGGTTAGAGGTGATACAGGGAAGATTGCAGCTTGAAGGTAAATTGCGCGTAAACCCTCGAAGAGTTAATATAAGCTAAAAGGTAATAAAACATAAGATCGTAATGGAACCATCTTACATATGGAAAGAAAAACGCCAAATTCAACCACAGTTTTAGATCACACCGAAATAAATCACGTTAGTGATTTCACAACTCTATTTCTTTATAATAGTATCTTTGGAGAGATTTATTGCTCATTTCCTTACAGTGGAATCCTTTTAGAAGATTTTACTGGTAAGGTCAAAATTGGTTAGAGGTGATACAGGGAAGATTGCAGCTTGAAGGTAAATTGCGCGTAAACCCTCGAAGAGTTAATATAAGCTAAAAGGTAATAAAACATAAGATCGTAATGGAACCATCTTACATATGGAAAGAAAAACGCCAAATTCAACCACAGTTTTAGATCACACCGAAATAAATCACGTTAGTGATTTCACAACTCTATTTCTTTATAATAGTATTTTGGAGAGATTTATTGCTCATTTCCTTACAGTGGAATCCTTTTAGAAGATTTTACTGGTAAGGTCAAAATTGGTTAGAGGTGATACAGGGAAGATTGCAGCTTGAAGGTAAATTGCGCGTAAACCCTCGAAGAGTTAATATAAGCTAAAAGGTAATAAAACATAAGATCGTAATGGAACCATCTTACATATGGAAAGAAAAACGCCAAATTCAACCACAGTTTTAGATCACACCGAAATAAATCACGTTAGTGATTTCACAGCTCTATTTCTTTATAATAGTATTTTGGAGAGATTTATTGCTCATTTCCTTACAGTGGAATCCTTTTAGAAGATTTTACTGGTAAGGTCAAAATTGGTTAGAGGTGATACAGGGAAGATTGCAGCTTGAAGGTAAATTGCGCGTAAACCCTCGAAGAGTTAATATAAGCTAAAAGGTAATAAAACATAAGATCGTAATGGAACCATCTTACATATGGAAAGAAAAACGCCAAATTCAACCACAGTTTTAGATCACACCGAAATAAATCACGTTAGTGATTTCACAACTCTATTTCTTTATAATAGTATATTTGAAGAGATTTATTGCTCCTTTCCTTACAGTAGAATCCTTTTAGAAGATTTTATTGGTAAGGTCAAAATTGGTTAGAGGTGATACAGGGAAGATTGCAGCTTGAAGGTAAATTGCGCGTAAACCCCTCGAAGAGTTAATATAAGCTAAAAGGTAATAAAACATAAGATCGTAATGGAACCATCTTACATATGGAAAGAAAAACACAAAATTAAACCCCAGTTTTAGATCACTCTGGAAAAAAATCAGGTTAGTGACTTCACAACATTAAGTGCCCAACCCTAATCCAATTCGATCCGCACCGCTCCTTAAAGCCGCTCACGACCATAAAAAAATAACCGACTATCCAAAGCAGTTAATCTTAATAAACCGATCACGAGCGAAAATAGAACCGGTATTATTTTATTCAAGAGTTAAAACCCCTTCTCCGGCAGTTCCAAAAACGGCCCGATTTTTACGTTCATTCATAAAATGGCGCTGCCGCATTAAGAGTTGTGGGATCTCCCCACTTTCAATTAACAGTCCGCCGTGTTAATCACTCTACGGGGTGTAATGCAGATCGAGACGTGAGAAAGAGGCAGCAGACCGTAAAATTTTACTGCTTTCGCTCTGCCGTTTGTCGCAGATCTGTTGAACATAGATGTGGGGTGGATTGCTAGGGGATCCATGTTTGGCCTGGTGGAATGTTCGCTTTGAGACGTTTGGCCTGATTTCGATCTGGGTTAGATATGACTTATTTCCCAGCAGGAAAAAGGTGTTCTTTATTTCTGATGTGAATTTTATATGGATACGCGCCACATGTAGCCTTACACATCCAAGTGGTTTCGACGACATATCTCGTCCATCAAGATGTGACCAATTTTGCTAGTGACGAGGTGATCAAGAAATTGCCGATTTTTTTATGGTGACGACTGAACCGACGACGAACTATGGTGAAAACTGACCAGATCAAGATCTGGTCAGTTTTCTAATAACGAGATATCTCGTCCATCAAGAACTGACCAATTTAGCTAATGACGAGATATATTGTCATCAAGACATTGCTTATTTTATCAAGATCTGGTCAGTTTTCTTCTAATAACAAGATATCTCGTCCATCAAGAACTGACCAATTTTGCTAATGAGGAAGAATATAGTCATCAAGATACTGCTGATTTTATCAAGATCTGGTCAGTTAGTTTTCTTATAATAACAAGATATCTCGTCTACCAAGATCGGACCAATTTTGCTAATCACGAGGTATATCATCATCAAACATTGGCGATTTTATCAAGATCTGGTCAGTCTTCTTCTAATAACAAGATATCTCGTCTACCAGGATCTGACCAATTTTTCTAATGACGAGGAATATCGTCATCAAGCCATTGCCGATTTTACCAAGATCTGGTCAGTTTTCTTCTAATAACGAGATATATCGTCCATCAAGAACTGACCAATTTTGCTAATGAGGAAGAATATAGTCATCAAGATACTGCTGATTTTATCAAGATCTGGTCAGTTAGTTTTCTTATAATAACAAGATACTCGTCCACCAAGATCGGACCAATTTTGCTAATCACGAGGTATATCACCATCAAACATTGGCGATTTTATCAAGATCTGGTCAGTTTTCTTCTAATAACAAGATATCTCGTCCACCAGGATCTGACCAATTTTACTAATGAGGAAGAATATAGTCATCAAGATACTGCTGATTTTATCAAGATCTGGTCAGTTAGTTTTCTTATAATAACAAGATATCTCGTCCACCAAGATCGGACCAATTTTGCTAATCACGAGGTATATCATCATCAAACATTGGCGATTTTATCAAGATCTGGTCAGTTTTCTTCTAATAACAAGATATCTCGTCCACCAGGATCTGACCAATTTTGCTAATGACGATGTGTATCATCCTCAAGATATTGCCGATTTTTTATGATGACGAGATCAAGATCAGGTCAGTTTTCTTCTAATTGGGAGATATCTCGTCAATCAAGATCTGGTCAGTTTTGCTAATGATGAGATACCTTGTCGCGACGACAACCGCCAGGAGAGTTAACCATCCTAATGGTTTCGTCGAGATATCTCGTTCAAATATATGTGACCAATTTTCTAGTGACGAGATATCTCGTCATCAAGATATTGCCGATTTTTGATAATGCCGAGATCTACGTAGATCTGGTCAGTTTTCCTAATGGCAAGATGCCTCGTCGAGACAACCACCAGGAGGGTTAATCCATTAACCACTTTGTAAATTTGTCTACGTTTCCACAAAAATCAAATGGTCGTCGTGTCTGGGTGGTTTTACCCAATGTGCTAGAAACCTGCGAATTGTGGGGCCGCGGTAGCCCAATTGGAAGAGTAACGGATTAGCAATCGGAGGGTTACGAGTTCGGAACTCGGTCCAACAAAGGGCCCAGTTAAGTAAGCGGACGGTGATGCACGTTAAATCTGTCGTGTCCTAAAATTTCCTTACATTGGCGTGGTGTGGAAATCGCGAGAGTGGCGTGCCAGCTCAGGTGTTGACCTCGTCATCTGACCGTGTTTCAAAATAACTATCTGTTTTCCTTGGATATTTCCATTCGGGATTTATCCCGGACCGTCACCAATAGCCCGTTGTGTTGGCCAATTAACCTACGAGTTAACTTTGCATGTTTTATTCCTGTCTGGTTCGATTCCTCCCTAAGTGTATATCTATCTCCTGTGACAGTAAAACTATCTTTGTATATGTGTATGTCTAACACTTTACATTGTCCCTTGTACTTGTATTTGGCATATCATAGCCAAAGATGCTCCTTGAGCCATGAAACCCAACCAGCCATGTTTTGTCTAGTGGAGTGTTCACTTGAAACAATCTGTATAATTTTGGTCTGTATTAGATATCACTAATTCTGCAGCAGCAAAAAAAACATTAAATATTTCTGATGCCAACGTTACATGGCTAAGCGCTACAAGGATTATTCCATTCACCTTTTTGTAAATTTGGCTAAGTTTTCTTGAGTCAAGAGATCGCCGAGTCTGAGTGGGCTCGCCCTCTGTGCCAGCAACTTGTAAGTTTTAGGTGGTACAGGTTTGATTCTTCCCTGGGTCCATTTCTCTATTCCATGGTGTATTTCTCTATTTTCTGTGTCAGTAAAACTTTCCTTTATATGTGTAAGTCAATTACTTATCTTGTTTGTCTTGTGACTGCCACAGCTTGGCTAAATGTGGCCTTTGCGCCATAAAACCAAACCACAATTTTCTTGTCGTTTTGGATGAATATATTCTTAATCAGCATATATTTCGACTTCGAATAAGGCCTCCGTGGCTCGGTGCTAATAACACCCGCAAGTTGTAGGCGGTGAATTTTCGTTTTCTCCCTGCTTGTATTTCTTTCTTCACTGTCAGTAAATCTTTCTGTGTCTGCCTACATCCATTTACTTGGCTATGTCCGACACAGACTGGTCAAATATGGTTCTTGTGCCATAAAATCCAAAACCCCATCACGAAAAGTCAAACTGATGAAGGACCAAATATGGCCCTTGCGCCATGAAACCACAAAACCAACCAACAAACCTGATAAATGACGAACATTGCTGATGGGGATTTAACTACTTGCAATAATGTTCAGAACTAGAAGAGGAATCAGAACTTTTTATCCCAGTTTTAAAAAAAATTACACTAAGTCATTGAATGTGTGCAAAACAAGTTCTGGGTAATGGCAGATGGGTCCTTAAAAAATGTCTCCATGTATGGCTCCAATACAATCCAGGATGTGTGATGGAGAAACTGGTAATAGGCTGCACTTCATACACGTGGGGAAGAATTTCTGGCCATCAAAGAATATCATTTTTTCAAATGGCCCGATCGAAGCTTGGCAAGCATGAAGTTATCCGGGGCAAAGTTAAAGCAAGCAGCTCTCCTGGTGTTTTACTCACGCACAAGTGATGAAAAGGTACTGGAGATGACCTGCGCAATGACTTTGTAAATAAGGACAGGTGGTTGTCCTCTGAGAGTAGGACTGTACTTTCTCTTGTGCCAGGTTGTTTATTTGATCCAGCTTTTGCTAATAAGTCAGCTTTCTCATTGCCCGGAATGATATGTGATGGGATCCATTGAAAATCAAACCACAATAATCACGGGGCTTAGCGTTTCCTTTACCTACCCGTAAACAAATACGAGTCAGGCGGTAGAAGGAGGCTGGTGTCCTTACCGTAGACTGTTATTCTACAACAGGTGTGTGAGCCATTTTATTTTACTAGATACGAACCCACACCGCCATCTAGTTATTTCCTTAGGGTTCATCTATGGGTCTTTATGCTTTTGAATTAAAATCAATGTTGGCCATGGACGGAGTTGTTTTGAAGACCGCAATATAATTAAAAAATTAATTATTCTTCAATAATGAAACTTTGCACACTTGTTGTGTTGCTCCAGTGTGACGTTAATTAAAATACCTACCTACCTGCACACTTATTATGGGTCTCGCAACTTCGAAAATGAACTGTTTTCAAAATTTTAACTTGAAATTTTCTTTGTTTTTTGTAATAATATTCTACTGTGTACAAAGAGGCCGTCGTGGTTCAGTGGAATGTCCACTGCGCTAGCAACCTTCGAGTTGCAGGTGGTGCAGGTTCGATTCCTGTCAGGTGTATTCCTTTCTGGGTGTATTCCTCTCTTCTGTGTCAGTAAAACTTTCATAGTATGTTCATTTCATTGTATTTCATTGTCTATTACTTGATATTGTAGGTCAGAACATCCATACTGTGTACAAGAATGGGGTATGATTTATACATACATAAATCAAATAATAGTTAATCGATCATTCTATTTAAAGGTCATTTTATAGGAAATACTTTCGTTAATAAGTGTGAAAAGTTTCGTTGTTTTGTAGAGTGATTAGTTTTTTTTAATATCCTGCGGACTACAAACCAACACATGGCCAAATCGTTTTTTACTTTTGTTCATTAATATAAAAATTTAAATAATAGAGACGTCAGAGATTTTACGTTTAAATTATAATATACATACTAAAGATATTTAAATTTTGAAAACAATCCACTGGAAAATAAATTTTTTAGGCTTTGAAACTTCTACATTCTTTTACCAAATCCACACTATCTTTGTAATCCGTATCTATCAGTATCTAGTGGTTGCTTCCACTAGACATCTCAGCATTAGCAAAACCAATCAGATCTTGATGGACGAGATATCTCGGCATTAGAAGAAAACTGACAAGATCTTGATCTAGCCAATCTGCAGCATCTTGATAACGAGATATCTCGTCATTGGAACAATTGATAAAATCTTGATGGACGAGATATCTCGGCATTAAAAGAAAAGTGATCAGATCTTGATCTAGTCAATCTGCAGCATCTCGATAACGAGATATCTCGTCATTAGAACAATTGATCATATCTTGATGGACGAGTTATCTCGGCATTAGAAAAGAAGTGACAAGATCTTGATCTAGTCAATCTGCAGCATCTTGATAACGAGATATCTCGTCATTGGAACAATTGATAAAATCTTGATGGACGAGATATCTCGGCATTAGAACAATTGATCAGATCTTGATGGACGAGTTATCTCTGCATTAGAATAGAAGTGACCAGATCTTGTTCTAGTCAATCTGCAGCATCTTGTTAACGAGATATCTCGTTATTAGTACAATTTATCAAATCTTGATGGACGAGATATCTAGCCAGCAGATAAAAATAACCTCATGTTCTCGTAATCATAAAAAATCGGCAGTGTCTTAATGACGAGATATCTCGTCAAAACCACTTGGAGGGTTAAGTTTCGTTCAAGGCACAAGAGCGATGATATTGGTTATAAAAAATAACAGGTTTTGCTTCTACCATTTTGGCCAAACATGTCGGAGCACAGCAGCACGACTGCATCAGATTGAGTCGTAAAGAAGATTGCCATAAAACTCTGGGTATTAAAACTTGATTCGACGTTTATGTTCTGTCGATGACAAAGAGCGGGGCGATACGCCAATCCCCTTGTTCCAAAGTTTAGCTTATCGCCCGAAAAATAAGCGCTCTTGGCACCCCTGCAGTTTTTTAGGAGGCTTTAAGTACCGTTCCCTTATGGAAAGTTGGGACAAGTGCTCTTATTGTGCGGCCCGCTTTGTGATTGGCTATTTTAACGTCCACCGCTCTGAAGAATGAAAGCTTATCGTGGACCAGGGTCCTTGTTCAGAATCGGACAGAAGGCTGTACTGCATGGTGCGGGTTTATTGCGTTGGTTTTGAACTGACAAAACTAAAAGAGAAAGCAATGTAAAATAGATATTTTAACCCTACTGGTGATTGTCTCAGTAAATTATTGGGTCTTAAGCAAAATTGGTCAAATCTTCTTCGACGAGATATCTGGGACATTAGGAAAAAACTGATAAGATCTTGATTCCGACATCTTCAAAAAATCAGCAGTATCTTGATGACGACATATATCGTCATAAGCAAATTTGGTCAGATCCACTTGATCTATTCAAGACCATATCTTGATCTCGTCATCAAAAATCAGCAATATCTTGACCAATTTTATAAATGTGTTCTAAAACTGCAATTTGAAAAAAAGAGTGTCAGTACAAAATACAAAACAAGAAGTACATTAACATAAAACATTAACGGCATCTAGTTTTTCATGTTCCGTAATATTAAAGATTAAAAACGATATATTCAAGATCAAAGGGAAAACCTGATTGAATGACTGTTTAGTACTTGACAGTTAAAATAACATAACCTATTGGTATGTAGGTAGGTATTTTAATCAACGTCACACTGGAGCAACACAACGGGCTAATGGTGACGGTCCGGGATCAATACAAAAGGGAAAGATCCAAGGACAACACAATTTGATCAGATGACGAGATCACATATGAGCTGGCACTCCAATCTCCAAACTTCCACACCACACCAACGTTAGGAAATTTGAGTCCACGACAGATTTAACGTGCACCAGCCCCCTTTGTACACGACGGTCTTTGGTTGGATTCTAACTCGCAACCCTCCTGCTGCTAGTCCATTACTCTCCCAATCGGGCTACCGTAGCTCTCAAACGTGCTCTAAAATTTCCTTTCGAAAAATTAAATGTAGTCAAAAGTATAAAACAGGAGGTACAGTCGGCGGAAAAAGAAACGAACCATCCTTCATTCGAGCAATTTTAACAGTAGAGAAAATTCAAAGTTCGCCGTTTGACATAAACTAACATCTTCCGTCAATTCAAATGCATAAGATGTGCAAAAGGGGCCGTCTTCATATTAAATTGCATCAACTTCATGATTTCTAATGAAAACCCCCTATTTCGACATACAATTTCAAATCTATATCAAATTTTAACTTCCTATGCTAAATTTCATGTCATTAGGTGTAACTGTTTCGAGGTTATCAGTACAGATTGGAGCTCCTAATGTTAAATCAATTTCTTAGACTTTTATGGTGATCTTCCTAAATATTTCTATAGGGCTGATATTATGTACCATGTTACTGTTAAACAACCCAAACAAAATCCACCTATTATTTTATTTTAAAAATTGCTTTTAGTATGCAATAATAATAATTAAATTAATGTTTGAAAAAATTATGAATTGAACCTTACTGTATTTTGATGGGAATCGATTCTGAAGGACTTCTAATATGACCATCCAAAATTTCAGCTCATTCCAAAGGTTAGTTTTTGTGTTACATCGAATTTTCCTCATTATGGCGATTTTAGGTTCGGTTTTGAGGGTTTTATGGCGCAAGGGCCATATTTGGCCCTTTTAGGGGTCAACCAAAAGTTTAAAAAACGTCCGGCAAACCTCGGATAATAATTCTCGAATCGTTTTCACTTGCATAATAAATATAATTCTCGGTTCGTTTGCACGCGCTGCCAAATACGTTTGAAATAGTGTTCAAATTTGAAATTCGGGTAGCTATAACTACAATTAATCTCGATCTACGAATGGCGATTTTGAATGTAGAGATGATTGCCGAAATTGACAGCAACTTTAACATTCATTATCTCCGGATATAAGGATAGTAGTCATAAAATTTTATATTTAGACTAATTTAACGATGCAGAATCTGATTACGGCACCAAAACATGTATTTTTTGGAAATTTTATTTGTGCAAAATTTAATATGAAGACATCCCCTTATGCAATTTTTTTTCCATTTGTATCTGTAGAAGACGTTAATCCCTATTGAATGATATCTTTGAATTTGCTCTACTAGAATAGTGCTCGAAAGAAAGGGTTTTTCCTCTCGATTGTACATAGTACATTAACATAAAACATTAAGGTCATCTAGTTTTATGTTTCGTAATGTGAAAGCTTAAAAACAAGATATTCAAGATCAAAGGGAAATCTGATTGTTTGAATGACTATTCAGTACTTGAAAGTTTAAAATAACAAGACCTGTTGAATAGTTGATACACTAATATAAATTTGGACTTTTTTTAACTTGAAAGCTGCTCCTGAAAGATTTGTGGCCATGATAGCCCTATTGGTAGAGTAGCAGATTAGCAACCAGAGGGGGGGTATTTCAATTAACGTCACACTAGAGCAACACAATGGGCTATTGGTGACGGTCCGGGATCAATCCCAAAGGGAAAGATCCGAGGACGACACCACGTAATTTTGAACCACGGTCAGATGACGAGGCAACACCTGAGCTGGCACCCCACTCTCCAAACTTCCACACCACGCCAACGTGAGGACATTTGAGGCCACGACAGATTTAACGTGCACCAGCCCCCTTTGTACACGACGGTGTTTGGCTGGATTCGAACTCGCAACCCTTCGGTTGCTAGTCCGTTACTCTTCCAACCGGGCCACCGCGGCCCAGCAACCAGAGGGATGCGAGTTTGAAACCCCAGACCGTCGTGTGCGAGGGGGCTGGTGCACTCGAAATCGACCCCAGGATGCCCAAGCGATCTTTTAATTTTTCTTCTCTTCTTCCCCTATTCAATTACTTGTCATTGTTTGGCGCAACTTGGCGAAATACGGTCCCCTTGCGCCATAAAATCCCAAACCAACCAACTCTGCCTTTTTCTGTGTCACTAAAAACTTCCACTATGTATATATGACCATTATGATTGATGCTTGTTAAATATGGTCATAGCGCCATGAAATCCAATCAACCTTTTGAGCATTTTCAGTTGATTCCAAACCTAGGTAATAGCTCGTTGTGTTGCTCCAGTGTGACGTTAATTGAAAATACCAATACCAATACCAAAACTAGGTATGAAATTTCAAATGCCTACATAAGCCTAATCCATCAAATCAAACCCCAAACAATCTATCCCAAACAGCAAAAAGCAACTACATTCTTATAACACATCCTATATCGTAGACCCATACATTATGCAGCCGAATCGCGCAAATGTAATACAACATATCCCCATACTTCAAATCCCCTTTATTACCCAGTGCGTCCCTTCATATTTTGACTTCATAATTCCGATGATTTCTAGGGAGTGACGTCACATATGGAGGGGTGGATCCGCGGTGACTTTTTGTCGCCAAATCTAAGCACCTCAATTATTCACGATTCGTTTTGCCAGCACCCTGAAGGCAGCTAGGGGGATGTATCTACGAAAAAAGAAAAAGAAGGAATATGAGTTATAGTGTCTATTTAGAATGACGTGGATGTAAATCTAAAGTCCCTTCTCTTGACAGATCGCGGTGTTGTTAAGTTGGAATATTTACTTTGGCATCGTTTCTGACTTGTTGGCGGGGGTTTTGGTGATTTGGCATTTGTGGATCAAACGGATTGGCGTGTTTCTGATAAATGCTGTGTTTACGATTGTTCATCTGTCAGAGGGCTTAGTGTGTTCACCCACTAAGCTAGCAACCATAGAGGAAACATAAAAGACGAGTGAGCAATGGTAATCTTTTTATGTGACCAGGATCATGTGACGAAAACTATTGGTAGCGTCACCCTCAGACTCTCGTCTGATAGGTGGAAAATGAACATTCATCGTCTGATTGGTCTAAGGGAAGGGAGAAGACGTCCATTCGTTGATTCATCATCTGATTGGTCCCCGTGCGATAAAGTAGACTGACGATTTCACCATTTTTGTCGCCACTTAAGGTGTATGTATACACTAGAACATTTTTTTTTAATTTTGATTTTCAAAATCCAGTTTTTTCACAATAGGTCATTGGTTTGTGCTTAAATTCATTTCAGTGTGAAAAATTCTGATTAAGCTATCTAATTTAGATATAATTAGCTAATTAGCATGTTTTTAACAGTGATATCTCAAATTCTGATATGTTCAGAAAGACAATTCCTGTTGGAAATTATTCCTAATATTATTCTTCATGGTTTGATCCTCCTAGAGGGAATAGGTTATTTTTTATAATTTTATTCACGAAGGAAGTCTAATAAATCAAGATTTTTTCGGGAATTTCAACATTTAAAAATCAACTAAAAATTCATTTCTTAACCAATAACTTCGACTGAGGGTCAAAACATCCACTGTATTATATAGATTATAATGGACACAAAAGTAATTATAATAGATCAATTCATTGTTGAGTTATCACTGTTCGAAAGAAGCATCCTATTGCAAAAACAGTTCTTCAGAAATCGAGTTTAAAGTTTTGGAAACGTATTTGTCTAAGGTGACAGTACCTAACCCAAACCCTTGTAACTTGGAGACTATTTCGAATATTTACAAGATCTTGGCATCGTTTGAAAGCTAAGGGGTTGTAAAATATTTTGAATTCTTAAAAAATATATCGATATTTTGGTCAATTTTCGTGATTTCTAGTGTATACATACACCTTAAACGGTATGCGCATTCACACACCTGCCCTGTCAAGATTTTATATCACCAAATGAGACGATTCAAAATCGACCAACCAAGTCGAATATTAACTAAGCAGTAAAGTGACTACTAGCCAACAAGTTGGTCACTATTTGAAGCGCCTCGCAATAGCAATGCTCAGTCTACTTATGTTTCACGTCTACGACTGGGATGCCGGCTCAGGTGCTGACCTGGTCATTTGACCGTCGGTCAAAACGACGAGGTATTGTCCTTGGACCTTTCCCTTCTTGTTTGATACCGGACCGTCGCCTATAGCCCTTTGTGTTGCTCCAGTGCGACGTTAATTAAAATACATACCTATCTATAATCACTACACCTCGCATTGATAGATAGGATTCATAATCATACTATATGTATCAATGTAATAAATGTAAAAAATCTGAAATGATACTTATGATCAATCAAAATATAGATGGGACAGAAACTTTTGCGATGTACCACTTACGTATTTCATAAGGATGTTAGTAAAATAACAAAAAGTATTCTCGTTCAAATTGCTGTCATTGATTTATATGAAAGATTTAATTTGTAGTTTACTTTTTATACCGATTTTTATTTTCCTCTTTTGTGTAGAGGCAGCAGTAGCTCGGTTGGAAAAATAACGGATTAGCAACATTGCGAGTTCGAATTCAACCAAAGACCATGGTGTACAAAGGGGGCTGGTGTACGTTAAACCTGTCGGGGCCTCAAATGTCCTCACTTTGGCGTGGTGTGTTTGGAGAGAGGGGTGCCAGCTCAGGTGTTGACCTCGTCATCTGACCGTGGTTCAAAATTACAAGGTGGTGTCCTCGGACTTTCCTTATGAGATTGATGCAGGACATCACCAATAACCGTTGTTGATCCAGTGCGTTGTAAACTCAACTACCAGTACATATTAGTTCATTACGTTATTTTATATACATACAGTTAATTTTGTCCTTTGGAAGTATGAAATGCATTTAAATTAATATTAATTCTATATTCATTGTAAATTGTTTGAAAGTATATGAAATGTGAGTAGACACAGCCATTAATAGATATGAGTAATTAAGAAAGTTTAGAGTAGTTTCTATGGCGCGGGTTTTTAAGTCTTATTTATTAAGTTGAGCTCAGATTAAAAGATGTCTATGGAAAGTAGATTGTTTTAAATGGTTAAAAGATTGAGTCTGAACTTTTCTATAACTTATATCAATGCTAAATTATTTGATGATTTTCGTGAAATCGATTCATTTAAAGATTTCGATTCGTTCACAAACTCAAATATTCACACAAAATGTTTCATTCATTTACATAATATACTAAACAAATCTTGTTGAGCATCGTAGTTACTCGTAAAGCTGTTGACATGAGATTCCTTGGAAATTAACCGAAAGTATACTTTTATAAGTGTGTACTTGAAACAGTTTAACAAACCCAAACCATAATCCATCATCTCAAAGGAACTAATCATTCAATAAAACTCACGACTTTCATCCCATTTCGAAGAATACTTCAATTAAATTAACAATTCCTCGAAAGACCCACACTCAGTACCGGTACTCGAGAAAAATGTATAAATTACGCTATCACCAAATGAAGAGAATCCTCTAAATACTAATCTATCCCCAAAATACTCTGTCCTCTCTGCAATCTAATGGCAGTCGAGATTAAAACAACTTTTGCCCGATTCCCTTTTTTTACCCTTCCTTCCAAACAGTTTAGCTGCATTGTTATTTAAATTAGACCTCTGAACGGAGAATAAATTATTCCGAGGCTGATTTTCTTCTTTAAATTATTCAACGTGCTGCCCTCTCTCGGGACTTTAATCATTTTTTTCCTGCTCCGCTCTCAACACTTGAATAAATTGCGATTCAGTTCGGCTTGCAAGTGCAAGTTGTCTGCGCTGATAGGCACTGGACGCTTTTTTATATTGGATTATCTGAGTCAACTCTATTCCCGGACGATCCCTGTTAATTTATCATTCCTTTTCGTTGGGACAATATTCTGAGATAATGTAGTATGGTAGTGATAAGAGGTCGGGTGAAAAAAATTGTTTTCTAAGTCTTCTGTTCGAATTAATAGTAAAAAGAGCTTAACTATATAACATGTTTTGGGAGATAGCACTTTACAGGGAAGATTTCTTTCATTTGGTAACTTAGAGTAGTATTGTTAAACGAATACTTTATTTTTGTAAGAGAATCGGGACTTATGAATTTCCATGACACCTAGATTTGTATGAGTTAACCCTACTGGTGGTTGTCTCGACGAGTTATCTCGTCATTATCAAAACTGATCAGATCTTGAAAGATGAGATACCTCGTCATTAGAAAAAAACTGACCTGATCTTGATCTCGTCATTATCAAAAAATCGGCACCTTATTAGCAAAATTGGTCAAATCTTGGTAGACGAGATATCTCGTCACGAAATTATTGGAGTGTTAATTATATTATACAAAGAATGAGTTAATTGTATTATCATTTGCGTTTATTAGATTGTGTATTAATCTAACATTACTTTTCATTTTGACAGAATTCTAATGTAATGTAATTGTAGTGATTAGAGGTCAGATGAAAAAAATTGTTTTCTAAGTCTCTTAGTTGAAATGAATAGTAAAAGAACTTAACTATATACTATGTTTTGGGATATAACACTTTGAAGGGAAGATTTCTTTCATTAAGTATCTTACAGCAGTAGGCCTTGTTTGACAAATATTTTATTTCTGGCAGAGAATCGGGTGTTATGAATTCCCTTACCTATGTTTAGAGTTATACGAATTAACCCTCCTGGTGGTTGTCTAGACGAGATATCTCGTCATTAGAAAAAAATGACCAGATCTTGATCATGTCATAAAATACTTGACAGTACCTTGATGACAAGTTATATGGTTATCAGTAAAATTGGTCAGATTTTCATGGACGAGATATCTCGTCGAAACTACTTAGAGGGTTAATTCTATTTTGCAGAGAATTAGTTCATTGTATTCTGAGTAGTGTCTATTACAGTTAGTATTTTAAACTATTTAAACTATTAAACTATTTAAACAGAACAAGATTCTGAGATGCAGAGTGATAAGAAGTCTGACGAAAAAAATTGTTTTCTAAGTCTTCTGTGTCTTGGTTCGAATTAATAGTAAAAAGTGCTTAACTATATAACATTTTTTGGGAGATTTCTTTCTCTTGGTATCTTAATACTCTAAGGTTCGTCTTGTTTAACAAATATTTTAGTTTAATTTTTGGAAGAGAATTGGGTTTTGTGAATTCCCTCACCTATGTATAGAGTTACGTGAGTTAACTCTCCTTGTGGTTGTCTCGACGAGGCATCTCGTCATTAGCAAAACTGACCAGATCTTGATGAACAAGATATCATTAGAAGAAAACTGACAAGATCTTGTTCTCATCATCATTTAAAAAGTTTCATTATCTTGATAATGAGATATCTCGTAATTAGAGTTAAAATTGGTCAGATATTGATGGACGAGATTTATCGTCGAATCGAATCCACTTGGAGGTTTAATCATTTTATTCTAGTACAAAGAATATGTTAATTGTATTCTTATTTGTGTCTAATAGAGTGGATATTTTATCTATATAAACTATCATTCCTTTTCATTGAGACAGAATTCCGAGATAATGCCATGTAGTGATAAGAGATGGAATGAAAAAATTCTTTTCTAAGTAGTCCAATCTTATTGAAATTAACAGCAAGATATGTACAATACAGGGCGAGTCTAAACTAATAATACAAACTTCAGGGGGTGATAGAACACAACGAAACACTTTTCACCATAGAATGTATCATTGCAAGTGCAGCGGTTGGCCTCTAGAGAGCGCAGTCAAACGCTTGTATAAAAGCGTTACGTCGGCGATGCGAGGCCTGCATCAGGTGTGGTGGTCGACATTTTGAACAGCTTCTGTAATTGTGCATTTGCGTTGTACTTACCGACTGATGTTTGTACATCTCGTTTCATTTCCATGTGAAAAGTTTCTCATTTTTGTACATGTCATTTCTTTCTTACCCGTTGCTCCTTGTACTTATCTTTAATTTATGCAAATGTAATTGTATTATTTCGTTTTGTCAAGCAGTTTTTGATGTTTATTTGACATTAAAGCGTTGTTTCCATATTTCATGCCTCTTCTCCTTTCCAACATGCATCGGATCGCGTGTTTGTGCCGAAATGGAAAGCGCTCTTTAGCGGCCAACCGCTGCTCTTGCGACCATACATTCTATGGTGAAAAGTGTTTATTTCGTTGTGTTCTATCACCCCCTGAAGTTTGTATTATCAGTTTAGATTCACCCTGTATAGCCTGCTTTTAGGGGATAGAACTATTCAGTAGAGTTTCTTTCACTAAGTAATTAATGAGGCCTTGAAAAATATTTCAGTTTAAGTTAAAGAAGAGATTAAGGGTCTGTTATGAATATTCGCTCCTATGTTTATTAATTAATATAAATAAATTGTGTCTCTTTTCTGTTAGTATATGTATTAAATATTACTCCTTTTCCCATTGGGACAGAATTATGAGGTAATGCATTGATAAGATGTCACATAAAAATATTAGTTTCTTATCTCTGCTTTAGTTGGAATTAGTAATAAAAAGAGCAAAACTTAAGTCAAGGGAAGAACCCATGGGACTTCGTCCTCCCCAAATATGCTGTCAACCACCCTGAGGGATTCACACATATATCCGCTCAACAACCTGTTGTCTTCCATGTTTCACGTCCATCCAGTTTCGACCATCTTAACACATTGTGTTGGAATCGGTCTCAAACCTCCAATTATAGTGCCGTGTGGGGCACATCAATATTGTAAATTGTGTAAATCTGAATGTATAAAAGAGGAGATAATGTGTGAAGAGTTTTGGGGATCATGGGCTGATCAAACTTCTTGTTGTTCTTAAAATGTATGTTTTTAAACCATAAGACTTGGCTACGTAATAAAATTTATTTTTAATGTATAAAACTCTGTCTTCAATCGATAAAACCCAACAATTGGTTATGGGCCTCAGACCTTAAGCTGAACCTGAATTCTGCCACTACCGGTATCCAGTATGATGGGTATTCAAGAAATGTCCATGTTTTCCTTCCCGAAGTTATCGGATTTCAACTATGCCACGTGGAAGACGGACATGAAGGTATTGCTAATGGACCGGAACTGCTGGGAATTTATCACTAAAACGGAACCTCTATTATTGGAAGATGCTCCAGAACAAGAAAAAAGAGACTATCGTTATAGGAAGCAGAGGACATACACAACTATCTACCAGGGCATAGACCGAAAATATCAAGTCTTAATTTCATCTACTGAGGACGGTAAGGAAGCCTGGGATATATTAAAGACCAACTTTGAACCAGCATCTAGAGCACGATTGGCAGGCCTTGTGGACGAGTTCTTTTCAATCCGCTACCAGCCGGAGGACGAATCCATTGGACTCTTCTGCAAACGAGTGCATGAGAAGCTGTTACAGATAAAAGAATGTGGATTCGAAATCCCAGACCTCTTAGTTTGCTTTCAACTAATAAGACATTTGCCTCACGAATACAATAATCTGGTACAACTGCTATACAGGATGGATGACAACGAGTTCACGTTAGACAATTTGTCTAAACATTTAATAACAGAATCCAGCCGGATCGACCTGAAGCGGAAAGACGAAGGCACAAAATTAAGTATCGTAGCCGATGCTTATGCTACAAGAAACAAGTCATCTAGATACAAGGAGACACGGGCGTCTACTCCTGATCACAGCAGATATCACAGCAGATGCGTACTGGACCCTGAATTAATTCCTTCAAGCCCAAGAAAGTCGACAGTTTGTCGTATGGGGCCGCGACCATTCTGCAACTACTGCAAAAAGTCGGGACATTACGAATCGAAGTGCTTCAAGAAATGCAATCGGCAGAAACCTGGTAGTGAATTATTTTATATGGAGGACAATCCAAAAACTGATCTTCAACGTGCCTATGAAGTTTCAAATTTTCCAAATGAAAGACCGAGGGAATTTCTCATTGATTCTGCTGCAACTGCTCACTTCTGTAAAGAACGTGATATGTTTACGACATTCAGAAAACTACCACCACAGAAGATCCTAGTCGGAGACAAGGACAGCACCTCGGAAGTATTAGGTATGGGTGATATTCAATTTACAGTTTTAGATAGAAACAGAAATTATGGTATTGGTATTTTCAATTAACGTCACACTGGAGCAACACAACGGGCTATTGGTGACGGTCCGGGATCAATCCCAGAGGGAAAGATCCGAGGACAACACCACGTAATTTTGAACCACGGTCAGATGACGAGGCAACACCCAGAAATTATGATATAACTTTAAAAGATGTGTTATACTCGCCTAATATGAGAAAAAATTTAATTAGTGGTGCTCGTATTGATCTAGTGGGAAACCAAATTAAATGGGGAAATAACAAAATGATTATTTATAATAGTTATAATAAATATTTGTTTACTGTTCCCAGAATTGGAAAATTGTATATCTTGAAAGGTTATCCCAAGATTAAAAATTATGTATATGTAACTGGTTTAGATCTAGAAAAAGCCCACCGTAGGTTTTGTCATGTTAACATGCCCTTAATTGAAAATATGAGTAAAATTAATTGTGTAAAAGGAATTGAAAAACTTAATTGTAAAAATATAGATAAAAATTGTAAGATTTGTGCTATTGCTAAATCCACTAGAATATCCTTAAAAAGAAACTATATGTACGAAAGGAAAACTAAAAATGTTTTGGAAAGGATCCATATGGATTTGTGGGGTCCTGCTCCAGTTAACTCTCTAGGTGGAAACAAATACTTTTTATCTATTATTGATGATTTTTCACGTAAAGTAACTGTTTATATTATTCGAAATAAGAATGAAGTTTTTGATTACTTTAAAAAATACTTGGTTAAAGCTGAAAGACAGCTAAATGTTAAGTTAAAATGTGTCCGAACTGACAATGGTTTAGAATTTTGTCACAAAGAATTTAAAAAGTTTTTAAATGATCTAGGAATAAAAATCGAAAGAACTTCAACTTATACCCCTGAACAAAATGGCGTTGCAGAAAGGTTCAATAGAACAGCCATGGATTGTGTCAGAGCTATGCTTCAGGACAGTGGTTTACAACCACAATTTTGGTCAGAAGCACTTTTAGCATTTATTCACACTAAAAATAGATGCGAACACAAATTAACTGAGGGTATATCTCCTAACGAAATATGGACTGGTTTCAAACCATCAGTAAAACATTTTAGAATTTTTGGCTCTTTGGCTTATGTTCATATTCCTAAAATACAGAGAAATAAATTACAACCCAGAGCTAAACTTGGTATTTTGACAGGATATGGTTTGAAAACTAAAGGTTACAGAATATATGTACCAAACGAGAAGAGAATAGTTGAAACAGTCCATGTTCATATCGACGAAAGTAAGAAAGCTGTTGATGTACTATTTGGTAAAAACTTTGAGTACGTTTCTTTTGATCTTAATTCTGATATTCCTATTTATCAATCAAATGAAAATATAAAAGTAAAATCGGAAAGTGAAACTCAAGTTTTAGATTCTAAAGATTTAGATAAAACTGAGAACTTAAAATGTCTTAACATTTCAAATTGGCGTAGAATCGAAAAACCTAGAAATAAAAGCAATAGGATAGATGTATACTATTATTCTCCTGAAAATTTGAGAATGAGATCTTTAAATGATATTAAAAAGTACTGTACTAAAAATAAGATTAGGTTTGATCCTGTAAATTTCAATTTTAAGCCAGAGACTGAACATCCTAATGTGGATATTTCTAATGTGCCATCTACTTCTAGTGATGAATCTAACTTTTTAGAGCAGCAGCTGTACGACATGTATGATCAGTGTTACAATGTCGAAATCCCTAAAAGTTATGAAGATACGCAAACAAGTAAGGATAAAATTAAATGGAATGCTGCCATGAATGAAGAAATTCAGATAATGAAGGATAGGCAAGTATGGAAATTAGTGGACACACCCCCAAATACAACCATAATTGGAAGTAAGTGGGTGTACAGCATAAAAATGGACGAAAACAATATACCTAAAAGGTATAAAGCTCGTCTTGTTGCTCAAGGTTTTAAGCAAAAACCCGGCATTGATTTTAAAGATATTTTTTCACCAGTTGTGAATTTTTCTATTGTTAGATTATTGTTTGTACTATTGATTTCTATGTTGGGTTGGTATCACTGTCAAGTTGACGTGAAAAGTGCATATTTATATGGACACCTTAAAGATACTATATACATGAAACAGCCAAAAGGATTTGTGCTGAAAGGATCCGAAAACAAAGTATGTCTATTGGAAAAGGCTATATATGGTCTGCATCAAAGTGGTAGAGAATGGAATTTGGAATTAGACGGTATTTTAACTAAATTAGGATTTTCTCAGTTAAATTGGTGTAATTGTGTCTACAAATTTAAAGATGTAATTTTAATTGTTTATGTAGATGATATGGTTTTGTTTTCAAAAAGAGAACATTTGATAAATGACGTAATCGAATTATTGGACAAAAAATTGGATCTTACAGTCCTAGGTAAAACTAAATATTTGTTAGGCGTAAACTTTCAAGAAATTGAAAATTCGATTTATTTACATCAAATTACCTACATTGAAAAATTAATGTCAAAATTCAAAGATCTTCCTAAAAGTTTTGTGAATTTACCTTTTAAAATTGGTTGTAACTTACCTGATAAGGTTAAAGAGGAAGAAATAATTGAAAATGATTTAATGAGGAAATTTCCCTATCGTTCCTTAATAGGATGTTTATCGTTTTTGTCAGATAGATCCAGACCAGATATTGCATTTGCTGTTAATATAATGTCTCAGTTTTGTAATGGTTATACTTACAAACACTGGTCTTACGTTGTTGATATTATGAACTATGTTTTTCTTACAAAGGATTTTAAAATTAATCTTTCCAATGTAGAAAGTTCAAATTTGATTGCTTTTTCTGATGCAAATTGGGGATGTGGTCTCACAAACAGACATTCAAGCAGTGGCTATTTAATTTATTTTGGTAACATCCCAATATCATGGAAATCTTCTAAACAAAAGTGCATAGCTCTTAGCTCAATGGAATCTGAATTTATTGCACTAACCGATTGCACTAAAGAAGTTATTTGGTTTAGTAGAATTATAAATGAATTAAGTTTGTGTGATTACATAAGACCCCAAGTATATTGTGATAATCAATCTGCTATCTATTTTTCAAAAAATAGTCAGGAAAATCAGAAAACTAAACATATTGATATCAAGTACAAATTTATTCGTAAATTAATAAAAGATAAACTATTTAACGTAAATTATATTTCATCGGAAAATAATTTGGCTGACTTTTTAACAAAGCCTTTATTGTTAAATAAATTTAAAAATATTATTACAAAAATATTTTGTTAGATTTATATAAATATATATATTGAATTGTAATACATCTGCTGAGGTTTTACAACCGATGGGGCCGCATGTTGGAATCGGTCTCAAACCTCCAATTATAGTGCCGTGTGGGGCACATCAATATTGTAAATTGTGTAAATCTGAATGTATAAAAGAGGAGATAGGTATTGGTATTTTCAATTAACGTCACACTGGAGCAACACAACGGGCTATTGGTGACGGTCCGGGATCAATCCCAGAGGGAAAGATCCGAGGACAACACCACGTAATTTTGAACCACGGTCAGATGACGAGGCAACACCTGAGCTGGCACCCCACTCTCCAAACTTCCACACCACGCCAACGTGAGGACGTTTGGGGCCACGACAGATTTAACGTGCACCAGCCCCCTTTGTACACGACGGTGTTTGGCTGGATTCGAACTCGCAACCCTTCGGTTGCTAGTCCGTTACTCTTCCAACCGGGCCACCGCGGCCCAAAAGAGGAGATAATGTGTGAAGAGTTTTGGGGATCATGGGCTGATCAGACTTCTTGTTGTTCTTAAAATGTATGTTTTTAAAGCATAAGACTTGGCTACGTAATAAAATTTATTTTTAATGTATAAAACTCTGTCTTCAATCGATAAAACCCAACACATTGACTGCTGATCCCGCGCCAGCGCGTGATTTGGCGTTACCGGTGAAGGGCCAATCACGCGCAGGCGCGTTGTGTGGGGTGATGTCTCAGGTGCCAGTCACGCTCGGGCGCGTGAAAAGCTACGCTTCATTGTTTGTTCTCCAGTTCAATCGGCATTACGTTTTGGGTATGTATGCTGGTATTGGCGTGGAGTGAAGGTTGGAAACTACTTGTAAAGGTGTGTGGTTTCTGATTTATTGCTTTGTAATAGAATCTTGTAACATGAGTTGTACAGATGATAGTTCTGCAGGTCCTTCACGTGCAAAGAAAAGAAAGTTGCAAAATAATAAGCTAACGGCTGATGAAATTGCAAATTTGTTGGCTGAGCTATCGGACGAGTACCCGAGTAAATTTAGTTATGACAGTGACGAGGAATTCTTTCCTCCCAAAGATGCCCAGGTGTCGGATTCAGAAGATTTCATGACAATGCCCGTCCACACACGGCCAATCCAACTCAAGAGCTGATCGGATCATTTGGCTGGGAACAACTTGATCACCCTCCGTACAGCCCCGATCTAGCGCCCAGTGACTACCACGTGTTCCTGCATTTGAAGAGGCATCTGGGTGGTCAGCGCCTCAACGACGATGTCAAAACGACCGTGTTGCAGTAGTTGTCTAATCAGGCGGCAGATTTCTACGAAGATGGTATTCAAAAGCTGGTTGTACGATACGATAAGAGCCTTAATATTGGTGGGAATTATGCAGAAAAGTAGATTAAAGTACAGGCTTTCATGTAAAAATAAAATTGTTAAGAAAAGTGTACTTGTTTTATTTTTATTTCAAAACAGTACTTAAAAACACGCCTCGTATAAAAAAATGTAATTCCTCCTTCAGTAATTTCTTCCAGATCACGTTTTTAGGGAACGGGCGCGAGCGAGCAGGGGCGGAGCCCCCTAGTATACATATATGTTTGTTTGTGATAGTTTCATACAAAAAGAATGCATATTGTTACTTATTTTGATTTATTTTTACATGTCACGCGCCAGCGCGTAATGTGGCATTTGGGAAATAATTTTACCTCTAGTGCCAATCACGCGCTGGCGCGTAGTGATAAAATTTTATAATTAAAGGCTTACATAATGCTTAGCTATCAGTGTGATACACATAACCATCTTTTATTACCACTTTTAAATCATATTTCTTATAATAAGTAAGTTGGCATATGGGTAAAACCTTGCTTCAATGTTATGGCAATAACTATTAACACAACCTCGCGTGACCGGCAGTCAATGTGTTAACCAGCATAATCGTATCCAAAGACCGTCGTGTAGAAAGAACTCGTGCACCTTATATGTGTCGTGACCTCACATGTCCTCACGTTGGCGTGGTGTGGAAGTTTGGAGAGTATGGTGCCAGCTCAGGTGTAACCACGTCATCTGACCGTGGTTCAAAATTACGTGGCGTTGTCCTCGATCTTTCCCTGCGTTGATCCCACATCGTCGCCAATAGCCCGTCGTGTTTCTCCAGTGCGAAGTAAATTAAAATACGTACCTACCCAGGAGACTATCAATCAATAGATGTGGTTACATAGTTATGTATGTTGCGGTGTTGGTTTGTAGGCAAAATATGCATAAGTTGCGGTGTTGTTTTGTTGGCTGGTAGGCAACAAAACAACACCGCAACTTATGGAACAACATAATAATATATAATTTGTTAATATGGTTGTTCCATATTAACAAAATATGGAACAACCCTTGTTCCATATTTTGCCTACCAGCACCAAGCGCACAAGGCAAACAACGTCACGTAATGGACACGCAGAGACAAAGAAAGTTTTTGCCGATACAGATGAGAAAAATACAGGAAGGAATCAAACCTGCGCCACATATAACTGAGTCACAGTGGCCTCGTATGTTGTGGGGGAATCGAATACTATACTATTCTGAAATCCCGTGATGCTCAGAAAGTTAAAACAAAACTAAATGATGAAGCTAGATTAATCACCATGAATCTAAATTCCATTGATCAGACGTGACTGAAAGAAGGCGAAGAAATCCTTAATGCTCATTTACCATGACTGCATCTGTGTTAGAATCATGACCCTGCAGGGAAAAGAAAGGTACTTCCGAGAAATTACTTTCCGATTAATGTGTCTGCTTGTGACGTCGCTGGTTGCAAAACTCCTTAACTATTCACGGTATCCGCTGTGGCCTGGTTGGAAGAGTAGCGGCATGGAACAACCGCAGTGTCGCGAATTTGAAACTCGATCCAAGCAAATACCGTCGTGTACTTGTGGACTGGTGCACGTTAAATGTGTCTTGGCCTCAAATGTCCTCATGTTGGGGTGGCGTGGAAGTTTGAAGAGTGGGGTGCCAGCTCAGGTGTTGCCTCGTCATCTGACCATGGTTTAAAATGACGAGGTGTTTTCCTCGGTTATTTCCCTTCGGGATTGATCCCGGAGCTTCGTCAATAGCCCGTTGTGTTGCTCCAGTGAGACGTTAACTCACGTTTTCATTAATGACTACTTTTAATTTTACTGATTTGATTGATATTAATTACTAGTTGATATTACTAATTAATTGATGTTACTAATTACTTACTAGTTACTAATTGATATTAAAAGTGAGTAATCTACTTGAGCAGTACGTGCAATTTATATTTTTTTGCTATTTCATTTTAACAAAAATATTTATAATTTTTGTACACCGAATTGCTTCGTTTCCAAACTAGATTTCGGGCCGCGGTGGCCCGGTTGGAAGAGTAACGAATCCAGCCAAACACCGTCGTGTACAAAGGGGGCTGGTGCACGTTAAATCTGTCGTGGTCTCAAATGTCCTCACGTTGGCGTGGTGTGGAAGTGGGATGCCAGCTCAGGTGTTGCCTCGTTATCTGACCGTGGTTCAAAGTTACGTGGTGTTGTCCTCGGACCTTTCCCTTTGGGATTGATCCCGGACCGTCACCAATAGCCCATTGTGTTGCTCCAGTGTGACGTTAATTGAAATACCCCCCCCCCCCCCAAAACTAGATTTTAGAATTTCTAAAATTACACACGCAATTGTATAAGTATTTTGGCAAGATTCAAGGTAGGTAGGTCAGTATTTTAATTAACGTCACACTGGAGCAGCACAACGGGCTATTGAGTAAGATTCAAGATTAGAGGCAGAGTTTCCTGCAAACTACACTTGAGAATTTATTATTAGTTGAAATAGGTATTCATTTTAATTAACGTCGCACTGCAGCAACGCAACGGGCTATTGGCGACGGTCCGGGATCAAACCCGAATGGAAAGAACCGAGGACAACACCATGTAACTTTGAACCACGGTCAGATGACGAGGTCACACCTGAGCTGGCACCCCCACTCTCCAAATTTCCACACCACACCAATACCAGAGGGGATGCCGAAGAATATTATCGTTGGAAAATGGGTGTTGAACCGAAAATGTTTGGGAAAGTGATTCACACAAACGATCCCAAATCAAACGATACGCCATATAAGAATTTCCTGACTAGTTGCAAGAGTTCAGCCGCAAAGGACAATCACCAGATGAGCCCATCCAGCAACACTACAACTCAACCCCACTCTACCCCAGCTAAAGATGACGGCAACACCCGTTTCTCTGTCGAATGGTCTGCAGTCGAAAGGAAAGGGGTGGGTAAAATTTCGAATCTGGCAGTGATGAAGTGGCCCGTAAATTGGGCGCGTGCAGTCCTCCGAAGTAGAATCCTGATTCGCCTTTGACCCAGTCTGACTCCAGGGAAAATAGGAGTCTCTAGCTTCAAAGGGTTCTTCAGGAATCGGAGATGGGTGGATTTATTAGGTGCGCGGGGGCGAAGTTACGAGTGAGTCGTTTGCGAAATCCATTAGTCGGTGCCTGTTGCCACTTTTGTTTCGGAAATGAGCGGATGTCGAGTTTCTGTAACCCATTGGCGTTTTGGAATGTTTAACGGGATTTCGGAATTGGAAATTCTTATTTGATGTTCGCGATCGTGTCGATTTATTCCCGCTTTTGAGGTCGCTGGTTAAATCTTCAAGTGGTTTCGACGAGATATCTCGTCTATCAAGATATGACCAATTTAACCCTCTTGGTGGTTGTCTTGTGGGTGGATATCTCGTCATTAGCAAAACTGACCAGATATCGATGGATGAGATATCTCGTCATTAAAAAAACTGACCAGATCTTGATCTCATCTTAAAAAAATTACAATAGCTGAGATATTTCGTCATTAGCAAAATTGGTTAGATCTTGATGGACGAGATATCTTGTCGAAACCACTTGGAGGGTTGATTAACGATGAGATTCAAAATATTACCGAGTTTTTAATGACATTATCAAGATGTGATCAGTTTTCTTCTATTGACAGGATATCTCGTCCATCAAAATCTGGTCAGTTTTGCTGATGACGACATATCTCGTCGGGACAACCACCAGGAGGGTTAAGCTGGTAAAGTTTACGAAAAAATAACCATCAAAACGCAATACATTTGATTTGAGTTTTAGTTTTACGCATGTTATAAATTATATTATATAGTATCACACTCTCTAGCATGGGTTAACACCTATATATCTGTTTAGTACTTATATATAGTCATAGAGAACCTCCAATCTTCCCTATGACTTCTAAGCAGGTTTGATTTTGACTAATACTTTCCTAAGATTCTTTCAACTTAGATGTGGTTATTTGGTCATATGTGTTTTTTGTATACTGAAAACACAATGCACTACTAAGAAGTCTCATGACGCTCTAACAGTCATGAAATTTCAGAATAGTGCAGCATTGATATGCCCAAAGCACATGTAATGACTGAATACAACCACATCTAATGGTCGATAGAATGTTAGGAAAGATTATATTAAGTTCAGGAGGTCGAAACTGGTTCGAAATCATGTAGGCAAGACTGCAGGTTGCAGAACGCATATATGCGTGTGGAACCCGGTTAAATATTGATTAGGTATGATGTCTTTATTACTCACTTAAGTTTTTCAAACTGCAGCAGATGCTGATGATTTTCTTGAAACATGTCTTAGAAATGCTCTTAAGGACTAGCCATTAGTCTTCGTTAAAGAAATGAAAACTATAAGGATTTTGATATAATTGTATTTATTTCAAACAGATTAAAATATGAAAATTTATTTCTCATCATGAAAATAAGCACTTAGTGTCTTCGAAAAAATATCAGCTGACTAGTGTAGGATATTATCCTCTGGACGAATCAGAGGCAACGGAAGCTTCCTCTGTTAAAAGTTCGAACCCAACTAAAGACCGTCGTTCACAAAGGGGAGGGCACACATTAAATCTTTCGTGGTTTCAAACGTCCTCACGATGACGTGGTGTGGAAGTTTGGAGAGTGGAGTGCCAGCTCAGGTGTTACGTCGTCATGACCGTGGTTCAAAATCACTTGGTGTTTTCCTCGGATCTTTCCCTTCGACATCGACCCCGGACCGTCTCCAATAGGCCGTTGTGTTTGCTTAGTGTGACGTTAATTAAAATACCTATATCCTCGTTATCCTCGTTGAGCGTAGCTACTAACTAGGCAACTGTAAGACGTACTTCCAAACGGTGAGTTGTCTTGTTCAAATGGAGATGTAATTTCTATTTGGTAATAAATATAGTTAGAGTCCTTGAGATATTGTGCTGTTGTACCCCTCTCAGATATGATGTATAGACTACCACAATTGGGGCATAGACCAGGCCCGTAATTTTTCCCCTTACAACGTCTTCCGAGCTATATATTGTATGTTACATGTGCGAGTTTCATTGTACACCTCGTTTTCCGACTGTTTTATGGAGCCGTCGTGGTTCAGTGGGTATGTCCACTGCAGTAGCAAGCTTCAAGTTGTAGGCGGATTCGATTTCTGTCCCTGGGTGTGTTTCTCTCTTCCGTGTCAGTAAAACTTTCATTGTGTGTTTGTCTATTACTTGATACTGTATGTCTTGTGTCTGGCGCAGCATGGCCAAATATGGACCATGCGCCATACAACCCCAGCAAACCCAACCAACACGACTGTTTTACTGGTGTTAATTTTTTCTAATGTGAATTTTGTATTACCATATCAGCGTTCTCCAAGTTAATATGATGTATAGACTCCCACACTAGTTTCTGCTCTAAGCCGACGATGTACCTATACTTTTCATTAGCTGATAGATAGAACTTAAATGGTCACAATGCTTGCATTAAATTCTGTATGATCTAAGCTTTACCTAATTCAAGTATAACCCAAAATATACCATTTTTCTAGTTACTCAGTTATTGTATTCTGTTGACGGTATGTTTACATATCATCCCTAGAAGTAAACTACAGTGGATTTTACAATATGTTCCCTTGAAATACTTGTATTTCAGTTTCTTAGCACCGAAAGGAACTGAAATATGATAGCAGGTACTTAAAAAAATGTCCCACAAGTCAGCTTGGGCATTCCTTCCAGCTAATGAAATTTCAAATGTTTCATGAAATATTAGTGGTGGTACATGAAAAAAAGATGAAAGGCTCATATTTTCTCGATGAACTTCCCCGAGATTGATGTAGCTCCAAACTTTTAATTGCATAAATTAATCTCAGAGATAAGAGATAAACGGATTTCTCCAGTGTCAAAATAAAGATTGATCACAAAGGGAACCTCCATTAGCATTAATTAATGGTTCAATTATGCTAAGAGCTTTGCTGGAAAGTATTTATACAGATGTGATAACTCCTTTCATGGTATGTTATATTGTTTTCAACATTGAATGAATATACTGTTTGTCATTTAGACACAAATTACACAATATTCTCCGTCATTTTGAGGGGATTCGCAAAATACGTTTACCCCTCCAAGTGGTTTGGACGAGATATCTCGTCCATCAAGATCTAACTAATTTTTCTACAGGCAAGAAATTTCGTCATCAAGATAATGCCGATTTTTTTTTATGATGGCGAGACCAAGATCTGATCTGTTTCTTCATTATGACGAGATATCTCGTCCATCAAGATCCGGTCAGTTTTGATAATGAGGCGATACCTCGTCCATCAAGATCCGGTCAGTTTTGAAATGACGAGATATCTCGTCCATCAAGATCCGGTCAGTTTTGATAATGACGAGATACCTTGTCCATCAAGATCCGGTCAGTTTTGAAAATGACGAGATATCTCTTCCATCAAGATCCGGTCAGTTTTGATAATGACGAGATATGTCGTCCATCAAGATCCGGTCAGTTTTTATAATGACGAGATACCTCGTCCATCAAGATCCGGTCAATTTTGATAATTTCGAGATATCTCTTCTATCAAGATCCGGTCAGTTTTGATAATGACGAGATACCTCGTCCATCAAGATCTGGTCAGTTTTGATAATGAGGCGATATCTCTTCCATCAAGATCCGGTCAGTTTTGATAATGACGAGATATCTCGTCCTCAAGATCCGGTCAGTTTTGATAATGATGAGATATCTCGTCGAGAGACAACCAGCTGGCGGGCGAGGTTTCTGAGAAGTGAAGCTTTGACCCCACAACACACTTAATGACCAAATAACCACATCTTTCTAAAGAATCCTTAGATTCTTTTAACCTTTAGAAAGATTCTATTTGATTCCTCTCCTTAGAATACAATATCTCTGAAACTATTACATCGGTTCTTTCTCCTTGGAATAGAATCCCATAAAAAGACTTGGTTCTTTCCTTGGAATGGAATTCCATATATTGATTCTATTGCTGCTTTCCTTAAAATAGAAACGTTGGGTAACTCCTATTGCTGCTTTCCTTAGAACAAAATCCTTTGGAGACATTTTATTGCTCTTTTTTAGAATAGATTCCCTTGGAACGATTTTATTTATCTGTTCCTTAGAATAGAATCCTTTTGTAAGCTTCTGTTGATAATTTCCTTATAATTTAATCATTCGGAAAGGTTTTGCTGCTCCTTTCCTTAGAATAGAAGCCTTCGCAAGATTCTATTGATCGAAAAGATTAAAATTGGTTAGAAGTCATGCAGAAAGACTAGGTTAGAAGGAGGAATTATGAGTGTGATCCCCTCAAAGGCTTAAGTGTGATCGGAAAACAAAAAAGTGAATTTCTACAAACACGATTTTTACAATAAATCGCTCTTTCTATTTTTTAAAGCCTGGCTCCACAGCCATTACCACCTCTGTTAATACCGACACTGCTCTCAACTAGCGACATTAGTTTAATAATTAAATGCAGGGTTTTTTTTTATAAAACAGTCTCAAGAGCAAAGGATTTGTTTTTGATTAAAATAGCGGAAACCCCGTCCGAAACAATTTGAAAACTTTTCCTACCTCAATTTTGAACGATCTCTAATTACATTTCAAAACACTACCTTTTCGGGGTATATGAAAGTTTTAAAAAAATTCAGTGAAACAATAAAATTACGTTGACCTATCAGATTTACGTATAAGAGCTGATTTTCACACTTTTAATAGCTGTTCTTATTCCACATCTAGTTCATTCGAAACTCTTTATTACTTTCATATCTACACGTAAAATTTACCTCGAAAGAAAAATTACCAAGTTGAGAATCAAATCCAGAGAGAAATTCAACTTCCTAAAGCTATATATACACAGCCCGGAAACAAATACCGCACAGGAAGCAAATGAGTTCCAACTAAAGCGGAAAATTTTTAATTAACGGTCTTTTTAACGCGCTCTTTAAACAAGTCGCATTAATTCTTACCGTTTAGCTCCTTTTAAAACACCCCCCGGTATGAACTTGCATTTGTCAGCCCGCTCTAATTATTAAAACGGCTTTTGGGACGGGATGGTGTGACAATTTCATGATGTCTTAGTAGGAATTTCTTACCACGGAGTGGCAACAAGTCCGAAGTCTGGATTCGCCTTGGAGCCTGAATGGGTTGCAAGTAAATTGGTAAATCAAGTGTGGTATTCGACTATTTACATGGATGAATAAGTATTGGAATATTATATTCAATAAGAGATTTATTGACAGCAAGAATCAACCAACTGCGATAAAAGGCTATGGATAATTTTGCATCTGAATACTTTGGTGTTGGCATATATTGGTTGAATATTTTTGTATTTGATACTTTTGTATCTGAATATTTTGGTATTGGAATAAATTTGTATCTGAATATTTTGGTATTCGAATAAATTTGTATCTGAATATTTTGGTATTAGAATAAGTTTGTATCTGAATATTTTGGTGTTCAAATAAGTTTGTTGAATAAGTTATCTGAATACTTTGGTATTGTAATACATTGGTTGAATATTTTTGTATTTGATAATTTTGTATCTGAATACTTTGGTATTCGAATAAGATTGTATCTGAATATTTAGTTGTTCGAATAAGTTTGTATCTGAGTACCTCGGTGTTGGAATACATTGGTTGAATATTTTTGTATTTGATACTTTTGTATCTGAATATTTTGGTAATAATAAGTTTGTATCTGATATTTTGGTGTTCGAATCAGTTTGTATCTGAATATTTTGGTATTCAAATAAGTTTGTATCGGAATATTTGGTGTTGGAATACATTGGTTGAATAATTTTGTATTTGATACTTTTTATCTGAATATTTTGGTGTTTGAATAAGTTTGTATCTGAATACTTTTGATGAATACTACTGTATTCGAATGCAACGAGAAAGATTCGAGTGCAATGAATACTTTGATGAATCGAGTGCAACGAATATTTTTAAGAATCGTGTGTAACGAATGAATCGAGTGCAAAGAATACTTTTGAGAATCGAGTGCAACGAATGCTTTTAAGAATCGTGTGCAACCAATACTTTTAAGAATCGAACAGACGACTATTGTATACGAATGCTACGAGAAAGATTTGCTACTGAAAATTTTTAACTAACTGTTTTTTAACGCGCTCTTTAAACAAATCGTATTAATTATTACCGTTTAGCTCCTTTTAAAACACCCCTCGGTATGAATGAATTTGTGAGCCCGCTCTAATTATTAAAACGGCTTTCGGGACGGGGATGTGACAATTTTTTGATGACTTAGTAGGACTTTCTTACCACGGAGTGGCAACAAGTCCCGAAGTCGGGATTCGCCTTGGAGCATGAATATAAGAATGGGTTGTCCGTAAAGATAGTTCAAATCGAGCAATTTTTAGAATCGAATACTACCTCCAATTATCGAATAAGTATTTGTATACATATTCAAAAAAACTAAAATCATAGTAAGAAATCAGCCAACTGCGATAAAAGGCTATGAATAATTCTATATCTGAATTCTCTGGTATTCGAATAGTTTTGAAGAATACTACTGTATTCGAATGCAACGATAGAGATTCGGGTGGAACGAATACTTTTAAGAATCGAGTACAACAAATACTTTTAAGAATCGAGATGAAGAGTAGTTTTGTATTCGAATGCAATGAGAAAGATTCGAATGCAACGAATATATTTAAGAATCGTGTAGACGAGTACTTTTGTATTCCAATGCAATGAGAAAAATTTGACTGCAACGAATATTTTTTTAAGAATCTAGTAAACGAGTACTTTTGTACGAGTACTTCGAATACATGTTCAAAAATAATTCTAATCAATAGTAGGAATCAGCCAACTGCGATAAAAGGCAATGGATAATTCTTATCTTAATACTTTAGTGTTCGAGTATTTTGGAAGAATACTTTTGTATTCAAATAATTTTGTATCTCAATACTTTGTTTCTTGAGCACTTGATGATTAATACTGTATTCAAATGCAACGAGAAAGATTCGAGTACAACGGATTTCAATTACTCGTGTTGAGGATAGTATTATAGTACATTAGTTCTAGTATACTCTTCTATAATACTATTAGTTCTAGTATACTCTTCTATTATACTATTAGTTCTAGTATACTCTTCTATTATACTATTAGTTCTAGTATGCATGAACTTCCTCACCACAGTTCGCATTTCAGTACTTTCCTTGGCGTAAATTAAGGTCACCAAATCCAACCCTTTTCTCGAGCGCCAATTTTAACCCTCCATGTAGTTTCAAAGAGATCGTGTTCATCAAAATCTGACCAATTTTTCGGATGACGAGATCAAGATCTGGTTAGTTCTTCTAATGATGATGTACCTTGTCCATCAATATCACGTCAGTTTTGCTAATGACAAGATACCTTGTCGAAACAACAACCAGGAGGGTTAATCAAAATGTGCCACACCATTTACCATATTCAGTCGCTCACAATTATTATTAAAACCCGTTGTGCAATCTCATCGTCTGAAAAGAAAGCCCACCTCGTCGCAAAAGTTGTTATATTGTGGTCAGACCAACAGAAACTTACACGGTTTCTTAAGTCTCTGCGTCCTAATGCGAAAAGAAGCGGAAAAAGCAAAATATCATGCTTACTTTATCTTTTGTCCCACAGGACATCTTGTCAGACGCTTGTGCCGCTGCAGTATTTGCTGAATCAATTATTTCTCCAAATCGTTTAGAATTAAAATGAAGCCTAATTCTGAAGAAATGCCTTCTGACTCACGAAAAGTATAGTAATTTTCGATACATGGATGAACTTTTCTTGAAATATTTTTTTGTCCAAATTCCTGGTTAGTAAAATTTTCCATGGCGTGTATTCATTGCGTTTTGAAGCGTTTGTTTTAGTATAGCTCTTACAAAATAATTACATTACGAACGCTGAAGAAGTACAGCTCATGCTAATAAACTCTTAGAGATATAATGTACAAACTTATTTTTATCTCCAAGTTCGCATTTCAAACGTCTCACCTTGGCTTAAACTAAAATCGTTAATTCCTACCTTTTTCAAATGGTGCTACAGCATTCTTCCTTCGATTACTATCACGCATTAGTAAAACCTGTTTTCTAGTCTCAATGTCAACAACACTATCTCAGTAGAAAGCCCACCATTACGATGAAGCCAAGACAAGATATAATGCTTACTTCATCTTCTGTCCAACAGTACATAGTATCGTACACTTTTCCGCTATTTGTATTTTTTCCTGGATCTAATTCAGTAATGTCTCAAATTCGTTTAAAATTGAAGTGAAGTATAATTCTGTGGAAGCGCCAACTGGTCTAAGAAAATTTCGGTACTTTTCGTTCTCTCTTGAAATGCTTTTGTCTTCGTTCGTCTTTTAACCGGGTTTGCATAATCCTATGGTGTATATTCGTTCCGTTTTCAAACGTTTATTTTCGTTATTCTTCGAGATTTTTGTATTATGAATGTGTTGGAGAAACAGTGATTCCTTACAAGAGAAAGTTTTTATGAACCTCCTCAACTCAGCTCAAGTTTCAATCCTCCCCTTGGCGTAAATTAAAGTCGCCAACTCCGACCTTTTTCTCTCGTGATCCTTTTAATTACGCCGCGTCGCACCTGCAGTCTTCCTCCCGATTATTATTAAAACCCGTTTCACCGTCTGAAAAGAAAGCCCGGACACGTCACCACACGCAATAATTGTTTTATTGTGTCAGGCCAACAGAGGACACTTACTTGGATTCTTCCGCCTCCGCGACCGTACGGCAGACGGAAACGGCCATTCGCCGTAATTGCAATTTACGATAATGAGAAATGGGGCAGGTAGGGTTTGAAGAGGGTGGCTTTTGCATTGTCTCCGACGCCGTATTGATTTCTCCTCTGAAAAGGCTTCGCTATCTCGCAACGGAGGAAATAACAGTGCCTTTCCTTTTCAGTGACGACAACTTAATAGACAAACCTGTAAAAGATAAGGGAGAGTATTCAAACTGGGCGTAATGAAAGTTGTGTACGATGATGTAAATTAGGGGATTTTTCTGCTTGGAATGGAGTAGATTCTTTTCAGAGGTTTCGAGTTTTTGGCTTGTCGGTGATAAAAACCTTTTCTTACTTTATAAAAAAGACATGTAAATTAAAATTAACTAGTGTTTGGCACAGCTTGGCCAAATATGGTACTTGCGCCATAAAATCCAAAACAAACCAACCATGGATTCTTTCAAGCTTGCGAAGGATCTATTGGTTCTTTCCTCGGAATAGAATCCTTTGGAAGTCATTTTCATAGAACAGTAGTTTGGAAAGATTTTATTGGTTCTTTCCTTAGAATATAATCCTACGGAAAGATTTTATTGGTTCTTTCCTTAGAATATAATCCTACGGAAAGATTTTATTGGTTCTTTCCTTAGAATATAATCCTACGGAAAGATTTTATTGGTTCTTTCCTTAGAATATAATCCTACGGAAAGATTTTATTGGTTCTTTCCTTAGAATATAATCCTACGGAAAGATTTTATTGGTTCTTTCCTTAGAATGTAATCCTACGGAAAGATTTCGTTAGTTTGGTTCTTAGAATAGAATCCTTTGAAAGTCATTTTCTTAGAACAGTAGTTTGGAAAGATTTTATTGGTTCTTTCCATAGAATATAATCCTACGGAAAGATTTTATTGGTTCTTTCCTTAGAATATAATCCTACGGAAAGATTTTATTGGTTCTTTCCTTAGAATATAATCCTACGGAAAGATTTTATTGGTTCTTTCCTTAGAATATAATCCTACGGAAAGATTTTATTGGTTCTTTCCTTAGAATGTAATCCTACGGAAAGATTTCGTTAGTTTGGTTCTTAGAATAGAATCCTTTGAAAGTCATTTTCTTAGAACAGTAGTTTGGAAAGATTTTATTGGTTCTTTCCATAGAATATAATCCTACGGAAAGATTTCATCAATTTCGTTCTTAGAATAGAATCGTTTCGAAAGATTCTGTTGGTCATTTTCTTTTGCTGCTATTTGGTGATTGGTAATTATCTCAGAATAGAACCATTTTAAAGGGGGGGACGTAGTGGCTCAGTGGGTATGCCCACTGCGCTAGTAACCTTCGAGTTGTTGGAGGCGCAGGTTCGATTCCTGTCAAATGCATACCGCCCTGGGTGTATTTATCGGCTCTGTGTCAGTAAAAGTTTCATTGTGTATGTTTATTACTTGATATTGTATGTCTTCTGTCTGGCGCAGCATGGTCAAATATGACTCTTGAGCCATAAAATCCCAACAAACCAAACACTTTAAAGGATTCTAATAATAGTTTTCTTGGAATAAAATCGTTGGGAAAGATTCTATTGGTCATTTTCTTAGAACGGTAGTTTAGAAAGATTTTATTGGTTCTTTCCTTAGAATATAATCCTACGGAAAGATTTCATTGGTTTATTTCTTGGAATAGAATCGTTTCGAAAGATTCTGTTGGTCATTTTCTTTTGATGCTATTTGCTGATTCAGACCTTTTCTTATTTCATTAAATTTACATGCAAATAAAAATTTACTTGTGTTTGGTGTAGCTTGGCCAAATATGGCCCTTGCGCCTTAAAACCTAAAACAAACCAAACATGGATTCTTTCAAGCTTTCGAAAGATCCTATTGGTTCTTTCCTCAGAATATAATCTTTTGTAAGAATTTTATTAGTATTTTTCTCAGAATAGAACTATTTTTAAGGGGGGACGTGGCTCAGTGGGTATGTTCACTGCGCTAGCAATCTTCGAGTTGTAGGTGGCGCAGGTTCGATTCATGTCAGGTGCATTCCTCCCTGAATGCATTTCTCTCTTCTGTGTCAGTAAAGCTTTCGTTGTATGTGTATGTCTAATACTTGATATTGTATGTCTTCTGTCTATGTCTTCTGTCTGGGGCAGCATGGCCGTCATAAAACCCTAACAAACCATTTTAAAGGATTCTAATCATAGTTTTCGAATAGAATCGTTTGGAAAGGTTCTATTGGTCATTTTCTTAACACATAGTAGTTTGGAAAGATTTTTATTGGTCCTTTCCTTATAATATAATCCCACTGAAAGATTTCATTGGTTCCTTTCTTAGAATAGAATCATTACGAAAGATTCTGTTGGTCATTTTCTTTTGATTCTATTCAGTGATGCATGCCTTTTCTTAATTTATTAAATTTACACGTAAATAATGCTTGTATGAGTGTTGATTATACTTCTGTGCTAGTCAAGAAAGCGATCGCTTTTAGCTCATAACACACATAATGACGAAATAACAATTGGTTCAAAGAATCCATGGATTCTTTGAACCTTACGAAAGATTCCATTGATCCTTTCTTTAGAACAGAATCCTTTGAAAAGATTTTATTGATCTTTTCCTCAGGATAGAATCTTTTTAAAGGATCCTATTGATCCTTGCCTGAGGAAATAAGTCTTTCCTTTTCAGTCACGACGACTTAATAGACCAACCTGTAAAAGGTAAGGGAAGATATTCAAACCATGCAGATGAAAGCTGTGTAGGATCATTTAAATTAGGGAATTTTTCTACTTGGAGTTGGAGTGGATTCATTTCAGAGGATTGAGGTTTGGAGTTTTTGGCTTGTCGAGGTGATTCAAACCTTTCCTTAATTTATTAAATTTACATGTAAATAACGCTTGTATGAGTATTGATTATACTTTCGTGCTAGTCAATAAGGCAATTGCTTTAATCTCACAAAGTAAATAATGACTAAATAACCATTGATTGAAAGAATCTATGAATTATTAGAATAGAAATGATTCTATTCTAAAGAAAGGACCAATGGGATCTTCCAACCTTTCGATTGTTTCTATTGGTCTTTTCTTTAGAATAGAATCCTTTGGAAAGATTCCATTGCTCCTTTCTGTAATGAGCCACCAAAGCACTCAAGGAAAGTTTCTTGATGGTTGATGGGGCTGGTGCGCGTTAAATCTGTCATGGCCTCAAATATCCTCACTTTGGCGTGGTCTCGGAGTTTGGAGAGTGCTGTGCCATATCAGGTGTGACCTCGTCATCTGACCGTGGTTTAAAATTACATGATGTTGCCCTCGGATTTTTCCTTTGGGTTTCATCTCGGACAGTTGCCTGTTCTGTTGCTCCAGTGCGATGTTAATTAAAATGCCTACCTACTTCCTTAGGAAGGATTTATTGGTTTTTTACTCAAGATAGAATCATTTTGAAGGATCCTATTGGTCCTTGCCGGAGTAGATTATAACGTATTTCCTTTTCAGTCACAACTTAGCCCTTCAAGTAGTTTCAACGAGATATCTCGTCCAATATCTGGTCAGTTTCGTCTTGACGATGCTTTGTCAAGACGAAACTGATCTATTACTCCACGAGGAATGAAGATCCAAATAGGAAAAATAAATTAATCTTTTAAAAATAAATTAATCTTCGTCAAGACGAAACTGATCTATTACTCCACGAGGAATGAAGATCCAAATAGGAAAAATAAATTAATCTTTTTCAAGAACAGGTTAAAGTTTAGAGCAGGTTTTTGCATTAGAGGATGACTACTACAGGTCAGTTTACGATGAGACGATAAACCACCAGTAGGGTTAATACACAAACCTGTGAAAGATAAGAGAGGACATTCAAACCTGGCGAGATGAAAGCTGTGTAGGTTCATTTAAGATAGGCAGGTAAGTTTCTTAATTAACGTCGCACTGGAGCAACACAACGGGCAATTGGAACCGCCCGGTATCAAACCCGAAGGGAAAAATCCGAGGACACACAACGTAATTTAGAACCACGGTCAGACGACGAGGTCACACCTGAGCTGGCACCCCACTCTCAAAACTTCCACACCCCACCAACGTGAGGACATTTGAGGCTACGACGGATTTGACGTGCATCAGCTAGCTTTGTACACGACTGTCTTTGGTTGGATTCGAACTCACAACGCTCCGGTCGCTAATCCATTACTCTGCCAACCGGGCTACCGTAGACTCATGTAAACTAGAAGATTTTTCTGCTTGCACTTGGAGTCTTTTCAGAGAATGGAGGTTTAGAGTTTTTGGCTTGTCCGTGATTCCGACATTTTTTAATTTATTATACACTGCTGGCCACCCAAATTGCAACACCAAAAAAGACAAGAGATATCACAACAAAATTTATTTTGTAGATAACATGTTGACCAAGTATCAAATGATTAAATTTATAGACTTCTGTGAAGTGTGGTTCCTGCCAAAATCAGTAGCCAGAGTAGCCGCCATTGTTGGAGATCACGGCTGCCACACGCCTCGGCATTGATTCAAAGAGACTTTGGATGTGTTCTTGGGGTACAGCAGACCAAGCAGCTTCCACACGTTGCCAAAGTTGATCTGGTGTGGCAGCTGGGGATGTATTCTGGGTCAATCGTTGAGCAACCATGGACCACATGTTTTCTATCGGCGAAAGATCCGGAGAGCGAGCTGGCCAGGGAAGCAATTCAATCTGGCGATTGACGAAGAACCCTTGGACAATGCGTGCCACGTGTGGTCGCGCATTATCCTGTTGAAATATGGCTGTGAGCAAGCCCTGAAGGTAAGGAAGGACAACTGGCTCCAACACCTCGGAGATGTAGCGCTGGCTGTTTAAAGTACCGGCAATGCGTACTAGAGGAGTGCGAGAGTGATATCCAATACCGCCCCATACCATAATACCCGGTGCAGGACCAGTGTGGCGGTGCATAACGCAGCTGCTCAGCATCCTCTCTCCACGGTGTCTCCAGACTCGAATCCGACCATCGTGGTGTTGCAGACAGAAGCGTGACTCGTCAGTAAAGACAATTTCATTCCATTCTGCCGTCCACATCCTTCTTTCATCGCACCATTGGCGGCGGAAACGTCTGTGGTTCTGCGTCAAGGGTAGACGAAGCAATGGACGTCTTGCGGACAGACCACTCTGCTGTAAACGGCGTCGAATGGTACGCGCAGACACTGGATGATGCGGTACAGACTGAATGTGCTGTGCTATGGTTCGTGATGTGGCTGAGCGATCCGTCACTGCCATACGTACAATATGCCTGTCATCACGTGAAGTGGTGCACTGAGGTGGATGCGATCGAACACGTTGGTCCGTCGTACCCTCCTGCATCCAACGATCACATATCCGCATTACAGTTGTTTGGTTTCGTCCAACACGACTACCGATTTCCCTGAAAGATAATCCACAATCTCGGTAGGCCACTATCCTTCCTCTGTCGAACTCGGATACTTGATCAAAAGATGATCGCTGTTTTCTACGAGGCATAATTGATCGTTTTTTTGAAAAAACCACAAGAAAAACACAATTGCCGTACTTGAGTGGCGCCACAGGCGCGCGTGATGTGCGTCTGCGCTGAAATTCTAATCATTTGCATATCTCACCTCCGCTAATGCATGTTGTAAATTTCATATTATTTGCATGCTTCCTTCAGGGTGTTGCATTTACCGTGGCCAGCAGTGTACTTACATTTAAATAAAATTTGTATAGGTGTAATACTTCCGTGCTAGTCAAGAAGGCAGTATCCCCAAATTTTATACTTACAAATAACCCACCGCGAGATTTCGTCGAGATATCTCGGTCTTCTGAAAAATTTTCCTAATGACGCGATATCTCGTTCACCTACACCTGAAAATTTTTGCTAATGTTGTGATATCTCGTTCATCTGCACGTGAAAATTATTTTACTAATGGCGTGATATCTCGTTCACCTACACTTGAAAAATTTTGCTAATGAAGCGATATCTCGTTCACCTACACCTGAAAATTTTTGCTAATGAAGCGATATCTCGTTCACCTACACCTGAAAAATTTTGCTAATGACGCGATTTCTCGTTCATCAAGAACTGACCAATTTTGCTAATGATGAGATATGTCATCATCAAGATAATGCCGATTTTGTTATGACGATATCAAGAACTGGTTAGTTTTCTTCTAATTACGAAACTTCTCGTTCATCGAGATCGTGTCAATTTTGCTAATTGAGCACCAGGAGGGTTAATGACGAGATACCTCGTCGAGAGACAACCACCAGGAGGGTTACTAAACAGAATAGTGAAATCACATATTTTTAATATAAACTCAATTCAAAGAATCCTCATTTAATTGTAGCCACAGTTGTACTAAGGAATATCGGTGAAATCAAAGCACTGAATGTAGTTTCTAATGCAAAGTAGTTTCAACACCCTTTCCATATATTTCCTTCACTTCAACAGTTTCTCGTCTTTCAAACAAATCCAGAATTCTCAACGGATCTCCCCTGTTAATGACCGCCATCAGAGACTCAACACGATTGGTCACTTAATTACTCCCCTGATCATTATCGATTTAATTAAATCCCCCAAACATGATATCGACACCACCTCCCGATGTGTCACAACACACTACCGAATACTTTCCAAAAACTCGATTCCGCACGAGTTCCTAATCGCATTCGGCAAGCGCCAGTCCTAATTGATATCATCATCGAACATGTCCTGACACATCCTCGATTTTTCCGTAATCTATTCGGCAGTTCTTAATGCCAGAGCCTGCTGAATAGCTAAACAAAGCCCGGCACACAATTCTGGAAACATAAATATTTAAATATTCTTCCGCTTGTTCGATACTTTCCCCCTGCTGCTGGCATCATATCGCTCTCGTAATCGATTATGAGTGTAATTAGAAGCGACACCTGGTGATGAATTCTCTAAACACTTCTGCAACAGATGGGACAGATGCAGGAACAATGGTTCTTAACTCAGATTTAAGTGATAGAGAAAGGAGGGAAATCTTTTCATAACGGGAAGGGATGAAAGGATTGTTAGCGTATAAAGCGTGTAGGGTTGCAAGGGGTTAAGTTCTCCCCTCACTTTCTGATGTGGGGGGAAAAATTCCATTTCTTGGTTCTTAAAGTGGAAGACAATGTTGGGCGCGATGAAAAATTCATTTTGTGAGGAATGTTTTGCAAGGGGAGGTAAAAAAAGGTGAATATTTTTAAAAATTAATAACGTGAGTTTTTGAAAGAGTTTTTCTATGATCGTTGTTTTTCTTATAAACGTGACTACGATGGAACAGGATGGTAGTTTGAAGATTTACCTAGATACCTTAAGCCTTTTTTGAGAGAAATTATTTTATCACTTCTATGAACGGTAAAGGAATATATATGCATTGTTGATTTATCTGAAGATTGGTTTAGGGTCGATTTTGAGACACATGTAACACGTAAAAAGGTAGGTAAAAAAAGGTGAATATTTTAAAAAATTAATAACGTGAGTTTTTGAAAGAGTTTTTCTATGATCGTTGTTTTTCTTATAAACGTGACTACGATGGAACAGGATGGTAGTTTGAAGATTTACCTAGATACCTTAAGCCTTTTTTGAGAGAAATTATTTTATCACTTCTATGAACGGTAAAGGAATATATATGCATTGTTGATTTATCTGAAGATTGGTTTAGGGTCGATTGTGAGACACATGTAACACGTAAAAAGGTAGGTAAAAAAAGGTGAATATTTTAAAAAATTAATAACGTGAGTTTTTGAAAGAGTTTTTCTATGATCGTTGTTTTTCTTATAAACGTGACTACGATGGAACAGGATGGTAGTTTGAAGATTTACCTAGATACCTTAAGCCTTTTTTGAGAGAAATTATTTTATCACTTCTATGAACGTTAAAGGAATATATATGCATTGTTGATTTATCTGAAGATTGGTTTAGGGTTGATTGTGAGACACATGTAACACGTAAAAAGGTAGGTAAAAAAAGGTAAAAAAAGGTGAATATTTTAAAAAATTAATAACGTGAGTTTTTGAAAGAGTTTTTCTATGATCGTTGTTTTTCTTATAAACGTGACTACGATGGAACAGGATGGTAGTTTGAAGATTTACCTAGATACCTTAAGCCTTTTTTGAGAGAAATTATTTTATCACTTCTATGAACGGTAAAGGAATATATATGCATTGTTGATTTATCTGAAGATTGGTTTAGGGTCGATTGTGAGACACATGTAACACGTAAAAAGGTAGGTAAAAAAAGGTGAATATTTTAAAAAATTAATAACGTGAGTTTTTGAAAGAGTTTTTCTATGATCGTTGTTTTTCTTATAAACGTGACTACGATGGAACAGGATGGTAGTTTGAAGATTTACCTAGATACCTTAAGCCTTTTTTGAGAGAAATTATTTTATCACTTCTATGAACGGTAAAGGAATATATATGCATTGTTGATTTATCTGAAGATTGGTTTAGGGTCGATTGTGAGACACATGTAACACGTAAAAAGGTAGGTAAAAAAAGGTGAATATTTTAAAAAATTAATAACGTGAGTTTTTGAAAGAGTTTTTCTATGATCGTTGTTTTTCTTATAAACGTGACTACGATGGAACAGGATGGTAGTTTGAAGATTTACCTAGATACCTTAAGCCTTTTTTGAGAGAAATTATTTTATCACTTCTATGAACGTTAAAGGAATATATATGCATTGTTGATTTATCTGAAGATTGGTTTAGGGTTGATTGTGAGACACATGTAACACGTAAAAAGGTAGGTAAAAAAAGGTAAAAAAAGGTGAATATTTTAAAAAATTAATAACGTGAGTTTTTGAAAGAGTTTTTCTATGATCGTTGTTTTTCTTATAAACGTGACTACGATGGAACAGGATGGTAGTTTGAAGATTTACCTAGATACCTTAAGCCTTTTTTGAGAGAAATTATTTTATCACTTCTATGAACGGTAAAGGAATATATATGCATTGTTGATTTATCTGAAGATTGGTTTAGGGTCGATTGTGAGACACATGTAACACGTAAAAAGGTAGGTAAAAAAAGGTGAATATTTTAAAAAATTAATAACGTGAGTTTTTGAAAGAGTTTTTCTATGATCGTTGTTTTTCTTATAAACGTGACTACGATGGAACAGGATGGTAGTTTGAAGATTTACCTAGATACCTTAAGCCTTTTTTGAGAGAAATTATTTTATCGCTTCTATGAACGGTAAAGGAATATATATGCATTGTTGATTTATCTGAAGATTGGTTTAGGGTCGATTGTGAGACACATGTAACACGTAAAAAGGTAGGTAAAAAAAGGTGAATATTTTAAAAAATTAATAACGTGAGTTTTTGAAAGAGTTTTTCTATGATCGTTGTTTTTCTTATAAACGTGACTACGATGGAACAGGATGGTAGTTTGAAGATTTACCTAGATACCTTAAGCCTTTTTTGAGAGAAATTATTTTATCACTTCTATGAACGGTAAAGGAATATATATGCATTGTTGATTTATCTGAAGATTGGTTTAGGGTCGATTGTGAGACACATGTAACACGTAAAAAGGTAGGTAAAAAAAGGTGAATATTTTAAAAAATTAATAACGTGAGTTTTTGAAAGAGTTTTTCTATGATCGTTGTTTTTCTTATAAACGTGACTACGATGGAACAGGATGGTAGTTTGAAGATTTACCTAGATACCTTAAGCCTTTTTTGAGAGAAATTATTTTATCACTTCTATGAACGGTAAAGGAATATATATGCATTGTTGATTTATCTGAAGATTGGTTTAGGGTCGATTGTGAGACACATGTAACACGTAAAAAGGTAGGTAAAAAAAGGTGAATATTTTAAAAAATTAATAACGTGAGTTTTTGAAAGAGTTTTTCTATGATCGTTGTTTTTCTTATAAACGTGACTACGATGGAACAGGATGGTAGTTTGAAGATTTACCTAGATACCTTAAGCCTTTTTTGAGAGAAATTATTTTATCACTTCTATGAACGGTAAAGGAATATATATGCATTGTTGATTTATCTGAAGATTGGTTTAGGGTCGATTGTGAGACACATGTAACACGTAAAAAGGTAGGTAAAAAAAGGTGAATATTTTAAAAAATTAATAACGTGAGTTTTTGAAAGAGTTTTTCTATGATCGTTGTTTTTCTTATAAACGTGACTACGATGGAACAGGATGGTAGTTTCAAGATTTACCTAGATACCTTAAGCCTTTTTTGAAAGAAATTATTTTATCACTTCTATGAAAGTTAAAGGAATATATATGCATTGTTGATTTATCTGGAGATTGGTTTAGGGTCTATCGTGAGACATATGTAATACGTTTTCCCAAATTATTTATAAAACGATAATTACCAAGAGTTCTTTGTGCACCAAGAGTTTCTTGATTGTTTACCCAAGAGTGGTTGAAAGATCTAGAGCAGTGGTTCTTAATCTGGGGGGTGTGCATCCCTGGGGGTGCGAGAAAGAATTTCCAGGTGTGCGAGAGAAGTTTCGATGAACGATAGTGATTTAATAAAAGATGATCTTATTGAAATACGAGCCAATGCATACATACAAATGGAATTTGAAAAACTGGACTTTGAACAAGTGTACACGATTAAAACCTTATCCACAGCTGGCAAAAGCAGCATTGCATACACTTTTACCATTTGACACCACCTACCTGTATGAAATGGGATTTCCATCACTTTCACACATAAAAACAAAAGCCAGAAATTGCTTAAATACAAGTGATGACTTACGTGTTGCTCTTTCAAAAAAGGAGCCTTGCTTCAAAAGTATTATCATGAATAAACAACAAGCCATTAAAAATTGAGATATTGTCTTGTATGTATATGTGAATGTATGTATTTTTTCCAATAAATAATCTTGCAATAGATGTAATTTCCTAAATAAAGAAATAGAAACACATTTTTCAAGGGGGTGCGAGAACTTATTTTTAGATTCAAGGGGTGCCGATCACTAAAAAGGTTAACATTTACTAATCTAGAGTCATTTTATAAGACAAAAATTGCCAAGAATTTTGAGATTCTGAGTTTTCCAAAGACCAAGAGTTTCATGATGTTGGTTTACTCAACGCTGGTTCAAGGGTTGATTGAACCGTTGTCCAGGTTGACCCAAATCATTTATATAAACAATGACCAGGAATTTTTTTAGTTTCTGAGTTCTCTGAATTGGGAATAAAAAGTGCCGCGAAGATTCTATTTTAAAATATTTATTTATTTGGAGTAAAGATAATTTTAAATAAAACTTTGCTGTTCTTAGATAATATCACGGTTGGAAGAAAATATTCTAACTAGGACTATTTTAAGGACTTAAAGAAATTACACATGTTTTATCTTAAGTGATAGAAAGTGAGGTTGCTTGCTTTTCGAGTTGAAGCTGCGGTGTCATGAACAGCTCAACTTTTAACGGGCTTGGTGTGAGATCGTGTATTATGTTTTATCAACCTTTCCTATTTCGAGCGCGAACTAAAATGAAGCGAATCAACTTCAGTTCGCATTTGCACGTGTATATAAGGTTCGCTACCTTGTCTGCTTGCCTTGCGCTTTGCTACCTTTTCAACTTGCCTTGTGTTTGACTACCTTGTCTGTTTGCTTTGTGTAATGTGTAAGTACTGTGATGAAAAAAACCTCTTGTACGTAAAATAAAAAAACCTTCTCATTATGTCAGCTTGATTGGTGCTACCTATGAAACATTAGTTGTAAACGGTGATTTCCTTTTATAAGTTTGAAAGTGACCTGTTTTTGTAATCGAAATAAAAATCATGCATGTAGTGTAAAGTTAGTATGCCAGCATCTCATAATGATGGTGAATTTCTTAAAGATCACATCCCTGGTGCAAAAGTGCCACAAATGAAAAATATTGATAGGATAACTGAGAGCAAGATTGCCGTAGGTTCGCCATTTTTACAGGAAATTACTTAGGGGACATTCATTATTACACCCAATTTCAAAATCTATTTTTGTAGTAGTCACCTTAGACTCGCCTTTTGTAGTATTGTCTTACAACAGAGGTGGAGTGAATGTGAAATGGATTATATGGATGGGTATAGCATGGATATACAAGGTGAGTCTAAATTGTTTTTACAAAATAAGAGGGGTGATAATACCCATCCAGACGAGCAATAATTACCATGGAACATAGGGTCGCATTTCACTCTGAGAGGCAGAAAAGAGTAAATTAGAATTTCAACATGCACAGTGTTGGGAAAGTGAATGAACGATACCAAAAGTTGCACAATCTGATTTATTGATCAGAGAAAAACTCACAACAAGTGCTCAAAGTGGCGGCCACGCGTGTCGTTGCACAGTTCACACTGGCGAAGGAATGACTGGCTCTCGAAGATTCCTGGTGTTGTGTTAATTTTGTCTGAGGCAACACACCGATTCTCACTACGAGATCTTCAGCCGAGTCAACAGGTGTCAGGTACACTAAAGATTTCATGTGCCCTCAGAAGAAAAAGTCCAGTGGGTTGAGGTCCGGTGAAAAGGTTCGCTTCCCAACACTGTTGTAAGTTCATGTTGAAATTCTAATTTGACTCTTTTCTGCCTCTCAGAGTGGAATGCGGCCCTATGTTCCATGGTAATTATTGCTCGTCTGGATGGGTACTATCACCCCTCTTATTTTGTAAAAACAATTTAGACTCACCCTGTATATTTGCGTCCAAAGTAAATTGTAGAAGCTATAAAAATGTGAAAATGGTGTTTAAAAACTTATTTGCCTTACAGTTAAGTGATATCTGCATTTTTCTATGAAAGAAGAGGGATTATTCGTGTCACTTTTTAAATCAATATTTAACCGCTTCAACCCGAGCAACGTTGGATAATGCTGCTAGAATGTAGATAAAACAGTGACATGAGGAACTTTTTAACACCGGTAACCAAAGAAAAAGTTCCAACTTTAACTCTGGACATGTCGAGAATATAATAAAATTTTTAAGTTTGCATATATGCGAGGGAGATTTATGAAGGTTCTTTCGGAAAGACGTTTTAGTAGGTACTTAGAAGTTAATTTTTGTCTTCAAAATAGAGTACTTTGTCAATCATACACGACAAGTTCTAGATAATGAGCTTAAAAAGGAGTAGTAAAAAATGTTTTTTCTATAAACGTCATACAACGCTTTTTCCCCTAGCGTGACTCGTCTATCTTGTTTTAAACTTCGTTGGCGATATTAATGCAGAGAAACTTTTAAGATCAGTATTTTATAAAGTTTATAAAGTAATGGAATTCTATTTTATGCTTTTCTAACCCGTGTAACCATTTTTTTAAGATAACTTTTCTTTTAAAGTATGTGTACATAAGCTCTTACCTTCATTGCGAAGGTAAGCCTGATAAAATAATTCCATGCAAACATTATTGCTTACGCATCAAATTCTCTAAAATAAATTAAGTTACGTCTTTTCGGCTAAACTGATTTTGTGTATAACATGAACGAAAAGTGTTTGCTACTGTTTTAAAATACTTTCAAGTTTTCGTATTAATAATATGCTGTCTAAAACAAGAGAACGTCAATTTACTTCAGGAGCGTACTTTTTCATCTTATGTGAAGAACCTTTTCTATTAACACTCCTTTATTTTGCGATTACGTTACACAAAAATTACTTTTCACCCGTGAAGTATAAAGGAACTCAAAAATTTATTTATTTCGTAAGTTTATATTTAGGGAAAAGTAATACAGCATTTTCAGATAAAACTTCAAAATTTTGGTTACAGTATAAAGTATAACCTTATTGCTTAGTTAAAATGCATTTACTTTAATCTGTACTAGAATTGCCGTTATTTACATTGTAAAAAACGTGTTAATAAACATTTTTATAACGTAATTTTAGAGAAAGTTTCGGTTTGATAACAGTATAAAATGTCAGCTTTATGGTTACGGTATGAAATTTTATTTTTTATACTGGATACAACATAAAATGTACTGGAAAATCTTCTTACAATAATATTTGGAAAGTGTTTTAAAATAAATTGTTCGTAATGTGATACATTGGTAAAAGTTTCTTAATCACAAAGTTATTTAAAATTATTTTTAACTTTGAAATGCTATTTGCAAACTTTTTGAATTATCTTTTATTTTAAACAGAACCTCTGAATTACTCTTAGGTTGCAAATTGTCTTATAAATGGCAATTTCTATTTATCCGATATAAGGAATACAAATCTTATCCCTAGTTATTTTTGACAGATATTAGTGACTTATCAGCGACTTGACTATAAGTTATATCAATATATTTTAACTTAAACTCATTGACCAGTCTCATGACCCTCCCATAGCATAGTCATTCCAATTAATCCTCGTGTAGCAAAAGATTGCCATATAGCGACCAACCAAACCACTGACCTCTTATGAAAACGAAACTTTCAGTTACAAAAAAAGATTCGTCATGTCACATTTCCCACAGCATGACAAATACATCAGCTAAACATTTTTGGAAAATATTTAACCTCTTACCATTCAGAGGGTTAAGTTACATCAATGTATTTGAATTTGCCCTTATGTACCAGTCTACGATGGCCGTAGTCGGTCTAATTTGCACTAGTGTAACAAAATATAACTAGTGGTGAACCAAATCCATGCCATCAAAGTATAGTTTTTGAGAAACAAAAGTTGCCAATAAAGATCCGTTACGTCAAATTTTCCACACCATTATAAATAGATGGGCTAACTTTTTCTCTTTTTAAAAACTTAACCTCCTACCCGTCAGACAGTTAGGTTACATCAATGCATTTGAATTGGTCCATATTTACCATAGTCTTCGATGACCATCACATACTGTAGTTGGTCTAATTAGTCCTAGTTGATCTAATTAGCACTAGTATAAAAATGTGACTGTACAGTGTAACAAGCTAAATTCATACCATATGTATCAAAGTATAGCTTTTGTGAAAAAGTTACCAAAAAGAAAGATCCGTCGTGTTCCCAAACACTTGGCAAATCGAGAAGCTATTTTGTTAGAATATTTAACCTGCCCGTCAGACAACGGGCAATAGCATTGCATCAATACATTTTATCCAGCACTTAATGACCATAGACTTTGATAATATCTCATACCATAGTTGGTATGATATATTATCCCTAGTGAGATAGTAACCCTAATTAGCCCTAGTGTATAAAAATGACTAGTCACAAACTAAATCCATACCATAGTTATCAAATTATACCTTTTGTGAAAAAATTATCAAAAGTAAAGATCCGTCGCGTTCCCAAACACTTGGCAAATAGATAAGCTATTTTGTTAGAATATTTAGCCTGCCCGTCAGACAACGGGCAATTATTTTGTGTCAATACATTTTATCCAGCACTTATTGACCATAGTCTGATAATATCTCGTTCCATAGTTGGTATAATTAGAGCTAGTGTAGCAATATATGTTCATAGAGTGATGAAACGAATAAAAATCTTCCTCGTCGAACAGTTTCAAGTCAGTACATTTGATTTTGCTCTCATTTACCATAGTATATGATCATTGCAATACCATAATCGATTTAATTAACCCTAGTATAGCATAAGATGGCAATAGACCGATAAACCAAATCCATACCATAATCACTAAAGTGCCGTTTTTATTATAAAAAGGAGCCAGCAAAGTCACAAAAAAAGATCCGTCATATCGCATCTTCCCCAGCATGGCAAATATATGGGCCAACATTTTGTCGGAATATTTAACCTCATCGGAATGTGGTCCTTTCTTCAGCAGCCATTTATGATTTTGATGGGCCGGCATTTAAGCCCTGATTTATAAGGGTCATTTATAACTCGCGTTTTTTATCGCCCGCTTTGTAAACGCTGATCATTTATTTATTGAACCAATGGGGGAGGAGATGTGAAGAGCAGGGTGGAGAGCTTGATTTAGTGCTGCGTGTATTCGGTTCGTTGAAGAATTGATTGCATTTGCTTTGTGGGGAATATGCATCTGAAGGAAATTAATGTCCTTTGAATAGCGGAGGTTTTTGCGTCGTTGCTCTCAAAAAGGCTTCATTTTTTTTAAAGTTTTCCATTGAAAAATAAAACCTTAATGTATTCAAAGTTTTGTATACATCAACCATACAATTTGGTAACATGTTTCTGATTATATGCTCCATTTAATGGCTCCAAAAGGCAGCATTATTTAACTTACAAAACAGCCTATATTGAAATAGGCAATAGGTTTGGTATGTAGGTTCCCTATATTGTATAGGTTACCCATGTAGTTATTATATTGAATAAACTTACAAAACAGCCAATAGAAGACATGCAGTGTAGGTCCCTATGCATTGGAAGATACTTTCTACATTATAAATAAATGCGAAATTGGGGTGGATTTTTAAGATATACCTAAATTAGCTGTATTACTTAACCTTCCTGCTGGTTGTTTCTCGATGAGATATCTCGTCATTAACAAAAGTTACAAGATTTGTATGGGCGAGTTATCTATTCTCTCGAAGAAAACTGACAAGATCTTGATGGACGAGCATCTCGTCATTAGAAGAAAACTGACCAGATCTTGATGGACGAGCATCTCATCATTAGAAGAAAACTGACCAAATCTTGATGGATGCCCATCTCGTCATTAGAAGAAAACTGACCAGATCTTGATGGACGAGCATCTCGTCATTAGAAGAAAACTGACAAAATCTTGATGGATGCCCATCTCGTCATTAAAAGAAAACTGACCAGATCTTGATGGACGAGCATCTCGTCATTAGAAGAAAACTGACCAGATCTTGATGGACGAGCATCTCATCATTAGAAGAAAACTGACCAGATCTTGATGGACGAGCATCTCGTCATTAGCAAGTTACCAGAACTTTATGGACGAGATATCTCGTCACTAGAAGAAAACAGACCAGATCGTGTTCTCGTCACCATGAAAAAAGTGATAGTATCTTGATAACGGGATATCTCGTCGAAACCACTTGGAGGGTTGAGGTTAATTAAATCGATTATGTGTGTGGTATTGAATGGATATCAAAGACTGGTAAATGAGGGCAAAATCAAATGTATTAACTTCTCGTTGTCTGACAAGTAAGATTGGGTTTGTTTTAATGCTCTACGGTAATAATTTGCAAGACTAGGGTTAATTAGACCGACTATGAAATGAGACGTCATCAAAGACTGGGCAATGAGTTCAGAATAAAATGTATTGATACAGCCTAACTGCCCGTTGTGTGACGGTAGATTAAATATTTTCTAAGGAAATGTTATCGATGAATGAATTCTAGTTAACTCTCCAAATGGTTCGACGAGATATCCAGTCCATCAAAATCTGACCAATTTTGCTAACGGCGAAATATCAGGTCATCAAGGTCTGGTCAGTTATCTTCTAACGACGAGATATATCGTCCATCAAGATCTGGGCAGTTTTGCTAATGGATCTCATCGATACAACCGCCAAGAGGGGTAAAGGATACAGTCTAGGCCTGATTTCAATTTTTGTTGCTAAGCCAATGCTAAATGGCGTGCTTAGCATTGCTGTTAAGAAGGTGGTGCCGTAGCCCGGCTCGAAGAGTAAGGGATTAGCAACCGGAGGGTTGCGAATTCGAATCCAACCAAAGACCGTCGTGTACAAAGGGGGTGGGTGCACGTTAAATCGGTCGTGCCTCAGATGTCCTCAGGATGGTGTGGTGTGGAAGTTCGGAGAGTGGGGTTCCAGCTCAGGAGACACCTCGTGATCCTGAGGAGGACAATTTGGAAAACTTTGGCGACTATATCAGTAAATAGGATCTATCCAAATGAGCGAAACATGTTTAGCGGTAGCCAATTCTATTCTTCCCTGTTTGGAATCGTCTCAACGATCTAAAAAGTTCCAATTCATATTGGCACGTTTTTGACCCAAAAGCAGCTTGGTTTCGATGCATGGATAAATTCTGATGGCTTTTTTCTCCTCTTGAGACTACTTATATTAATAATTTGCATTCTTACAGATTTTAATTTATATGGTGATTGGAACAGTTATCACTTGGAATTTTCCAAGCAATCGCTCTAGTAAGCAGAGCGACTGCTTCTGCATCGAAAATTTCCTGGTTCGAATCCAGTATGTTCATCAGGAATGAATGATTCGTCTCTGTAGATGAGTTGCAGGTTCGATTCCTCCCTAGCTGTATGTCTCTCTTCTGCGTTAGTAAAACTTTCCTTGTGTATGTCCAATGTTTGATGTTGTCCGTCTTGTATCTGGCGCAGCATGGCCAAATATGCCTGTGCGCCATAAAACCCAACCAACCTAACCTATAAATGAGTTGTGCCTAAAATGTGTGGTATGTACAAGGGAATGTCAAAAATTAGCCGCATTTCTCTTACGTTTTCAATTTATTTACACAAATGTAGAGGTTGAACAAGTTCGTCACCTCTACATACTCGTCTTCCTTTTCCATGCACTTGGTCCAGCGGTCCACAAGCTTGCGTATTCCCTCCAAGAAGAAAGTTTTCGGTGGGTCGCCCAATCATTTATGCACCGCTTCGTACACTTCTTTGTTCGTCTAATCTGAAGAGAACACTACATTGCCGATGGTAACTCGCCGGTTTGCCAGTACCATTTCTCGAGCTTGCTGAATCTTCTCGTCAGTGGTGGAAGTTGATGGGCGTCCTGCTCCTTCTTCGTGCATCACGCTTGTTTTAAGCTTCTCGATCCACTCATACACACTTCCACGTGGTAGTTAACTATCCCCGTATTCTGTTGCAAGCCTTCGATGAATTTCAACCCCTGGCACACCTTCCGGCCCTAGAAATCGGATCACTGCTCTTTATTTCTCCTTGGTGCACCTGCTAGCGGAGCGGCTATGTTTACACTGAAGCAGAAACAAGAAAAATGACGCTATCAAGGTCAAGCTTCGGTAACGTGACCACAGTAATATCAACTCTAAGCACGCATGCGCAGAAGGCAGTGTGAAAAACCTAAAGATGTGTTATAGCGAAAGTGAGGATAATTTTTGATTTACTCTTGACCACAGTAGTACCAACTCTAAGCACGCATGCGCAGAAGGCAGTGTGAAAAACCTAAAGATGTGTTATAGCGAAAGTGAGGATAATTTTTGATTTACTCTTGACCACAGTAGAACCAACTCTAAGCACGCATGTGCAGATGGCAGTGTGAAAAACCTAAAGATGTATTATAATGAAAGTGAGGATAATTTTTGACTTACCCTCGTATGTGAGGTATAACGAGAACTCATACACCGCGGTACACCAGGGAATGACAGAGTTTCACAAATCCGTCCTTGTAATATCATAATGAGTAATGTTCAATAGGCTGGGCATTAGAAAATAAATGACTTGTAAAGGGATGAAGAATAGAAATTAAAAACAAATATCTTATTTTTGCGTACTCAAGTGCTTATTATCTTGCAATATGCTTTATTTTTATTTTGATGTAGGGCCGCGGTAGCCCAGTTGGTAGAGTCGTGGAATTAGCAGTCAGAGGGTTGCGAGTTTGGAATTCAATCCAACCAGAGACTACATGAGAGCTGATGGATGATAAAACGTTCCTGGCCTGAAATGTCCGCACGCTAGAGTGGTGTGGAAGTTTGGAAAGTAGGGTGTCAGCTCAGGTGTTGTCACCTCGTCTCATCTGCCCGTGGTTCAAAATTATGCACACTGCGTTAGCAACTTGCGAGTTGTGGGATATGCAAGTTCGATTTCTGTCAGATGCATTCCTCCTTATGTCTTCTCTGTCAGTAAAACTTTCATTGGATGTATGTCTATTACTTGATATTGTATGTCTTGTGTCTGGTGCAGCATGGCCAAATATGGCCCGTTGGATATGAAACCCCCAAACCAACGAACCAATCACTATTACCAAGTGTTGTCCTCGGATCTTTTTCTTTGGGATTGATCCTGGACCGTCATTAATAGCCCAATGTTTTACTCCAGTGCCACGTAAATTCATCTACCAACTACCATCAACAATAAGAATATTATTGAAACGAAAATAATTCATAATATGGTACTAGTCTTTGCTTTAATAGTATTGTTCCCGAAATTAGTTTTATCGTTATCTAATTGTGTGTGATTATTCATTTTTCTTTGATAACTGAACAATTAATTATGTTTGTGTTTATCCAATCAACAATAGCATTACTGTTTTTAGTTTACATGGTCTCAAAGATTAATATAATCACTAGACTTAGTAAACATTAATTAATTTGTCGGAAAAATTAAGAATCAATAATATATAATTAGCAACGATTACACAACTTTCCAGGAGTTTTTATCGAAACGACTATTTCAATATTACTTTATTGTAACACCATCGCTGTGTGTGTGTGATTGGTACTGCTTATTTTTATTAGGTTAAATATTGAATGTTTACAATTGCTTAGAATAATATACTTAATGTTATGTTTATTAGTGATCAAATTAAATTTATTTCAATCGAAATCACATTAAAGGTACGCAGGACTACTAAGTCAAACTTTTAAAGTTATTATCCGATTATTTAGATATTTGCAGGCTGTTTTCCACTTAAATCCAGTGTGAAATATGTTCAAAAGTATTAAGTTATGTAGAGATAATAAATTAAAACGTCACCAAAACTTTCAAAATACTATACATACACGACGAGATACCTCTTCGAAATCATTTGGAAGGTTAAAAGAGAAAGTGTATGCCAACAATTCGTTGGCATACACGTTCATTCCAAATGATTCTATTCCAAGGAAAGGAACAATAGAATAATTCCAAAGAAAGATTCTCTTCTAAGGAAATAAATGATCAATAGAATCTCTCTCTCTCCAATGATTTAAAGAATCTGGATCTTTAGAAAGATGTGGTGACTTAGTCTCTAAGTGGGTTGTGTAATAAAAGCAACACTACACACTCGCGACGAACAGAAGGTTAAAAATTCTTTATTTAACCCTCCAAGTGGTTTCCAAGGGATATCTCGTTCATCAAGATCTACTAATGGTTTAGCTAATGACGAGATACCTCGTCAAGACAACCACCAGGAGTGTTAAGAGCCATTACACAAAATACACCTTGTACGTTGTTGACAGTAATTATATAACAAATGAATGCACTAGCAGAATCTGAATTTGAAATAAAATATGTATAACAATAATATTAGATCAGCTGAGATGTTTGAGTCGACTAACACTCTAATTAATTGTAACAAATGAATTAACTATATAATATAAACTTGAAATAAAATCAATCAGATGAATGTTTAGGTTAACGAACACTCTAAGTAACAGTTTTTTAAATGAATGCACTAACAGAATCTGAATTTGAAGTAAATATCTATAACAATAACATTAAATCAGATGAGATGTTTGGGTTGAACATAAGTAACAAACAAATCAATGCCCTAATAGCATCGAATTTGAAATAAAATATGTATAACAATAATATTAGATCAGCTGAGATGTTTGAGTCGACTAACACTCTAATTAATTGTAACAAATGAATTAACTATATAATATAAACTTGAAATAAAATCAATCAGATGAATGTTTAGGTTAACGAACACTCTAAGTAACAGTTTTTTAAATGAATGCACTAACAGAATCTGAATTTGAAGTAAATATCTATAACAATAACATTAAATCAGATGAGATGTTTGGGTTGAACATAAGTAACAAACAAATCAATGCCCTAATAGCATCGAATTTGAAATAAAATATGTATAACAATAATATTAGATCAGCTGAGATGTTTGAGTCGACTAACACTCTAATTAATTGTAACAAATGAATTAACTATATAATATAAACTTGAAATAAAATCAATCAGATGAATGTTTAGGTTAACGAACACTCTAAGTAACAGTTTTTTAAATGAATGCACTAACAGAATCTGAATTTGAAGTAAATATCTATAACAATAACATTAAATCAGATGAGATGTTTGGGTTGAACATAAGTAACAAACAAATCAATGCCCTAATAGCATCGAATTTGAAATAAAATATGCATAACAATAACATTAAATCAGATGAGATGTTTGGGTTGACGAACACTCTCAGAGAACGAAAAGCGAAAACACATAACTGTCCCTCAATATTTATTTCCAAATCGACGAAGATTACGTTAAATACGCAGTTTGCATGATAACACGAGATCCCGCATCTGTTATTTTCCATAAAAAAACGAACCCCTTTCCCATTGGTTCCCAAGAAAGGGACTCGGCTTTTTATCCCGCCATTATCATTTAAAACCGGATGCGTCCGGACGAAATCGCGTGCTCTACGGCCTTTGTCGGAGAACCGGTGCGTGATCCGCAAAATGCGCGAAATTTGCATGAAAATACCCCCGCGAAATGCCCAGAAACAACCTCGCCGAATTATTTATTAGTCGTTTTTGGCGATGAAATTTATAGATAACGCGATACCGCCGATTTGGGTCCATTCCACGCTGCAATGGTGACGCTAAACCGCAAAAGCACATCACGCGCTTTGTAAGACAGCACGGGAAATCCCCGGCGTTGGGTTGAATAATATATGTTCTTCTTTTGTAGGCAGCGTCACTTGCTTTTGGGTTTGCTAATGAAAACCCTTTTGCTGTTGTAATGATGTAGGGAAAAGTTACATTTAATATTTGGAATGTTTTTATTATGCAGTGTCTTTATGGATACCTGTCGATTGCGTTTTAAGCCCACATCGATACAATGTTGGTTATCACATTTTACATCCAATGATGTTCTGCTACTTTGAACTCATATCGGTAAAACGACTCATTTTTATTACACTTTTATGCAATGATTCGCCGTTGTATGAGCTCTACGAAACACTTGATTTTGAAGGAAATGTTTTTCAGTCGCTTTTGTCTTTAACTCTCCAAGTGGTTTTGACGAGATATCTCGTCCATTAAGATCAGAACAATTTTCTTAATGACGAGATATCGCGTCATCAAGATATTGGCGATTATTTTATGATGACGGTATCAAGATCTGGTTAGTTTTCTTCTGGTGATATCTCGTCCATCAAGATCTAATTGGTTTTGATCTAATCTAATGAAAGACGAGATATCTCGTCCATAAAGATCTGGTTGGTTTTGATCTAATCTAAAAAATGACGAGATACATCGTCAAGATAACCACCTGGAGGGTTAAGTATCAGATACATCATTACTTTGGTGATATTTATGCCGAATAAAAACGGTCATGGCCTTCATGGTAATGATTTCAACTCTGCGATTTGTTAGCATGGAAAATCTATAGCGTTGTGTTGAATAATGTTGTTTTGGGATGGTAGCAGCGCTTTCTTTTGGGTTGACTAATGGAAATCCTGCTGGAGTGGCAATAATGTAGGTAAAGTTACATTTAATATTTAGAATGTTTTTATTATACAATGCGTTTCAGGACTGGTTGGTAGTTGAATTTACTTCGCACTGTGTAATGCATTGATGTGTTCAGTGGTTCAGTAATCAATCAGTTCTATTAACGATAACAAATTTATTTTTAAATTTTACAAGTTCAGAGATTGGAGCTATTATGAGGTGCTCTGACCTTCTACTTGCATTCAGTTTTTTGCGTTTGCCTACCAACTTCTTCCCAGCTTTTGGCTGCCAACAACTTCTTACCATTTGGCACGCTTAGCGCCGTCTGGGGTTTTTCACACACTGAAACACAAGGGTTATCGGCGACGGTCCGGGATCAATCCCGAAGGAAAAGATCCGACTACAAAGCCCGGTAGTTTTGAACCACGGTTGGTTAAGATGAGAAGAGGTGACAACACCCTTAGCTGGAACCCTAATCTCCAAACTTCCACACAACGCCAACGTGAGGACATTTGAGGCCAAGAACATTTTATCGTCCATCAGCTCTCACGTAGTCTTTGGTTGGATTGACTTCCGAACTCTCAACCCTCTGGCTGCTAATCCGGGATAGTTTATGGATACTTCTTGGTTGCATTTTAAGTCAACATCGATATAATGTTAGTTTTACCATTTTGTGTTGAAGGATATAATGCTACTTTGACTTTATATCGGTGAAATGGGTTATGATACGAAATGCTCGTCTCTTTTGTTACAATTTATACAATGATTTACCATTATATGTGCTCAAGACGATTTTATGTGAAGGAAAGATTTTCGGCCATCTTTTCGAGTCGGTTTGTCTTCAATTCCTGTATCTTGAGTGAATTTATCTTCTGTGTCAGTAAACTTTGTCTATTATTTGACGAACTTTGATTTAGAACTGCTTTGTCAAATATGGCCCTTATGCCATCAAAACCAACGAATTATATTGGTTTGGTGGTATTTATGTGGGAATCTAAAGAATGGCCACCAGATGGCGCTATAAGCCATTGGTAAAACACTCTTGTACTGACATCAATAGAGTTGCGTGTGTGATTATATGCGTGTAAATGTGTTCGGAGAGAAAGAGGATGTGCCTTCTCCTGGATTGTATTGTCTGTCCTATTTGTCTAATTAAATATTTGTTGTCAACAAATGTGTAATAATTACGCAGACACCGACGCAAACACTGCATTTATGTCGAATAAAAACGAACCAGTCATGAGCCTTGTGTTTGACACAGCTTGGCCAAATATGGCCCTTGCAATGAAAAAACTCATACATGATCCTTGTGGTGAGGATTTTAACCATCTGAACATCTCGAGATTTTCGAGTGTTGAATTATTGCTTTTTCCCCACAACACGTAATGAGAAAATAACCACATCGATTGGTTGGAAGTATCCCAGAAAGGATTCTATCAGTCCTGAAGGTCAATTATGGTTAGAAGTCATGCAAGAAAGACTGCAGGTTGCATAACGGATCAATACGTGTGAATCCCTAAAAGGATTAAATTAATAACACGATGGTTTTTTTACTAGAATTCTCCAAGTTCAACACCGTATTCACTTTTGCTTAAACCCTCCTGGTGGTTGTCTTAGCAAAACCATTAGTCTCGTCATTAGCAAAACTAACCAGACCTTGATGAACGAGATATATCTCGTCATTACAAGAAAACTGACCAGATCTTGATCTTGTCATACAAAAATCGGCAATATCTTGATGAAATATCTAGTCATGAGCAAAATTGGTCAGATCCTGATGTACGAGATATCTCGTCGAAACCACTTGGAGGATTAAATCTCTGAACGTCATATTTCCGAGCAGTGTAGTGGGTTTTTTCATGCTTTACACTAGCGCCATTTACATTTAGCTTAAAAGAAAAAGCCTGATAGTCACCAATGCAAAACATCTCACTCATTTAAAAATAAACACCAACATATTACTTTAAAGCTTGAAAAATAATCTCGAAAGATCAGTATTAAATAAACGAATCCAACGGTTTATCGCAAACTTCACACTTTAATCAAATGGAGTAACCTCACTCAAGCTCGAACGCATTTGACAAAATTCCAAGCCTCCGCCATCAAACTTTTTTCCAGAAAAACACCCCCCGAAAGCAGTTTATATCATTTACCCAGAGGACTTAACGCCCATTAGTAGCAGTTGAAGAAAACCTCCCCTAATGCCTCCCTCAGATAAATTATTCCGAACGAATTAGAAAAACGAAAAAAACCACCCGATCTACTTTAGAAATAAATACCAACCTCGCTGTATCAACCGCAGCAATTCTGAAGAGGGAATTTAAAATTCCCAGCTAAAACTCATCCCCTCTTTTTAAAACCGAGCATTATTTATTTACGGCCTCTAAAAGCCGGCGAAATTTAAAATTCCCGAAACGGACGAGTCCTACCATTGGGTAATTAGTTAAAAGCAAAAGATTGAAGGCTGATCGGGGGAACTTGGTGGTGCTCTTGGAAAGTGTTGGGCGTAATTACTTAAAGCGCGCGTTTCGACGCGCCGATGTTCTATCTATTAAAGTTTTAAGTGGGACAGTAAAAGTTCCATCTCTTCTACGTGATCTGCATGCCAATGAGGTGCGGAGGCGTTTGGATTTTTTAAGTTGGTTCCAAGTCTCGGCTTTTGTGCTGGGGATGTGATTTTGGTGAGATCTAAGTGTCGGAGTCACTCGGTGTTGATTAAACTTGCCGTTGGACGGCAACAAGTAGCTGGATTCATTAGTTGATAAGTGAGTTTAAGGATCGCGTAGTATCCAGAATGGACACCTCGAATCTTTCGTTAAGGAAGTTAAGTTTAAGGATTCGTGAAACATGGTAAAGCAATCCTTGTTGATTAAAGTTGTGAGAGCACTGGGGTTACTTGAAGGTACAAGAGTCGGAATATTAGGTTGTAAGATACCGAATTCGGAAGTGTCATGGGTGCACAGTGACTAAGTGTCTTTGCAAGTTCAATTCCACCCTGGGTGTTTTTTCTTTTCTGTCTCAGTAAAACTTTCATTGTATGTGTATGTCCATTACCTGAAGTCGTCTGCATTGAGTTCTGCACAAATTGACCAAATATATGGCCTTTGCGCGTGTGTATAGTATGGAGAGGTGTTTGGGTTTTTTAAGCTGGTTCCCAGTCTCGGCTTTTGTGCTGAGGATGTGGTTTGTAATCACTCGGTGTTGATTAAACTTGCCGTTGGACGGCAACAAGCAGATGGATTAATTAGTTGATAAATGAGTTTTAGGATCGTGTGGTCTCTAGAATGGACACCTCGAATCTTTCGTTGAGGAAGTTCAGTTTAAGGATTCGTGAAAGAAGGTAATGCAATCCATGTTGATTAACTCTCCAAGTGGTTTCGACGAGATATCTCGCCCATCAAGACATTACTGATTTTTTATAATGACGATATCAAGTTCTGGTCATTTGTCTTCTAATGACCAAGATTCTGTTTTCTTCTAATGACGATATATCTCGTCCAATAAGATCTGGTTAGTTTTGCTAATGTCGATATGCCTCATCCAGACAACCACTAGGAGGGCTAAGTTCGTGCACTTGGGATACTTGTAGCTACAAGAATTCGATGGCTCCATTTCCTCGCAGGTTCGATTCCTCTCTCGCTGTATTTCTCTCTTTTATATCAGTAAAGATTTCCTTGTGTGTGTATGTCCATTACTTGGAGTTGTCTCTCTTGTATTTGACACAGCTTATACAAATATATTGCTCTTGCACTTGTGAATAGTGTGATCAGTTGGTTAATGTTGGTTGGATGGTTTTTTAAGTTGGTTCAAAGTCTCGGTTTTTGTGTTGCGCTGGTGATGTGGTTTTCGTGAGATAACTCGATGTTGACTACACTTGCCACTGAATGGCAACGAGTAGCTGGATTCATTAGTTTATAAATGAGTTTAAGGATCTTGATTTTGTAGCCTTCACAACGGACACTAGGGAGTTTAAGTATTTGGGAGACAGGGTTTAACCCTCTGCATACGTAGGGGCAGAATATCGATTCCTTCTTTGGTTACGGCAGCCGGCCCAACGGCTTTACAGGCAACTTACTGAAACCGGCCGAAACGGCCTTTACAATGCTTTTCTTCAGGAGAGGGAATGTGTCGTCCCATTTTCACCTAATGTGCCGGTTTCTATTGTCGGGTCGTGGGTATGCCTAGAAGGGACAGATTCTTCTCGGGTAAACTGAAAGGGCGGCGGTGACTTTTTAAGTGTATCTCTTTTCATTTATTCAACCCCTCACAGACTAGATGCTCGAGGATAAACAATTTGCGAGGCTCCCCATCGATAACCCTGACATCTTTGTTAACGGGAGGTAAGGCTATTCACGCGCGGGTTCTTTGTAGCACAGAAAAGAGGGGATAGAAATCATAATGGGCTTCGGAGATTCTTCAGGAGTTTGAGGTCTGAAAGAATCCGAATCTTTCATAACGAGGGGACTCGAAACTTTCGGCCGGCTGGCCCGGTCTCCATATCCAGAGGGTTAATGTAGTGGACCGAGTGGTGTGCCAATAAACACGACACAGCCTAAATTACAAATAACTAACGTTTATTTTTGTTAAACATATAGTATCTACACTATATGCAATCAGGGGATTGTATCCCTAAGTCATGGACGCTGCACAGGGGAAAATGTGATCTCAACGGCCGGCTCGAAACGAGCACCACAAAAAACACATCTGCTCAGCTCGAACCTTGCAACAGTTGTCCGTCTTGTGTCGCCAGTTTCCCTGCTAGACAGTCAAATCCCAGGGGGATGCCGTGCGCCCCTAATAACCGTCTGGATGAGAATTAGACCACCATGGAACCCGATAGACATTTCGGGATTTCCAGCCGGAGGTCAGTGGTGTTGATCACTGATCCCGAGCTTGTTGCAAGGGACGTTACACGGGCAATGTAATCGATGTTGATTAAAGTTGTATGCACTGGAATTACTAGAAGGTACAAATTATAAGGAGGTGTTTGCTCGAGGTTTTTTTATGTGAATACGTCTTTAAAATCGGTATGGAGGTCATCGGCAGAAACTTGAGCGTAACGAAGTGTTGATATCTCAAAGACCCGTAACTCCAGGGGAATCAGCCTATGGGGATAAAAGACCCACCATCGTGTAGAGGAAGGTAGGCTGTGTCGACTAGGTTGGCAACTAATCCACTCCCCACTCTGACCTTTGTACCATGTGGTGGGGGAAATGAGTCACATTTCGGGCATACGCTGGCTTGTTTAACAGGTGTATCTTCAGTTCTAATAGACGGGTCGTGGCGAGTGTGTGCTTAAATTGAAGAGAACGACGAGTTCTACAATATCATTTGACTAGTTGATAGTTTAAACCATTTGCGTGAAAATTGTGTGTAGTGGAAAGTGACGATGTGTCGAAGATTTCACTATGAAGCCAAAATATTTCACTAAAGTTCAATTGCGGGACAGGAAACGTAAACAGGTTGGAAGAGCATCTCAAGGCGAACAAAATGACACCAAGAAGTCTAAACCTATGACAAGTGCGGAGGGATCTAGAGCTTACCGAAAACGTAAGGAGCAGGCGCACGTACGCGCTGGACCATCTAACGAGCTGACACCACACTTAGAAATACCACCATCGACCTTACCTTTGACAAAAACATCAGCATCGACACCATGCCGTTTGTCTCGTACTTTAGCTATCACAGACCCATCATCCATAAGGTCGCCATAGAATACTAAGCATTGCTCACACTCTAACACCACTGTTATGTATCCACCAAAACTGGTTAAACAAATAAATGTCAAACAAATACCTGCCGTCTTCATTTCACCACCACTTACCAGGTATTCCGCCCAAAAGTATTCACGAACCAAATCTTACGGTACAGTAGGGACTGTGCCTACCTGATTTTAAGGGTTTGGAATTCCCAGGTTCGCAAGGAACAGTGCGATGTCTTCATGACCATAGTGTTTTATATGTATACTAGCTGAATTACCCGGCGTTGCTCGGGTTGAAATAGTTAAATGTTGCTTGAAAAGTGAATTAGAATAATCACTTTTCTTTCACAGAAAAATGCAATCATTTAAGTTGTACGGAAAATACGTTTTAACTTTTCCATAACTTCTACTATATACTTCGGACGCAAATATATGCATTTAATTCCTGAATATATTGCAATATCTAAAAGATTAAGACATAAATACGAACAGAAACGAAATTCCGACGAAAAAATGCAGAATTCTAAAAAATGAATGATACGCAGTGTCGAATTTCGACTGCCTGAGTGTATTCTGAAACAGAGCAATTCGAAAAAAGATATTTGAAAATATTGATAAAGACGATAATGAAATTTAGTAATGCTCAAATATGACTGCAACATTTCGCTGTGTTAACTCAAATAGACAAACACGGGATGCTAAATCAAATTTATAAAATAATAAAAATTAATTCTGGTTTCCCAAATCTAAAATAACAAAATTACGCTTTTATGATTAATGAGTTGAAGTTTTTCGTGTTTCATTACAAAATGTAAATTATGAATAATGAAATATTTTAAATATCCTTTTCTTATCAAACAAATATTCATGTAAAAATATAAAATTCATATAGAAATAAAATAATAAACTTTAATTCAATAATGCACATTACACCTGTCAAATAAAGTAGGAAATACTTATACAATCAACTAAAAGTTAGATTTAGTAATGCTCAAACAACGGCAACATAGCTTTGCCCGGGTATTTATCCCAATCTTCTATTGGACAGGAAAAGGAATGAAATCAATGTATAGTGTAAAATCAAAGTAATTATATTAACAGGTTCTAAAAGTATAAGTACAGTACACGCATTATAAAGTAAAATATTTTACAAATTCACTGCAATATAAATTTAACACAAAACTTGATTATACACAACATTTTTAGTTTCACCTCCGGGAGCAAGAATAAATAAATTCTTGGGTGAACCCACCCTCGAGCAACCAACATAAAGTTGTCCGTGGGAGAAACACGGCGATCTCAAATCCACTCCGCAGTACTTGATAGCCCCTGCGACTTGTTGATCGTGATCGAGAACGCAAGTCTTACTGGAAACTGCAATCTCTTAAAGTCGAAAGGGAGATCCGTCGGAATGAGTGGTATCCGTGGGATAAAAACTGTTGCACCCTCTCCCTTTCCTGTCAAGATAGTCGCTTCCATTACATTGCCCAGCAGCTTCTTGACACACAGCCTCGTGCCGTTGCAAAGTTTTGGCGGGTCGAGGTTCCGCAGTAAAATAACCGGAGATCCCACTTTAAGTAAAAGACGATGTGGTGGCAATCCAGCCGGATCAAGCGAGTTCAGGAACTCTGGCGGGAAATTGACGACCTCATCGGCATCTACTACGGTATCGATGGACCTGTATTCACTGACCACGCCTGGTAACATGACAAGTATTTGATTGTTTATGTCGTGGACGTCTTCATTTTTAGCAGAAAGAATGGCCCTCTCTCGCAACCAGTTCAAATCGTGATAGTTTTGGGAAACAGACGGATAGACTGCATCTATCAGCTCTGAGACGGACGACACCAGATTACAAAAATCGGATGGGAATTTAATCTTGCCAGAAGACTCGACTGCCAATCTGCCTTCTCCGATCTCCAGGAGTTTGTCTGAGAAAATTTGAGCACTCTCATCCCCCAGATGTACTCTCATGTTTTGCTTCAAAGTTATCTTTCGCACATGTCTCCACAAAAACGAATGTTTCAAACATGCATGGATCTCATCGGCCGGCGTCGACTTCGGGATGACGGGCAGAGTTTGACGAAAGTCTCCACAGAGGAGTACCAGAGCTCCTCCCATCAGGTTGTCGTTTCCTCTCAGATCTCTCAGAGTGACGTCGAGGGCCTCGAGAGCTTTCTTGTGAGCCATGGTGCATTCGTCCCACACGATTAATTTGCAAGTCTCGAGCACCTGCGCCCGACCACTTGCCTTGCTTATGTTGCAGGTAGGATTTTCCTGCCTGGCGATGTCAAGTGGCAACTTAAGTGCAGAATGGGCCGTCCTCCCTCCTTCCATTAACGTCGCCGCAATTCCCGAAGAGGCGATGGCAAGAGCAACTTCTCCCCGAGTCCTGATTTCGGCCAGTATTATATTAATCAAGAATGTTTTCCCTGTGCCCCCAGAAGCATCAAGAAAAATGATACCACCTTGTTGTTTTGCTGCCTGATCCATGATAATTTGGTATGCGTTTTTCTGATCTCGATTCAGAAGTGGCTTCTTGTCCGCGACGTATGCACTCAGCTCTTCGACGTCGTAGTTCGTTTCTCGCACGTAATCTGCGCGAAGTACGTCTCGTCGATCTCTTACTGGTGCAGGCAGGCCCAATTGCAGTAATGTTTTATTTGTCATGGCCACACATTTGTCCTCAAGAATAACCAAAGCCTCGTTGAAAATGTCCGGACCAAACGCGATTTCTAATGTCGGGGTTTCCCTCCGGACTTTGGCGAGTATATCCTCACTCAGGGCCTCCTTATACTTTTCCCATAAAGTGTTTGGATTCGATGGACTGCATGTAGTCAATATTATAGCAAACAGGTTTCTGATTTGCTCTGGTAGGGAGATCAATTCGGCTTCTCGCAACGTGTCATCCCAGTGCTGGTCTCCTTCCAGCAAACCCAACTTCTGACAGGCCTCTCTAAATGTCTGGCATACTTCGTCGTTTACCGTTCTCATCTCTGCGAAAGATCTAGGTCCTCGTACCGAGTGAAGAAGCATCCTAAGGAAATAGCATTCGGCGTTGTTGGGGTGAACAGTGTACACTCGACCCAAGGCGTCACTCGCGACTGCATCATGTCCAGGGACGGGCTGGCCAACTTTTCTCCTACAGAAAATTTTCCTCGACGCATTCCACGTGTAATATCGAGGTATCTCAGGATACAACAAAGTCCTCGCAAGAGGATCCTGCTGACACAGTTGAAAGAATGCCGTCAAAGTCGTGTTTGGTGGCTGATCAATCACTCTAGGGGCGCTCTCTGTTGTGAAATAAACTCTCTGACCATTTTCTAAATGGACGCTGAGGTGAACAACAGTAGGGTGTCTTTCGTGAATCGAAAAACCCAGTATTCGCCAAACTGCCTCGTTACTGCTGAGGTATCTTCCCAATTGATACCGCGTCACTTCATCGTTCGATCTCTCGTCGCTGATACCGAAAACAGCCATATCACTACCTTTGTTGACATACTTGCACACATATTTAATCGATTTCACACTGTTGCAGTACTCCACGTTGATGTGTGCCCGAAACATTTTCGACAGCAGCGGCGAAAAGGGCACAACCCACCTATTGTCGATTTCTATTTCCGTGTTGCTGCGTATCGTTAGTTTCGCCGTGAACCCTCCATCTTCCGGAGCCCGCCGTCTGTACAGGGGATAGCCGTCATTTCCAGTTTGTGTCTCTTTAATCAATTTTCTAGGGTATTTCTTGGTACACTTTCCGTCCTTCATACACGGAGAAATGGGATTGAGATTTCCACACGGTCCGTGGATCATGTTTTTCGTTACCACTTCAAAAAGTTCGGGATCTTGTTCCGGGTCTGGCAACTCGGCAGATATAACGTCATCGATTTGAGTGGGCTGAATTTTGTCCGCTAACCAGATCAAATTGTGCGAGTGTGGCAGCCCTCTTTTTTGCCATTCAATCGTATACATCCAGCATCTCGGCACTCCAAATACATGGCCCTTTGTTATAACGTCAATCAGTTTCAACTGCTTCTGTTTAAATACTCTCGCAATCAAGTCGTGGCGCTCACTGGGTAATTGACCATTGGTAAGAACCTCCTTGATCTCCGTCCAAGTGGGATTGCAGGTGAAGGTGATAAATAAGTCTGGTCTCCCGTACGTCCTCACGTACGTCATAGCATCTTGTGTGTATTCGTGCATGTGTCTGGGACTGCCTGTAAATGTAGCTGGTAGTATGACTAAGGCACCGAGGTTTTCAACGTTCCCGTCATTTGCCACAGCATCTCTCAGGTGAATATATTCGTCAACTCTCAGTTTACGTTGATTTAGACGAATGTAAAGGAGACGTTCACTCTCGACTTTAGCGTACATATCGACGATGAACTGATGAAACAATTGCCTGCAGTTCAATACGTGGTTCTGCCCAGTATCTCGAACCATTAATCTGTACGCATAGAAATCCATCGCTGAAACTTTCTTGCTCGTTGTTTCACCTGTTCTTGGGTTGATCTGCCTCAGATTAAATTGATATCCATCTTCACCATGGGGGAATATTACTGGGTACTGCAGAGCATCGTAAGATCGATGTGTTTCCGAAATACGCTGCAATGATTCACCTCGTCGTTGAATAACGATATCCCGTTGATGAAACTCATCTCCTGATATAACCACCGCGACTTCATCTGCTTGAGGAGAGTTAAAACGCCGCTCGTGTTCGCCTGCTGGTCTTCGGTCTGCTCTTATGACTACTTTATATTCATCTGTTGGCATATGTTCCAATGCTGTTTCAAACGTTTTAATAAGATTATTGTGCTCATGAAACATCCTCTGTAAGTTTAACACAATCTGACGTCTTGTTCCCGAGATGTAGGCGCACCTCTGATCAGTTTCCATTTGTTCGTTTTGAATAAAATATAGTTGTAGAAATTTTGGTGGTTGATCTGGCAGCGGAAGCAACGATCCCGCTCTATGGTAAACCTGCCCTTGCACCTTGAATGTCGACGGAAATCCGGGCTGTCCAACAACTGATGTGGCGCCGAATGATGTCATTTGGAAACATGAGTTGTATTTTCTGATGTTACTTAGAAAATGCTTCGACTCTGACGTATCTCCTGATGTGTAAGTCAAAAGGTCTTGTGGTGGTGGTTCCAGTTGGCAAAGTTTAACTTTTCCATTTTTGCAGCAAATACCAGTAGACTCTGATTTAAACTTTTTGGCTTGACAGTAAGTACAAACCATTTCCATTTTCCCGATCGTAACACTTGCATGCATCGAGTAGTCTTTATGTGAATCGTAGTGAAATCCTTCCAGTGCTAAGCTAAAATGGCTCGCAGTCCGTGATCGTTTGGCTCTATCTCTCTTATCCTGTAGTCGGGCCTCACGCTGCTGTGCCGTCTCTGTTGCTCTAGATGTAGTAGCTGTCTCTTTCATATCCTGTAGTCGGGCCTCACGCTGCTGTGCCGTCTTTGTTGCTCTAGATGTAGTAGCTCTCTCTCTCGCAATCGCAAGTCTTCTATTCCTCTCCTCGGAAGTTTCTTGACTACGCTCATTTTTCATCATCTTAGCCGTTGACTGCACTTGGCCGATTGCCTTCCGCTTCCTTGGAGGCATTGCTACAGCAAAGAAATCTGTAAAAGAATACAAAAAGCTATTTCATAAAATAAGCAAAAGGCACACTCTCACTGAGCAATGAAATCTATTATAGAATACAAAGAAAAGCTATTTCATAAAATTAGCAAAAGACACACTATCACAGAGCAGTGAAATCTGTCATTAAAAAGTTATTTCATAAAATAAGCAAAAGGCACACTCACTGAACAATGAAATCTATTATAGAATACAATAAAAAACTAATATAAACTGAATGGTAAAACAAATTTAAAATTGTGAAGTACTTACATCAGTTTAGGAGAATATCAAACTTTTAACACAAATAAAAAAAATTAATGCCTTACTTAAAAGCTGTCAATCAAAATACTCAAACACAGAATTCTAAATCATGTTAAAAATAAACTTTTATTCTGGTGTAAAAAAAGCATTAATTCTGATCCCATTAAACTTATTTAAAAAATTAAGCAAAAGGCACATCTCACTGAGCAATGAAATCTATTATAGAATACAATAAAAAGCTAAAATTAACGAAAAAACGAATTTAAAATTATGTAGTACTTACATCCGTTTAGAAATATAAATCCAAAATGTACGCTATCACTGTCGAATAAAGTAGGAAACACTTATACAATCAAAAGAGCGAAATAAAACTGCCAGATTCACTGAAAGATGATAAACTGGAAGACTTACCGAGTTAGCTTCCTTTAAATACGACCAGCTAAGAATCGAGTGGGTGCTGGAATGTTCTCCACCATGAGTCCAATTAAGTTTCCGTTTCCCCAACTTTCTAGAAAGTTCTACAAAGTTTTATAAAAAAAGTAAACATTAATTCTGGTGCTGCCAGATACCGAGTAGCAAAATTACGCTTTTATGATCAATGAGTTTTTCGTTTGTGCTTTTCGGAATAACGGTGCTTGGTTTAGAAATAAATATAATCGGTGTAGACAAATTAAACTGAATAGATAAAATTTTTTCAAAAAGCAGAAGGTCGATTTTACAGAATTTTTCAGAAAGAAAATCACTGCTTTCAACGGAGGATTCACATGTATCTATTCCGGACATTTTAAAATAAGTTACACGCCTTACCTAAAAAGCCTCGTGAAACAGAATTCTACAAATCATTACGTATTCGATAAATTATTTAAGGAAAGTTGGTCGAAATATACACCAACTTTCCTTGAAAATAATCCTTGAACTCCTGAAAACCTTTCCTTGAATTTCCTTGCAAACATAAATATTTTAAAATATTCTTTCCCCCTTCATCAATAAAATATCTATAATTTATTTACATCATGGGAAGAACTAAAAAGTCAGTTCAAACATAAATACTGTAATTTAATTTGTTTCGGAAAAAATTGTTTTTCGATCAACAGTGGTAAAGCAACCATCGCTGCCTAAAGCAATCAATCTATGCTCAATGTTATTTCTATTGCGATTTCGAATAGTTTTTAGCCCCCCAGGGCCAATAGAACGGGGGTTAAGAGTTAGCCTATGCTGACCGCAGTGTTCTAAATTATAAGTGTACCAAATTTGGTGTGGATTGGTCAAACGGTGTAGATTTGTATAGAAAATATACCCACATACACACACACACACATCCTATTTTATATATATAGATTGAAAATAAACGACGATTTATCGCAATACTTTGACGAACCTATCTGAGTTCATCAAAGTAATTTAGTTACCGCTCAACTGGACCTGCAACAAACATAGCCCTTTTTCAAGAGCAGCGGATTAGCAACGGAAGGGTTGCGAATGCGAAACTCGATCAAACCAAAGACCATCGTTTAAGTGGGTACACGTTAGATGAGTCGTGGCCTCAAATGTTCTCACATTGCCGTGGTGTGGAAGATTGGAGAGTGGGGTTCCGGTTTTTACCTCGTCATATGACTTGGTTCAAAAACGAGGTGTTGTCCAATCTGCCCAGTTTTGCTAACGACGAGGTATTGCGTCATCCAGATATTGCAGGCTCTTTTCTGATGTCGAGATCGAATTCGTTAACGTTCGTTCGTCAACCAGACGTTCATTAACTACCTAACTACCCAAGTTTATCAAAATAATCAAATTAATTTCGCTCGACCAGAGCTACCACAAACGTAGTTGTTTAGGGGTTTCCAATTTCAATGGTGGTTTTTGGTAGGTTTTAAACAGTTTGGCTAAATATAACACTAGGCCCGTATTTGGCCACACTGCTCCAAGCACAAGACAACGCCAATCACAAATTGTCGCGAAAGGCGAAAAAAGAGGGATTGAGTAACAGGGTAGTGGTGGTAAATAATGGACCGAAAGGTGTGCCAATGATCAGAACGACAGAGCCTAAATTACAAATAAACTAATGTTTATTTCACAATACGATATGTTACAGTATGTCAATCGGGTAAATAGGTATTTTAATTAACGTCACACTGGAGCAACACGGGCTACTGGGAACCGTCGGGTATCAAACCCAAAGGGAAAGATCCGACAACACCACGTAATTTTGAATTACGGTCAGATGACAAAGTCACACTTGAGCTGGCACCCCACTCTTTAAACTTCCACACCATGCCAACGTGAGGACATTTGAGGCCACAAAAGTTTTAACGTGCAACATAACCCCCTTTGTACACAACGGTCTTTGGTTGGATTCGAACTCGCAATTCTCCGGTTGCTAGTCCGTTACTCCTCCAACCGGGCTACCGCGGCCCGTATGTCAATCGGGATTTGTATTCCTAGGTCGAGGGCCCTACAAACAGAGAAACATGGGATATACTCGGACGACCGGCTCGAACAAATACACAAAAGACCACCTCTCCTCGGCTCGAGCTCTGCGTCATGAACCCCTAAAAACCATCTGGACACCAAGACCACCCCGATAGATTTTTTGGGATTTACCACCAGAGGTCGGTGGTGTTGACCTCTGATATCGTTGCTGAGGCCGTTAGAATGGGATGAGATCAGGTAGGTAGGTATTTAATTAACGTCACTCTGGAGCAACACAATGGGCTATTGGGATGAGATCAGAAAAAGATCGTTTGGGTATGCCACAAACATGGAGTCACCAAATTTGATAATTTGTGGCGTGAGACACCAAGCTTTAAAGGCGGTTTTCTAAAGGGTTGACAGTAGGTAGGTACTTTAATTAACATCACACTGGAGCAACACAACGGGCTATTTCCCGGGTAGACGTACCGCTGGAAGAGTAACGATTAACAACCGGAGGATTGCAAGTTCGAATCCAACCAAAGACCGCCGTGTACAAAGGGTGGTGTACATTAAATTTGTCGTGGTCTCAAAAATCCTCACGTTGGTGTGGTGTGAATGTTTGCAGAGAAGAGCGCCAGCTGAGGTGTAGAATCGTCATCTGACCCTGGCTCAAAATTGCGTAGTGTCACCCTCGATCTTTCCCATTGGGATTGATCCTGGATCGTCGCCTGTAGCCCTTTGGGTTGCTCTAGTGCAGGGGTGTCAAACTGGCGGACCGCAGCCGCATGTAGCCCACGATGCTCTGAAATAAAATGAAAACAGGACAATATGTTATGAAGAAAATAGCATCTAAGGGAGATCGAGGCAATACCGTACACACAATTTCGTCATGTTAAAAATGTGTGAGCAACTATTTTTGTCCATGAAATTAAATAAAACGGCCTACAGATCAAGATTAACTGATAAACATCTATCTGCCATAATGAAGATTGTCTGTTCTCAGTCTTTGAATCCGGATATTGGAAAACTAGTAGGAGGAAAGCGCTGGCAAGTTTCCGGTAAAAAAATTAATTTTAGCTTTATAAATACATTAAATTAAATAAACGTTTAAATAGAAGCAATTATATAGCAATATTATGAATTATTACCCTAAATTCACTTAATTACATAATGTGTTTTAATTATCCTATCCATATTCCTGAATCTTCACTTCAAAATATAATTTTAAGAAAATTGGTACATGTGATGTGGCCCGCGTAAATCTTACCAGTTGCATTAAATGGCCCGTGTTTTAATTGAGTTTGACACCCCTACTCTAGTGCGACGTTAATTAAATACCTACCTACCCAAACGAACTACTTCGGCCCTAATCTTTTAACGAAAAATACCTCACTCAAAGAAAACTTACCACATGCACACTTAATACTTCATAAGAAACGCAACTAATAAATAAAAAGCATGTAAACTTCTTTCCAAATCGAGGTTGTTCTCTGATCACGGCCAGATGTTTCCAAGAGCCGTCACATCCACCTCAAACATCAAATCTCCTAAACAGATAATAGCCCGTTCTGTTACTCCAATGTGACGTTAATTAAAAATACCAATAATTTATGTCTCCAAGTAAAACTTCCAAAACTCCAAAAAGCACAGACGGCCCTTGTCCTTACGTTGGCGTGGTGTGGAAGTTTGAAGAGTGGGCTGCCAGCTGAGGTGTGACCTCGTCATCTGATAGTGGCTCAAAATTACATTGTGCTGTCCTCGATTCTTTCCCTTCGGGTTTGGTCCCGACCGTCGCCAACAGCCCGTTATTTGTTCCAGTGGACGTTAATTAAACCTACCTCCAGGGTAGACCTGACTTTATACCAACGGGTATGTCATGATGAAATACATCGATCCCCCTCCGATCATCGAGGCTTCACGCTTCATCGAGTGGGGTCAGTAATCAGGTGGTCGGGGAAGGTGCCCACCTGGGAAACACCGTGGTCTTCGTAAACTCAATTTTTTCCGGGGTGGTCATTCAACTGGTAAATACTCGTAAGGACATTTACGGAATCGCCTCTGGTGATGTGCTACGTGACTCTTGTCTGATGCCTTAAATAATATCGTTTAGTTTGAGAGGTGGGCAGAAGTTTTAACAATCTAAGTGATTTCGACGATCTCATCCATCAAGATCTGATTTTGTTAATGACGAGATATCTCGTCATCAAGATATTGACGATTTTTTTATGAAGACGAGATCGAGATCTGCTCAGGTTTCTTCTGAAAATTTTTAAGATACCTCGTCGAAACAGCCATCAGGAGGGTTAAATGCTGTATTTGCTGTGAAATCAGGTAGAAGTTCAAGGTTCTGTAGAGCTCTATTTTCTCGTTTGATTCTGTTCAAATTCCGAACTTTTATAGTATGCGTTTTAAACTTGAAGAAATGTTAACATAGCATTAAAATGAAATTAACATTATCATAACATTAAAACAAAATAATCATCGAATTTCATAAACATAATTTTAAGTGTCATAACCATTAAAATAAAATTAATTTCATTTTAATGTTTATGCAAAAATGAAACATTTTGCTTATGTTAGTTTTAAACATACGGCTTCAAAAGATACATCAAATATTAACTACTCTAAAGAAATAGATTGCAGTTATTGGGTTCATTACTAACAGCAGTTTAGCTAGGAAATTAAGGGGACAGGTTTTAACTCTCCTGGTGATTAACTTAACGAGATATCTCGTCATTAGCAGATCTTGATGGACGATATATCTCGTCATTAGAAGAAAACTGATCAGATCTTGATCTTTTTTGATACTTTTCAAAACCAGAATTTTTATGTGTTTATATTTGAAACAAAATATTAATTTAAATTTTAATTAAGAAAAAAATAAAACATTTTGCCTAAATGTCAGTTTTAAACTTATACGTTCCGCAAGATACATCAAATATGAGTTACCCTTTAAATGAGACTTCAGTTAGTGGGGTAATTAGTGATAGAAGTTTAGTTAAAGAAGTTAAGTGGGTAAAAAGTTTAGAAAGCTGGGTGTCATCTCTCTCATGTGTGTTGACCTCTTCATCTGACCGTGGGTCACAATTACGTGGTGTTTAATCGGATCTTTCCTTCTGCTTTTGATACCGGATCATCACCAATAGCTCCTTGTGTCGCTCCAGTTCGATATAAATTCACCTACCTCGTTTAACTGTAATAAAACAAAACACACTTATTTCTTATAAGAAACTGTTTCATTATTTATGTTGAAATAAAAAACAACCAAGTTCTTATGGTTCATTTGAAATGAAATGTCTTCACCCACAGCAACGTTGAACATATATAAACGAAATGATAGTTTTTCCAATTCAAACACACAAAGATAATCTCACATTTTTATTACAACTCTAACAACAGTAAAAAAAAACTCCTGTTCCAAAATAAAAACTTTGATAGGAAGCAAAACATCCTATTTCTAACAGGACATTTTTAAAGAAACTTTTCATGATTGTTAAAATGATTTTTCCTTGGAAACTCTAAATAACGTCTACAACAACAAAAACAGACACCTGTACACATTTATATAGAAAGTCCAACAAAATAAATTCTTTTTCAAACGGGCAAGTCGATTCTTTTTTATTCCCTAACTCCCTCCCCGTTCCTTTCATACCCCTTTCTTATTACTTTTTAACTTTTGGGGGTGACTTTCTTTTCAATCTGTCTTAGACGGTTGCTTTTTTTGATAAGGATCTTCCAATTTGCAGTTGCTCCGAACAAACCCCGTTTGTGTTTGACGTCTGCTGTCAAAAAGAGGAGTCCTTCCAAGCATTCTGGATCTTTAGGAGAGGACCCAGGAGTGCATCATCTCTTAAGAGGACAAGGAGAGCGAGGACAATGGGAGAGGAGGAGGGGAGAGTGGAGAGGAGGGGAAGGAAAATTTCATTCAGGAAAGATGGGATCTTTCTCTGTTAGTTTCACTTAGAGGTAATTGCTCGAGTTCTTCGTTGGGTCGCCGTTTTTTGCCGTCTTTCTATTATTCTGAATCTTTTTCACTAAGAGATCAAACTTTTATTTCGTTTTGTGAGAGTGAATCTGTATGTGGCAGTCGATACGACCAAAGACCGTTGTGTACAAAGAGGGATGGTGCATGTAAAATCTGTCGGGGCCTCAAATGTCCTCACGTTGGCGTGGTGTGGTAGTTTGGAGAGTGGGGTGCCAGCTCAAGCGTTTCCTCGTCATCTGACCTTGGTTCAAAAATACGTGGTATTGTCCTCGGATCTTTTCTTTCGGGTTTGATCCTGGACCGCCCGTTGTGTTGCTCCAGTGCGACGTTAATAAAAAATATCTTCCTATCTCATAGAACTTGTATGCCGTTGATAGACGTTATTTGCCCCTCATAGACATAGTATGCCATTGATAGATGTTATATGAGAGAATTTATCATAAGTTGAGAGAATTTACCGTTGAAAAAACATTACGAAAACATTTCAACAGATTGTACAGTTAAAATTTCATACATGAATTGACATTTCTTTGTACCTTTCAATTTGTTCTCGTTCTCAGAATTTTAATTTTTGCATCATAACAAAATGCATCCACACGTAAAGTGTCGCCTTTCATTATGAAGGACTTAAATCTTAAAATACCATTTATGATTTCCAAGAAATTACTTTGATATTCATCTGACGATATATTTTTCCAATTCCACCCCACATTATTAAAAATTCCAATAACCGAATACACACCAACACTATTCATTTAAAAACATCTTTACAACTTCATCCGCGCACAAACCTTCCGAAAAACTCTTCCAAGAAAAGATCCCTACATGTCAATGTACCGTGGTTCACTAGAAAAGGATTACCTACAAAAAATCATATTTATCTATTCAATTCCGTTTCATAATTCAAGTTCTTTCAATACACAGTTCCCATACCGAAGAATGGCATGTTTACTCCGTTTCCGTTGAAGGATTTTCGAGGAATTTCCTGCGCGACTTTGTTTTCCCGGTAAGGGACTTCTGGGTAAAATGAAAGACTTATTTTCCAGGAACTTGAAGACTTGTCATAGAGATTAATGCACGTTAATGCACATCTTCTAGTTTGGAAATCAAATTCCTAGAATTAGACGGCTTTACTTGTGAAGTTTCTTTCTTTGGGCTTATTTAGTGCTCGGAAAATCTCAGGTAACATCGAATTTGTGTTTTTTAAAATATTATATAAGATTTTTCGAGAGCAAATAACTAACAGTGGCTCCCAAAAGTGTTCGTACACTTTAAAAATTTGTAGAAAAAGCGCTGTAGCCTGGAATTGAATTCGAATATAAAGTCCAATATATTTTTTCATATCATCTCCATGTGATTCTGAATAAAACCTAAGATTCTTTAAAAAATATTGACTCGTTTTCTTTTTATAAAAATGAAAATGCAAGGAGGCAGAGAAAGAACGCCACAAAAGTGATCGTACACCGGAAATATTTTCGGATAAATTCATAAATAAAATTATCGTTTATCGCTTTTTTTTATTTTTGCATTGTGGTGACATTTAAAAAATCGTTTGGCTTTAATCTTTGCTTGCTTACTTCGTAATATTCTATTTATTATTTAAAAATGGCTCGTAGTCGTAAGGAAACAAGGGACAGCATTCGAAAATTGATTATCTTTCATCATAATAGTGGTAAATCAGTTCGGAATATCTATAAATTAGTAAATTAATCCCATTCTACGGTGCAGTATGTGATAAAAACGCTTTAAAGAAGAAAATCGGATCGAAAACAAGGTAAGGAAAGGTCGTCCGGCAAAGTTAACTCAACGTGATCAAAGATTTATAGTTAGAAAATTTGTGAAAAATCCACGTTTGAGTGCTGTGAAAATTTCTGCAGAATTTACTGAAAAATTTTCTACTTCGATTTCATCTGAAACTGTTTGACGAGTGCTCAGATCAGCTGGATTACATGGGCGTTCTGCCCGAAGAAAATTTTCTAAAAGTGCGAAAAATAGAAAGCTTAGACTTTTCTTCGCAAAATCAATGATAAATAAGCCCGAAATGTATTGGAATAATGTCTTATTTGCAGATGAAAGCAAATTTAACATGTTTGGTTCCGATGGGCGTATAATTGTATGGAGAAGAAAAAATAAGGAATTTAATCCCAAGAACTTAGTTGGAACAGTAAAGCATGGCGGTGGAGGTGTCCTTGTGTGGGGGTGCATGTCAGCATTAGGACTATGTAATTTGGTATTTATTGATGGCATAATGAATCATGCTCTTTATTTAAATATTTTAAAAGACAATTTAAAATTATCAGCCCAAAATTTGGGTATTGGAAACAACTTTGTTTTTTATCAAGATAACGATCCTAAGCACACGGCTCTCAACGTTCGCCTCTGGTGTCTCTATAATTGCCCACAAGTTCTGAAAACACCACCTCAGTCACCGGATTTAAACCCAATAGAACACATTTGGAGAGAATTGGAGGATAGAGTACGAAGACACGACATTCAAAAAGACACGACGTACAAAAAAGCTAGTGAACTCTATTCCCAGACGTTTAAAAGCTGTTGTTGATGCCATAGGATATCCTACTAAGTACTAATTTACCGAAATATTACAATATTCACTAATATTAACTTTTGTGAGGTAATTTTTTTGTTAATTTTTGATTATTGATTTTCCAAAAAAAAAGTTTTACTATGTTTTTAAAATATTTTATGTAATTTTGTTAAGAACAAGTTATAGATGTTATTAAAAAATTCCCATTCTGAAATATTAATTTTTTTTATTAATGGATAGAGCAGTATTTCATTGAAATTCGTAAGTGTACGAACACTTTTAGGAGCCACTGTATTTTAAGACAGGTATTTTTCATGAAGATAAGCACTCAATGGAACATCTTTAAGTGTATATACGGGCATCACAGTCCCTAGGTACAAGGGTGATCTGTCCTTCCTTCTGTTTTACCCTAGCCTACCCTACTGCTTTGTTTTTTTCGTTCCTCGTTGTTTTCTTATGTTTGGCGCAGCTTGGCCAAATATGACTCTTGCGCCACAAAACGCAAAACCAATCTACCATCAAGCTAAATGTAGGTGGCGGTAGTGTTTCTGCGTCGATACGTGTGTGTGACCTCGGCATCTGACTGTGGTTCAAAATTACGTGGTGTTGCTCTCGGATCTCTCTTGGGGATTGATCCCGGACCGTCGCCAATAACCCGTTGTGTTGCACCAGTGCGACGTTAATTGAAATAAATGCCTATCTCTCTTTTCACAATTACTTGACATTTTCTTGTGTTTGACGCAGATTGGCCAAACATAGCCCTCGCGCCATAAAACCTAAAAACCAACTAAACTCCTCTACTTGTGAGTTTTCTCTCATTGAGCTATTTTTTAGCTCGTAAAAATTTTAAATAGCATCGATATGTATTGCTTTAAGAGGCAATTTCTGCCAAGCTAAATGTAGATGCCAGTAGTGTTTCTGCAGCAATGCATGTTCCCTGTGCGTATTCCGAACATGACGTCACTCGCCTTTTGTGTTTGCTTGCTCAAGCTTCAATTCTTGTTCAACAATTGTTCAAAGCTTGTTTTTCGAATGCGATTTCAGCGCTACACGAATGAAATTTGCAAAGAATGAATTCCGAATTAATGTATGGTAGTTGAATTTGGTCAATATCTATTAGATCAAACTCCAAGCGACGCCAAAAACGGCAATAGGCTGCATTATAAGGTAACCCCGATGTGTGCCATGCGAAGGCATTCGGACAGAACTAAAATCTTCGCAGATTGTCCGGTTTGTTTGTTTACACTGAAAATCGCTCTCATATCAATTATTTGACGTTGTCTTCTTTATGACGCATTTTAACTAAAAACGACCCTAGTGCCAAAAAAGCATTTTTCACTGCCTTTTCAGGTAGGTAGTTGAATTAACGTCGCACATTCTATTGCAGCACACTCTATTGGCGAAGGAATCAATCCCGAAGGAAAAGATCCGAGGACATCTCGTCATTTCGAGCCACAGGCAGATCACTAGGTTAACACTTGCGCCAGCACCCAACTTTCCAAACTTCCACACCACTAACGTGAGAACATTTGAGGCCACGACCGATTTAACGTCCACCAGCAACCACGTGAACCCCACTTTTTGGTTTGATCGAATTTTGAACTCGCAACTCTCCGGTTGGTAATCTGGTACTCTTCCAACCAAGGCCGAGACAATGGACCTTCCTTTTCAACGTTATGTGACGAGGTGACATCACCTGAGCTGTGTGGCATCCCACTCTGCAAACTTCCACAAGACGCCAACGTGCCCGAAGAGTTGGTTGGTTGTTTTGAGATTTTATGGCGCACAAGGGCCATTTTTGGCCATGCTGAGCCAGACACAAGACATACGATATTAAGTAAGACATACACACAATGAAAGTTTTACTGATACAGAAGAGAAAAATGCATCCAGGGAGGAATGCTCCTATTAGGAATCGCCTATTAGGATAGTTGATTAGTCAACGCCAGTGAACTTAATCTCCGTTCTCCTCTACATTTTTTTACTTGTGTTTCGCGCAATTGGTAATATCTTGATGACACAATATCTCGTCGTTAGCGAAATTGAACAGACCCGAGGACAACACCTCGTTTTACTTGACGTTGTCTTGTGTTTGGCCAAATAAGGTCCCTGCGTCATAAAACCCCAAAACCCAAATCATCTCCGATCTCCACCAAAACTCCCTGGGTACTTCACGATAACTTACCCCTTAGTACATAACCATCACATTTAAAAGTACCCCATCTACATAAACTTCAACACCCCAACTGCACATAACACTTTCTCCCGCACACCAACAATGAATCTTAAAACGCTCCATCCCAGCGGACGAATAAAGCGAACAAACGCCCCCAGAAAACCCCTTTAATGCCCCCAGACACCCACTCCAACATAATAAAAGCCAACCCCAACCCCCCACACCTCGAAGCCCCATTACCCCACAGCTGATATGCCCCACTCTACAAAAACAAAAGCGCCGGGCATTAAACCAAAATCTACCCCATTACACAGCGGCGGTAATAGGCTCCCGTTGAAAAGCGACGCGCAAAAAATCGCAATAAAAATAACGTCGCAAAAGGAGCGTGAAAACAACGTTTTTGCCTCCACTCGTTTTTCCCCCATTGATTCAAGTCGCCGTCAGCATATGAATGAGTTTTAATCCTTCGTTGGGTCGCGAGGGGCGATAGCTCCTGAAATATGAGAGTCGTAAAGACGGGAATCCGGTTTTTTTCCCCGTTTTTTTGCGTCACAAAGGGATTCGGGCCTTGTTCTATGTGGCTCGCGAGACGTAGTAAAAATAATGTTTTTTCGTTGGGGGTGTTCTGTTTCTGTGCTAAAAATGGAATAAAGTATCTCCAGGGGTATGACTTTGAAATCGTCTTTTTTTTCTTCAACGCGTTTATTTTTTTCTGTAGAAAGGTGTTTGTTAGATTTTTTTGCCGCTTCGTCCTTTTGGTTCAAGTGGAAAATCATTGTACCTTTTTTTCGAAGTGTCTTTTTTTGATGAAGGTATTTTAGATCGGCATACCTTTCCACTTGGAATGGAGTTCCAAGTCGTTTTAACCCGCTGTGCTAGCAACCTGCGAGTGTTAGGCGACACAGGTAGGTATGACTCTTCCCTGGGTGTATGACACGGTAGCCCTGCTGGTAGAGGGGCCGCGGTAGCCCGGTTGGAAGAGTAACGGATTAGTAACCGAAGGTTTGCGAGTTCGAATCCAAACTAACACCGTCGTGTATAACGGAAGATGATGCACATTAAATCTGTCTCGGCCTCAAATGTCATCACGTTGGCGTGGTGTGGAAGTTTGGAGAGTGGGGTGCCACCTCAGGCGCGACCGTCATCTGACCGTGATTCAAAATTATGTGTTGTCATAAAATCTTTCCCTTCGGGTTGGATCCCGGACCGTCGCCAATGCCCCGTTGTGTTGCTCCAGTGCGACGTTAATTAAAATACCTACCTACCGCTTGGTAGAGAAGCGAATTAGCAACCAGAGGGTTGCGAATTCGAAAGTCCATCCAACCAAAGACCGTTGTGTACGGTGGTGGACATGGTGATTGTTAAATCTGTCGTGACCTAGAATGTCCTTACTTTGGCATGGGTGTTTGGAGAGGGCGGTGCCTGCTCAGGTGTGACCTCGTCATCTGACCATGATTCAGAAGGACGAAGTGTTTTCCTCGGATCTTTTCCTTCAGAATTGATCCCGGACCGTTGACAGCAGTGCATTGCATTCCTCAAGTGCGACGTAAATTCAATTACCAACTACTCGCTGCATGTATTTCTCTCTGATGTGGTCAAATACATCCTCTTACGCCATCAAACCCAGCTAACCTGCAAAAGATTTGCAATGGCTGTTCACTTGGTGTCGTTTAACGCAGCATGGCCAAATATGGTCTTCGCACCATTGATGATCGTCCTATTTGTTTCTGACAGCAAAGACCGTCGTGTATTCGAAGGGGACTGGTGTAGACTAAATTTGTCCGGGCCTCAAATATCCTCACGTTGGCATAGTGGGGAAGTTTGGAGAATGGGGTGTCAGATCAGGTGTGACCTCGTCATCTGACCATGATTCAGAAGGACGAAGTGTTGTCCTCGGATCTCTTCTTTCGGAATTGATCCCGGACAGTTGACAGCAGTGCATTGCATTCCTCAAGTGCGAGGTAAATCCAATTACCAACTACTCGCTGCATATATTTATCTCTGCTGTGGTCAAATACATCCTCTTACGCCATCAACCCCAACTAACCTGCAAAAGATTTGCAATGTCTGTTTACTTGGCGTCGTTTAGCGCAGCATGGCCAAATATGGTCTTCGCACCATTGAATGATCGCCCTATTTGCTTCTGACAGCAAAGACCGTCGTCAGGGGACTGGTGTAGACTAAATCTGTCCGGGCCTCAAATATCCTCACGTTGGCATAGTGGGGAAGTTTGGAGAATGGGGTGTCAGATCAGGTGTGACCTCGTCATCTGACCATGATTCAGAAGGACGAAGTGTTGTCCTCGGATCTCTTCTTTCGGAATTGATCCCGGACAGTTGACAGCAGTGCATTGCATTCCTCAAGTGCGAGGTAAATCCAATTACCAACTACTCGCTGCATATATTTATCTCTGCTGTGGTCAAATACATCCTCTTACGCCATCAACCCCAACTAACCTGCAAAAGACTTGCAATGTCTGTTTACTTGGCGTCGTTTAGCGCAGCATGGCCAAATATGGTCTTCGCACCATTGAATGATCGCCCTATTTGCTTCTGACAGCAAAGACCGTCGTCAGGGGACTGGTGTAGACTAAATCTGTCCGGGCCTCAAATATCCTCACGTTGGCATAGTGGGGAAGTTTGGAGAATGGGGTGTCAGATCATGTGTGACCTCGTCAACTGACCGTTGGTCAAAATTACGTGGCGTTTTCCTCGTATCTTTCCTTTCGGGTTTGATCTCGGACCGTCGCCATAGACTCCGCTCTGTTGCTCCAGTTTGACGCTAATTAAAATACACACCTACCTTCTATTCTGACAGACTCCATGGCTGCCTTTACTGTGTAGCACCAGCATAGACTATGCAACTTTTTTAAATGGCAGAAATCAGACAGATTTTTGTCAAAATAAAAGACAAAAGGATCCCTTTATAGTGGATTCCTGCGCATTGTAAAGTAGTGCGGTGAGTGGCATGCCAATGAATACGAATATACAGCCTTAATTATAAATAACTAACCTTTATTTACGTTAAACATATAGTATCCAAACTATATACCAGGGGTGTCAAACTCCATTAAAACACGGGCCATCTAATGCAACTGGTAATGCAACTAAGATTCACGCGGGCCACATCACATTTACAAATTTTCTTAGAACTATATTTTGAAGTGAGTATTCAGGAATATGGATAGGATAATTAAAACACATTACGAATTAAATGAATTTAGGGTAATAATTTATAATATTGCTATATAATTGCTTTTATTTAAACATTTATTTAATTTAATGTATTTATAAAACTAAAATTATTTTTTTTTTACCGGAAACTTGCCAGCGCTTTCCTCCTACTAGTTTTCCAATATCTGGATTCAAAGACAACAGACAATCTTCATTATGGCAGATGGATGTTAATCTTGATCTGTAAACCGTTTTATTTAATTTCATGGACGAAAATAGTTGCTCACACATTTTTAACGTGACGAAATTGTGTGTACGCCTCGATCTCCCCTAAGTACTATTTTCTTCATAACATATTGTCCTGTTTTCATTTTATTTCAGAGCATCGTGGGCCACAAAAAATTATCTCGGGTGCCACATGCTGCCCGCGGGCCGCCAGTTTGACACCCCTGCTATATACAATCGGGGAATTGTTTCCCTAGGTCGCGGGGAGGTCGCAGTATCCCGGTTGGAAGAGTAACGAACTTGCACGGAGGGTTGCGAATTGGAATCCAACCAAAAGACCGTGTACACAGGTGTTGGTGCACGTTAAATCTATCGTTGCCTCAAATGTCCTCACGTTGGCGTGGTGTGGAAGTTTGGAGAGTGGGGTGCCAGATCAGGTGTTGTCTCGCCATCTGACCGTGGTTCAAAATGAAGTGGCGTTGTCCTCAGATCTTTTCTTTCGAGTTTGATACCAGACCGTCGCTGGTGTATTCCTCCCTGTGTGTATTTCTCTCTTCTGTGTCAGTAATACTTTCATTGTGTGTGTCTATTACTTGATATTGTATGTCGTAACTGGCCCTTGCGCCATAAAACCCCAAAACCAACTAACCCGGACAATAGCCAGTTGTGTTGCCCCAGAGCGACGCTTTTTAAAATACCTACCTACCTTCAAGAAAATCCCTAGAGCAGTTACGACTATTAGCCAGAATAGGCCGCATTGTAACTCAGGCCTACTTGAATCGTTTCCACTAGGCTGACTCCAACAGGTGCCTTATTTGCCTTGATGAGAAAGACTTTGGAACATTCCTTTTTCGGCTGCACCAGAACGTTATAATAATTCTCTTAAAGAACGTTTGTGATTCACGTTCTATTCAAACTGTTTATTCATTTTATGTACATTGCTTCACTGATTTATAGAAGACAACGCGAAAATCGCGTTAATACGTAGAGCTCATGTATCGGGATATAATGAATTCATTCTTCCCACAACCACGTGACAGATATTCAAACCGAGCGATCGGAAGAAATAGCATGAAGCTTTACGCACATGCTCCTGCCATTTCATAAGAAGGTCGTACTTTCTGCTGCATCTCGTTCCGTACCTTAACTTATGGATATTTCCGCATCAAACACACCTTGCTTGAGACAATCCTTAAAATCAATCCTTATTTTATTCACAAATGATTTAAACCCTTTTATACGCAACAATACCATTTCATCCGTACTTATGGGAGGAGATATATCCTCCCTGACTTACGACACGGAGGGTGACCAACAACACAAACACAAAAGCGCACTTTTTCATTTTTTGATTGCGGAAAAATTTCGAAATCGCACACGAGGGAGTCGAGTGGCATTGTCGCGAAATGGAACGGCACGAGGGGGTGGATGTGGGAAAGCGTTCTCGTTCCATTACGACCCCGCAATAAAAGCGATTCCCAACATGTAATAAAATGCCCTCCGCCGCTGTATGTCATCCTGGGAGGTTTGCTTGTGTGCGTTCAGAGTATGTAAGGATAAAGAGGAGGCTGCGGAGAAAGATTAAGAACCGTGTTTTCCTTGGAGGAAAGAGAGATTGCAATGGGAATCTAAGATCCTTTAAAGAATATCTACAATGAAAGTGGAGGCTATTCACATATATTATGTCTTCGGGGTGAATTGGAGGGAATTGGAAGCCGCGTACTCAGTAGCGAATTGTACATTATATATAACATAGACTTACAAGCCTCCAAGAAAAAATAGGCTTTAACGTAGTCAGTCAAAACAGCTAGTAATGTTGAAATTGTTTTATGCATACACCCCAAGTGTGGTTTTAAGGAGCTATCTCGTCCATCAGGATCTGACCAATTTTGTTAATGACGAGATATCTCGACAACAAGATACTGCCGACTATTTTTCGTGCCGAGATCAGTCTGGTCAGTTTTCTTCTAATGGCGAGATATCTCGTCAATCAAGATCTGGTCAGTTTTCTTCTAATGACATCTCGTCCATCAAGGTCTGGTCAGTTTTCTTCTAATGACATCTCGTCCATCAAGATCTGGTCAATTTTCTTCTAATGACGAGATATCTCTGCCATCAAGGTCTGGTCAGTTTTCTTCTAATGACATCTCGTCCATCAAGATCTGGTCAGTTTTCTTCTAATGACATCTCGTCCATCAAGATCTGGTTAGTTTTCTTCTAATGACATCTCGTCCATCAAGGTCTGGTCAGTTTTCTTCTAATGACATCTCGTCCATCAAGATTTGGTCAGTTTTCTTCTAATGACGATTTACCTCGTCCATCAAGATCTGGACAGTTTTCTTCTAATGACGAGATATTTCGTCCATCAAGATCTGGTCAGTTTTCCAATGACGATATATCTTGTTCATCAAGATCAACTAGTAGTTTTGCTAATGGCGGGATAGCTTATCAAGACAACCACTAGAAGGGTTAACCCTGTAAGTTCGGAGTAGTGTTGCTTTTACTACCCAACCCACTAAATGACTAATAACTGCATCTTTCCATAAAATCCATGGATTCTTTTAACTTTTGAAGAATTCTATTGACTCCCTTGGAATAGAATCCTTTGAAAAGATTCCATTGATTTTGGGATGTCACCTTGGGTTTTTGGTGGTTCCTGTTCTGGCTTCCGGAAGAACCCCAACCCCAATGCTGGCTAGCAGCAATCAATTATTCGAAGTTATTTCTACGTATTATCAACTGTGCCATAAGCATCTCAGGAACAAGGAAGCGTAATTTATTCACACATAACAATTAAAACTGGTAAATGAATAAAGAGCAAATAGTTTGACATACGTACGGAGAAAAGTTGCGCGGTACACTGCTAGTCGAAGAATTCTTAATGCGAACAATTGTAATGATAAGAATATTGTTTTTGCGAACAGTTGCAACAATAACAGTGTCAAGATACTTAATCGCTGCCTTCATACACGGTGGAAACGCTCAACCCTTCCATTAGCAACCCTTCCGTGCAACGTATGCGCTTAACTCCTAGAAAAGCTGCAAGGGATTTTAAAATTCGCATTCAAATTGCCTGTCCTGTCAGATGTGATGACATCTGGCACACCGAAACGACTTATCCATCCTGAGAATAGTGCATACGCAACAATTTCGACCCTAATATCCTTTATGGGATATGCTTCCGGCCAACATGTGAACCTATCCATGATAGTTAAGGAATAACGAAAGTTACGTGAAGGTGGGAGTGATCCAACCAAGTCAATATGTATGTGTGCAAAACGACTTTTAGGAGCGTTGAAATTTCCTATTGGAGCTTGTGTATAGCGGGTTATTTTGGATTTTTGAAATGGTACGCATGTCTTACACCATAAAGCACAATCTTTTTTCATTTCAGTCCAAATATACCGTTTACACAAAAGTTTTTCAGTTGTTCACTTACTAGGGTGCGATAAGTTATACATGGCTTGAAAAACATTCATCCTGAATTGTTGAGGGATATACGGCCTAACTGTGCTTTTAGAAACGTCACACTGAATTTCGACACCTTTAAATAGGATGGGTTTGAATTTAAGGTTTTGTGACTGTTTTAGTTTCAAAAGTTCCTCATCAGCACTCTGGGCCTTTGCAATAGCCTCGTAATCTATAGAAGACGGACATTCCACAGCACCCACCCGAGATAAAGTATCAGCGACAACATTATCCTGACCAGAATATGCGACGAATATCGTTTGAATATTGACCTATGAAATCAAGACAGCGAACCTGACCAGCCGAGCTGTTTTTACTTTGCCTTTTTAAAGCACGGATGAGGGGCTTGTGATCGGTGAAAATGAAGTGTTGTCCTTCAAGCATGTACAAAAGTGCTTTATGGACGCATATACCGCCAATTCGCGATCCAGCGCGCTATAGTTTTTCTCAGCCGGATAAAGTTTTCGCGTGAAGAATGCTAACGGTCTCCAAATATCACCGATCTTTTGTTGCAAAGCTACATCAGAAGCATGGACCATAATTGCCAAAGGATACCTAGAATCCGGGTACGCTAACATAGCTACTTTAGCAAGTTCGGTTCTACTCGATTCAAACACTTTTAGTACATTCTCAGTAAGTTCAATTTCTAGTGTCGCGTTTTATGCTATCTTTTAAGTATTCGTTAAATTACAATTTACCAGCCGCTCGGGGTATAAAACGTCTATAGAAATTGAGCATACCTAAATAGCGACGCATTTCTTGAACGGTTTTGGTAGTGGAAATTCCTGTATAGCGTGCACACGTGTGGGTAGTGGTTTAATACCATCCTGATTCAACACATGGCCCAGGAATGTCACCTACGAATTACCAAACACACATTTGTCCACATTTATGACAAGACCATATTCAACAAATCGTTTGAAAACAGCTTTGAGATGCAGTAAATGCTCGGACATTGAATTGGATGCAATCAAGCAATCATCCAAATATGGGAAACAGAAATCGTAATCTTGTAGAATAAAGTTCATAAACCTTTGCAATGTCTGGGCAGCATTACATAGACCAAAAGCATGTCGACAAACTCAAACAAACCAAAAGGGCGTTATGATAGCAGTTTTTTCGACATGATCTGGCTCCAGCGATATTTGATAGTAAGCTTTATTTAAATCTATAGTATAAAATACCGTTTTACTCGACAAAAATGTTGCAAATTCATGAATGTGAGGGACAGGATAGCGATCAGGAATTATTTTTGCATTAAGCATCCTATAATCACCACAGCAACGCCAATTGGCATCAGCCTTTTTAATCATATGAATCGGACTTGCCCATCTACTCTTCGAAGGTCGACACCAACTTTGTTTCACCGTGTAAACGATTTCGCGTTTAGCAATACAGAGTTTAGTTGGGGACAAACGGCGTGCCTTGGCGTGTACTGGGGTCCTGTTGTTTCTATAAAATGTGTAACATGCTTCAAAACCCTATTCGAAAACTGTTTTCATTAGTTCAAGAAAATGCTGAAGCAGCTGTCCAAATTGATCTCAGCTACTAAAGTTAACCCTACTGTTGGACCATCCACTCTAAAACCAGAAATGACCGTTTTTCCATCTTGAGAAATAATTTTACTTTTTCCAACATCTACCAGTAATTCAAAGTGTTTAAGGAAGTCTGCACCTAAAATTGGCCTCTAAATATCGGCGATTATAAACTCAACGGAAGGTCTTGTTTTTGCCGAAATCTTAAGTGAGTACTTTCGTACCATACATGTTAATATCAGAGCCGTTTGAGGCTGTTAATTTGAAAGTTTTTGACGTATTGGTTTTGTCAGCATTTTGTACATTTAGAACAGAAACAGAAGCACCAGTATCAACCAAAAATTTCAGACCTTGTATATAATCGTAAACAAAAAGGCGGCTTACAGAATTTGCACCGTCGTTTTGCGCCACAAACGCGTGCCTTACTCGTTTTTTGGCATGCATGTGCAAGATTGAACGCACTTGAGGGTATTGTCTGAAAAATTTCTATGGTACCAACAAAACGTTGATTTATGTTTTTGACTAGGGTCTCTTGAACGCGATCTGGTTCTCGAGCGCGAACATTGATATCGTGGACTAGTTTCAAGTCTACTTAAGCGTCTATAGATTTCGGTAAGTTTACCTTCGATATCCGGTTTCCCGACTGAACTAACTTCACAAGTACTACGAGTGACACTATGAATGCCATCTGCCATTTCAGCAAGCTTAGATAAATTATCACTAGGCGCGAGAATTTGTTGCATAGAAATTGGAAGTTGCTGTAGCCCAGAAGGATTTTAAAATATCACTTACACGATTACCAGATAAATCTCGCATTTCCAACAGCAATCTCGAAGGACGCTTATCGCCTAACTCCAAACTTTTGAACAAAGTTTTTAAACGCACTTCGCCTGAATCGCCATATTGAGCTAACAACCTAGTTTTCAAAGCAGAGTACGATCCTTCAGCTGGTGGATTTTCTAAACTGTCAGATATTATGCACAATTCCGTTTGATCAAGAGCAGTAACAACATAATTGAACTTTGTTGAGTCAACGGTTATATCTGCAATTTTAAATCGACAATCCAGTTTGAATCATAAGTCCGATTTATCTCTCCAAAACGGAGGAAATTTAGGGAATACCTTGGTTATTTCTTTTTCAGCTTCATCAGGTAACATATTTAAAAGCAGCAATGTTAGGAATCAAAACGCTTACCTTTGCGGCCAAGCTTTAGACGGTTCTTGCAAGAGAGTAAGTGCTTTCAAAATCTACTGGTTTTCCATGATGAGCGCAAATGGGTCACCACCTTTGGGATGTCACCTGAGTTTTTTGGTGGTTTCGGTTCTGGCTTCCGGAAGAACCCTAACTCAAATGCTGGCTAGCAGCAATCAATTATTCTATGTTATTTCTGCGTGTTATCAACTGTGCCACAAGCATCTCAGGAACAAGGAAACAATTTATTCAGACGTAACAATTAAAACTGGTAAATGAATAAAGAGCAAATAGTTTGACATGCATACGGAGAAAAGTTGGGCGGTACACTGCTAGTCGAAGAATTCTTAATGCGAATAATTGTAACGATAAGAACATTTTTTTGCGAACAGTTGCAACAATAAGAACACAAATTCTAGAGATGTTTTAAGTGTTGCCACAGATCCTTTTATAGGAACAGTTTTTTGGAAAGATTCTATTGGTCCTTTTCTTGGAAAAGAATCCTTTGGAAATATTCTATTGGTTCTTTTCTTGGAAAAGAATTCTTTGGAAATATTAAATTATTTATTTTCTTGGAAAAGAATCCTTTATAGATTCTATTGTTCCTTTTATTTTAAAAGAATAGTTTGAAAAGATTCTATTTGTGTTTTTCTTGGAAAACAATCCTTTGAAAAGATTCGCGAAAGAAGAAACAGACAATAGTATAACATCGAATATAAGTATGTTTTTCAATCGCCCACGAGCAAATATTACAGATGTTAGCTTTATTTCGTTATATTAGATGTATATTCGACTCGTTTCCCTCATCTCTGACGGAATTACAAATATTTTTAAAAATTATTTTCATCTATTATGCCTCCACTATTGTAATATTATTTCTTTGCAGCAGGAGGTTTGGCTGCCTTTATAATCTAATGTAAGAATATTTTCATTGTAAAAAGAGTCATTGTACAATAGTGAATGGAGTTGCCTCCTTTTGTAGTTTTTTATAATTGTTCCCCTTGTGTGAACTATACGCTGTTTGTCCTATCTTTTTCTTGGTTTTGTAGTGTTTTGTATATTTTCATCTATTTATTTCTATGTTCACGAAACTTGGTTATTGTTGTTGTTATCCTTATATTATCCTTCTATGAGTACGAAACTTATTTTCTCCTTGTTATTGTTATCCTTGCCGCACTTCGAACGAACCTTAGCCCCATGGGTTGGTTGAACAACCTGGGTTATCAACGAATGAACGATGTTAGCTTTACAATTTCAATTCCAAGATAAACTATATTTTTGAAATTCTACAGGCTACACACATAGCTACATGAAATTTTGGTGAATTTAAAACATAGGCACAATACTGTAGTTTCAATTTATTATTAGTTGATAGACTTTTCCAAAGGGGGTACTAAAACAAATTGTTTTTGAGCGTTGAGCCAAAAAGGCTTAGGTTGGTTTTTTTTTATGGCGCAAGTCCATGCCGCGCCATAAAAAATTTGTCAATGCTGAGTCAGACACAAGACAGACAATATCAAGTAATAGACACAAACACAATGAAAGTTAACTGATACATAAGAGAGAAATACACCCAGGGAGGAACGGAACCTGACGGGAATTGAACCTGCTCCGTCTACAACTCACAGGTGGCTAGCGAAGTGGGTAGCCCACTGAGCCACAAAGACCCCCAAAATATAATAATAAATCTTGGGAAATTATGGACTAGGACGTGAAAGGTACTAGCGCCTTGAATCATTGAATTGTCTTCACCCAGAACTTCAAAGTTATCCACGCCTAGAGCCCTCTGTTACCTGCGTTTAGTCCCTTAAGATTTCTAAATCCATCACTGAAAAGTAATATTTCACAAAAAGGTAAAATGATTCCCTCTCCAAGACTCAACTTTCTCTCAACGTACCGACTAAGAGTTCCCTTCTGTAGAAGCCATTCTACAAGAAGGAATACACGTTTCCCAAAATCTCTTCTCCGTTCTTCGAATCAACCAAGAAAAATGCACCATGGAAAGGTGGAGAAGATTGGATTATTAATGAATGAATAATGTTAGGTTTGGAATTTAAGTTCCAGGTTATTTTTATTAACTACTGACTAGCTTTTTGAGATCCTAAAATTACACGGGCAGAGGTAGCCCAGTTGGAAGAGCAACGGATAGCAACCGGAGGGTTGCGAGTTTGAAACTCGGTCCCACCAAAGACCGTCGTGTACACGAGGGCTGATGCATGTTAAATCTGTCGTGGTCTCAAATGCCCTAATGTTGGCGTAGTGTGGAAGTTTGGAGAGTGAAATGCCAGCTCAGGTGTTCTCGTCACCTGTCAAAATTACGATGCGTTGTCCTTGGATCTTTCCTTTAGTCATTGATCCCGGAACTATATCCAGTTGTGTTGCTCCAGTGCGACGTTAATTGACGACCTACCTACCTAATGTTACACACACAGCCACGTGAAACTTTTCGTGTAATTAAAACATAAACGCATCTACATTTTCAATTTATTATTAGTTGATGGAATTTGAACCAAAACAAATTGTCTTTGAGCATTGAGCCAAGAAGGCTTAGGATACCATGACCTAAGGCCTGACAGTTATACACGTCTAGAGCCGTCGAAGTTACCTAGGGCCTAAAGATGACTTAATCCGTCACTAAAAAGATAAAATTTTCGCTCTTTAAGACTGCACTTTCTCCCAACATAGCGACCAAGAGTTCTCTACTATAGTAGCCCCTCTACAATAAAAATTACACTTTCCCCAAAATCTCTTCTCCGTTTTTCGAATTAACCATGAAAAACGTCGCATGGGAAGTTTGAGCAGCCTGGATTATTAATGAATGAACGATGTTAGCTTTAGAATTTCAATTCCATTTTTTTTCCAATACTAGCTTTTTGAAATCCACACTGCCATATGAGATTTTTGGTGAAGTCAAAAAGTCATAGGCACACCTACATTTATTATTAGTTGATAGAGTTTTCCATGGGGGCCCGGAAATAAATTTTCTTTGAGGGTTGAGCCAAACAACCTTGGGAAATTAGCTTAGAGCCTCAAAGTTGTTTGTGTCTAGAGCAGTGGTCGCCAAAACGGTCGATATCGATCCTCCAGGGGTTGATATAACGTTAAGGGTTGATAGAAAAATCGAATCAGATATTGAAAATATCGACTGTAACTTAAAAGATGAGCTTATTGAATCGTCAGTTGATCTTGAAGCTAAGACGTTTTTCTTTTAAATAGGACTATAAGTTACTTTTAGACGAATATAAATGTTGTAGAAAAATATCCAAAACATTCTGAAGTGGTACTCCCCTTTTTGCTTGCATTTCCTAGCTCGCACACGGTTGAAACTAGTTTCAGCAATGTTAATTCCTTTTTAACAAAACAAAGAAATAAGTTAGATGTAGAATTTCGAGGCGATTTAAGGCTGAAACTTACTAATTATGAAACCAACATTGCTAATCTTGTCTAGAGTCACGAAACCCACTCATCACATTGAAAACGTTAGTAAATTGTATACTAAGTTAATGTCATATTTTCATATGTATAAGGAAGATTGCATTATTGCTACCTAAATTAATTTTTAGATTTTACCTATTATATGTCCCTCTTATCAAATATGTAAAGTTAAGAAGGACGTCGAAAACAAAAACGCATCCCTTTGACGTGCCAATATAATAATATGTACTACATTATACATACAATAAACACAGTAACTAAATTAAACCATTTAAAAACTCACATAAGAGTCTTTTTACTTGTCCTATTATAATTACGTAATAGTAAACTATAGGGATTTGATGAAAAGTCAAGGAAATCTTGAAGGAGTCGACTGTCAAAAGAGCTAATGATAAGATATTTCGTCCATAAAGATCTGCTGGAAGATACAGGTACAAAAAGGTGAAGACAGACTGACGCTATGAAATTCAGTCACTGAGTTACTGTGAGTACTCAAAATGTGGAGAATTTCATAAAAGTATATCCAGTTGCTTTGGCATAGTCTAGACTCCTGGTCTAGAGTCTCAAAGTTGTCCGAGCCTTGGGAAACTCGCTTGTCAAAGTTATCCACTCTTAGATCCTCAAAGTTGTCTGCGTCTAGAGCCCTAAAAGTTACCTGCCCCTAGGGCCTAAAGATGACTTAATCCGTCTCTCAAAAGCAATATTTTACAAAAAGGATAAAATCGTTCTCTCTCCAAGACTCAACTTTCTCCCAACATACCGACGAAGAGTTTTCTACTGTAGTAGTCACTCCACAAGAAGAATTACACGTTCCCCAAAATCCTCCGTTCTTCCAAGTCACCATGAAAAATGCCCCATTCCGTTCTAAACACAGATCAATTTCAGAACATTCTAAAGCCTCCCGCACTACATCGAATATTACACGACCGGGTAAACTTTTTAAAGTTCGCGGCCACACCCCCACCCGAAAGTCCAATAATCGGCCCCGGCGAAACGGAAATCGTTCGCAGCACAACCGAAACAAACGACATGTCGCGCAGTTCCACCCCTTCCCTCCAGGGGGCGCATTACACGCCTCATTTGGAAAGCTGCTTGATTTGGAGGCAGCCGATTTGTCTTAGGGCATTTTTGAAGATTGAGACTCCCGGAGTATTGGGCAGGAACACACCGACGTTCGAGATTAAGCAGGGAGTGCCGTTGCCAGCGCAATTACGGAAATAAATATCCCCCGTGTCGTCTGCTACTTTGGGAGAGTAAATGCTTTCCGGACCCTTTTGCATTCGAGGGCCGTGGAGAAAAAGTATAGATCCCTTGTCTGTCCTTATGTTGAGTCATGAATTATTTATACAGGCTGACTTTCAGTTGGGGCAACTTGGAAGTAGTTTATTGTTTTTCTTTCGATGTAGTTTCGGACAGGTCAAGTACTGTAATGTATGTCAGGATATATTTTAAGTCAGGACCTTAGGTTTTCATTTAGAAAAAGGACAAGTTCAAATGGAATAAAATATGGGGTAATGTGTTTCAGGGCTGCAACTTTTAAGGTTCTCTAAGTCTTCTCTGTGTCGCTAGATTTTCGAGTAGTGTAGTATTGTTTTTGTCCTATCAAACTGACTAAATAGCCACATCTATTGTTTGAAAGAATCATGGGAAAGATCCTATTGGTCTAGAACAGCGATTTTCAACCTTCTTCATCGCATGGCACACATAAACTAATTACTTAAATTCTGCGGCAGTCCAAAATGTATAACATATTTTTGCCGATCTGACAAAATATATATAAATTTGATTGATTTACAAAAGATGAAAGTAACTATCTACCCCTTTTGCTCCGAAATGACTTTTTAAGAATATTTTTGGAACAACTTACGATATTTTGTAATAAAAATTAATACTGAAAATTTTTTATACGGGTATTGAATATACGGCTATTGAAATTCCTTGTGAAAAGGCTTGTCAAAAGGTAAAAGCCAAATCGTTGAAATGAAATCAATCTTACGCAATTTAAACCGTTTCACCATTCCTAAAGTATTATCAGTAGCGTTCTTGTACATTAGTGTGCCTTACGGATGGTAAAACGATTTAAATTGTGTAAGATTTAATTTCAACAGTTTAGTTTCTACCTTTTGACAAGTGTGTTGAGTGGTGATATTGGGCAGCGTTTCAGTAATATATCCAGACTCTATATATCATTTCGCTTCCTGGAGCTGTCGATACCATTCAGTGCTACGAAATAAGTGGCTATTGGCGTTTTGGTCATCATTGACTCTGATGCTCCAAAATAGGTGACAATTGATAAGTGTTTCAGTAATAAAACCAGACAAGTCGGCTCCAAAATAGTTAACTATTAAAATTTCAGCTTTTGGAGCTATAGATACCAGTCAGTACTAATAAGTGGGGTTTGTCGTTCTGTTCATCGTAACCATTTACTCTTTTATGCCACAAAATAACTGATCATCGGTAAGCATTTCAGCGATAAAACCATCATAAGCAAGAGTCACAAAATAAATATTCATTGGTAAGCGTTTCGGTTCCTAGAGATATTGGTGCTACCAAATAAATGAATGTTGACATTTTAGTCCTAGAAACCATTCTACCACAAAATAGGTGACTTCTCTGGTGAGAGTTTCAGTAACAAAATCAGACGCAAGTCGATGTCACAAGATAGGTAGTAATTGAGGTGAGCGTTTCGGTTCCTGTAGCTATAGAAACCTATTTTTGCTACAAATAAGTGAGCGGTGATGCTTTGATCATCGAAACCATTCTCTCTAGTTTATGCCACAAACCAAGTGATTATTGGTGAGCATTTCAGTGATCAGACCAAACACAAGTCAGTGTCATAAAATAGGTAGCTATTGGTGAGCATTTCGGTTCCTGAAGCTGTAGAAACCGATTGGTACTACAAAATAAGATAATGTTTACATTATGGTCGTCGAAATCATTAGTTTATGTCACAGAATATGTGACGCTACTGGTGAGGGCTTCGGTAACAAAACCAGACTCAAGTCGATGTCACAAAATTGGTAACAGTCGTTGACCGATTCGGTTCCTGCAGATAGATACCAGTCGGTGTTATAAAATAGTTGGCGGTTGGTACTTCGGTCATCGAAACCAGTGACTCGCCTATGCCACAAAATAGGTGACAACTGGTCAGCAATAAAACCATATGTAAGTTGGTGTCACAAAATAGGTCACTATTAGTGACCGGCTTCAGTCATTGAATCAGAGAACCATTTTCTCTATTATTTTCCAAAGGTATTAACCATCCAAGAGGTTTCGACGAGATATTACGTTCATCAAGATCTGACCAATTTTGATAATGACGAAATAATTCGTCATAAAGATATTGCCGATTCGTTGATAGCGTGATCAAGATCTAGTCAGTTTTCTTCTAATAACGAGATTTCTCAGCCATCAAGATCTGTTCAGTTTCCTTCTAACAACGAGGTATCTTGTCCATCAAGATCTGGTCAGATTTCTGCTAATAACGAGATATCTCCTCCATCAAGATCTGGTCAGTTTTCTTCTAACAACGAGGTATCTTGTCCATCAAGATCTGGTCAGATTTCTGCTAATAACGAGATATCTCCTCCATCAAGATCTGGTCAGTTTTCTTCTAACAACGAGGTATCTTGTCCGTCAAGATCTGGTCAGATTTCTGCTAATAACGAGATATCTCCTCCATCAAGATCTGGTCAGTTTTGCTTGTGTCGTAATACATCGTCGAGACAACCACCCGGACGGTAAAATTCAGCTGTAAAAATTAATCCAGCTGTTAAAAAACCAAACAATGCGTTGTTTTTGTGTCGCAATTAATCAACAAACGCACATTTCTCCTCCATTTCCTCTACCAACTAATTACCAAAATCACCCACCACGACGTCTTGACTGCCTCGTTCCAAGCAACGCGCACCCGATCTTTATCCGCCAACGAACAATGCCAAGCCCCTCCGGCTTCAAAAGCACCCCAGTGAAACAACTCGCAAGAACGGAAAGATAGGCCCATAATGCGAAATGCTGTGGAAAATTTCCGTCGTTAAAAAACCAAACCTTAAAAAAAAGGAAGGAATTATAAAGTGGCTTACGGAAGAGCGTAGGGTATTAAGGCATTGCGCACAGAATGGGCGAGCTTTAGGGTATTAAGACTTGTTTTTAATCGTCGGTTAGTCTTGCTGGAAAATGCTAAAATCCTATAATATTTCTGGGTTTTTTTCCTGAAGAAAACAGGAAACTTCTAATTGAAGAGAGGCTTTAAATATACGCCGTAGTTTTGTTTTGGCTGGGGTTTTTTCATTTAATCATAATTCACTTTTGTTTCTTTGTGCGGCGTGAAATACGACACCTGATTCTTTTTATCATTTCCCCCCTTATGCCTCTGTTTTTAATTTTAGGTGGAATTTACTGCGCGGAAGTGGAAACTTAAGAGGTAATTCGAGGTCTTTTCAAGCGTTGCTGATGTATTTGGGGGCTCTTTTTCTCATTTTTGTGTGGCTCGGAAAATTAAATAAGGTCTCGCTGGGAGAAATTTTGCGAAAGAAATGTTTCCTTTTAATTCGATATTGCTTTCTAGATTATTGAATCTGGTATTTTGTACGTGCGTGTCAAGATTTGATCTGGTTTTGTTTTCTTAATGATGAACAAAACAACTTTGTGTCATTTTGTACAATGGAGTGTTTTGGCATTGAATGTTTTCAACCCATTTATCAGTTTTGGGCCATTTTAATGCAAAATCAGTGGTTTCAACCATTTTGTGTCTGTTTCCGCGCACTATGGCTGTCTGTCTAGATATACTTTCATGAAATTTTCCACTTTTTGAGTAATCACAGGAACTTAGTGACTGAATTTCACGGAGTCTGTCTTCCCGTTTTATATCTATATGTTTCAGCCATTTTGTGTCTATGTCTGTCTAGCCTCACTACATCTAAGCAAATGGATATACACTTTCATCAAATTTTCCATATTTTGAGTACTCACAATAACAGTGACTGAATTTAGAAACGTCAGTCTGTCTTGTTGGACGAGATATCTCATCATTAGCAAAACTGTTAGTCGAAATATACTTTGTCAAAAGTGAAATCTGTCTGATCTTGTTGGACGAGATGTCTCGTTCTTAACAAAATCGGTCAGAATTTGGTGGACGATTATCGCATAATTAGCAAAATTGGTCGTATATTAATGCACGAGATATCTCGTCATTAGCAAAACCAAACATGACTGGTACTCAAGAAAACTTTGATGCATTGAATTCTTCGACCCATGTTTGAAATAAAGAATCTTACTAAAGGATTCTATTCTAAGTGAAGGACCAGTTTAATCTCTCTAAAGAATTCTATTCTACGTAAAGGACTAATATAATCTTTCTAAGAGTATTCTATTCTATTCTATTAGCAAAACCAAACATGACTGGTACTCAAGGAAACTTTGATGCATTGAATTCTTCGACCCATGTTTGAAATAAAGAATCTTACTAAAGGATTCTATTCTAAGTGAAGGACCAGTTTAATCTTTCTAAAGGATTCTATTCTACGTAAAGGATCAATATAATACTTCTTAAGGATTATATTCTAAGTAAAAGACCAATAGAATATTTCTAAAGGTTTAACGAATCCACGGATTCTTTCAACCAATGAGTGCAGTTACTTAGTCATAAACCCTCCTGGTGGTTGTTTCGAAGAGATATCTCGCCATTAGCAAGAACTGATCAGATCTTGATGAACGATACCTCGTCATTAGAAGAAAACTGATCAGGTCTCGATCTCGTCATCATAAAAAATCGGTAATATCTTGATGGACGAGATATCTCGTCATCATAAAAAATCAGCAATATCATGATGGACGAGATATCTCATCATTAGTAAAATCGGTCAAATCTTGATGGATGAGATACCTCGTCGAAATCGCTTGGAGGGTTAAGTCGCTTTGTTGGCAGACTGGGTCGTTTGGGTCATCAAAAAACCTAGATTACCCATCATTGCTTTTCAATCCGTTCTTAGAACAGTACAAATATAAATTCCGAACTCAAAATTCCCGAAAGCAACTTATACTCCACACTGACCAAGGCAAAAGTCTGTCTGTACTCTGTGTAAAAAGTCTGTAAGTTACTCTTTAGATTCCCTCGCTTTCTTTGCTAGAGCCGCATAGCCTTGTTGGAAGTGTACTTGGGGAAGGGTCTTGATCTGTCGTGGCCTCAAATGTCCCCAAGTTGGAGTGGTGTGAAACCTTGGAGAGTCGGGGCCAGCTCAGGTGTTGTTCTCGTCATCTGACCATGGTTCAAAATTACAAGGCGTCGTCCTCGGATATTTCCATTCGAGATTGATCCCGGACCGTCACTAATACCCCGTTGTGCTGTTCCAGTGCCACGTTAATTCAACTACCATCTACCGTCCTTCGAACGGTGCATAGATAAATTCCAAACTCAATGCTCCCTGAAGAAACTTATATAAAGCATCATTCATCAATGGCCAGTGTCTCCAATGAGGAGGCCTGATGTCAAACTGACCCGCCTTCGGATTGGTCACACACGATTCACCCATCGTCATCTATTACTAGAAGAGAGCGTACCAAATTGCAAGTCGTGCTCTACTCCTTTTTGTTTTTGTCATATTTTAATTGTCTGTCCTGCTTTTAATCATCAACGTCTTGCGGAAAATCTCCATTCAAACTTTTCGCATTTTTACGTTCAGTTGATTTTTTAAATCTCATCTAGCTTTTTCAAATTCAACATGACTCACAAATCTATTTTATCAAATTTTATGATTCAATCCTTTAAATTTCATGCTTTCAAAATTTACTCATATGTACATTAAATTCATCTGTTTTAATTATGCTTCAGACGGTGATGGTCTTGTTTTATCATTCGACTATTGTTTGAATGTTTTAATTCTCGTCTTCGCATTTTTCATGTTTTAAATCTGTTTTTTATCTTTGTCTTGGAATATTATTTTTTAAATATTTTATGCTTTTACTGGGCTATAATCTGTCTTGTGTTTGGCACAGCTTGTACGCTTTTGGACCTAGCGCCATAAAAACCGAACATCCAATCCTTGATGCCGACTCAATCCTCCAAGTGGTTTTGACGAGATATCTCATCTATCAAGATCTGGTCAGTTTTGCTAACGACAAGATACCTCGCCGAGACAAAAAAGCCCTATAACTCCAAGAAGGAAAACAAATTGTCCCTTACTTAGAACTGATGGCAGTTTGAAACAGATTTTTTCATGAGAGGCTAACTACTACAGATACAGGCTACTACTACAGATAAACCCTCCTGTTTAACCAACAGGAGGGTTAATATCTAGAACCAAGAAAAATGCGTCGTAAAATCCAAACATCCAATCCGAAACCAACTTATACCCCACACTGACCATCCCAAACAATACTCTCCAGATACCCTCATTTTGCTTTCTCAAAACTCCTCAAGAAATCCTAAACCAACTTATACCCCACACAAACCAATATTCTCCAGATTCCCTCCCTTTGCTTTCTCAGAATCACTAAAGAAATCCGAAACCAACTTGTACCCCCACTGATCATCCCAAACAATACTATCCAGATTCCCTCCTTTTGCTTTCTCAAAACTCCTCAAGAAATCCTAAACCAACTTATACCCCACACTGACATCCCAAACCAATATTCTCCAGATTCCCTCCCTTTGCTTTCTCAGAATCACTAAAGAAATCCGAAACCAACTTGTACCCCCACTGACCATCCCAAACAATACTCTCCAGATTCCTTCCCTTTGCTTTCTCAAAACTCCTCAAGAAATCCTAAACCAACTTATACCCCACACTGATATCCCAAACCAATATTCTCCAGATTCCCTCCCTTTGCTTTCTCAGAATCACTAAAGAAATCCGAAACCAACTTGTACCCCCACTGACCATCAAAAAACAATACTCTCCAGATTCCCTCCCTTTGCTTTCTCAGAACTCTCAAGAAACCCACTCACGCAAAAATAATTTTCTTCTGGCACAAAAAATGGCACGAGGACCACTCGATACGCTGCTCGCTCAACCCTAATGCCAACTCGTCACGGAACTCCGACTGCGATTAATAATACGAATGGGAACACAAAAAACACGCGTAAATATGTTTCGGTGCAGTCAGAGTTGTAGAGCGGAATAAAAAATGCACACTTAGGTGTGAAGTGAAAAGTGGTTTGTTATAACATGGCATCGAGGTTTGTGTGATTGATGAGGGTGCTAATGGTCCCTGGACACGCAGTTCTGACCTGTAGCCCGAAAGTCGTTTGTGAGGTTATTTGAATATTTTTTTATTCTCAGGTGCTTTTAAAATGGCATATTTTAATGGTAATCTGAAAGGGGAGGTTTTTTGGCGAGTGTAATGCAAGAGGTGAAATATTGTGGCACGAAGGTCCCAAGTGGTAAACAGCTGGGACTGTCGTGGCTCAGTGGGTTTGTCGACTGTACTAAGAATCTGCGAATTGCAGGTTCTATTCCCTTAAACCTCCAAGAGGTTTCGACGAGATATCTCGCTCATTAAGATCTGACCATATTTGCGAATGACGATATAATTCGTCATCAGGATATTGCTAATTTTTGATGATGACGAGATCAAGAACTGGTCAGTTTTCTTGAAATGACGAGAGAAGACGACGTCTTGATAGACGAGATATCTCGTCCATCGAGATCTGGTCAAATACCTCGTCGAGATAAACACGAGGATAATTAACCCTCCTGGTGGTTGTCTTGACGATTTATCTCGCCATTAGAGAAAGCATTAGCAGATTTTGAGATCTAGTTACCTAGTCATTAGAGGGAAATTGATCAGATCTTGATCTTGTCATTAAAAAAATCTGCAATATCCTGAAGATATATTTCGCCATTAGCAAATTTGGTTAGATGTTGATGGACGAGATATATCTTACATCGAGATCTGGTCAGTTTTGCTAATGACGACATACCTCGACTAGACGAACACCATGAGTATTAACCCTCCTGGTCTTGCTAATGACGAAGTATCTCGTCATTAGCAAAATTGACCAGATCTCGATGGACGACTTACCTCGTCTTCAGAGAAAAATTGACCAGATCTGTCAAAAAAAATCTGCAATACTTTGAAGATATATCTCGTCATTAGCAAAATTTGTCAGATCTTGATGGACGAGATATTTCGATGAAATCACTTGGAGGGTTAACCCTAGGTGTATTTATGTCTTCTGTTAACTGACGTTGTATGTCTAATGTTTGGTGCAGCTTGGCCAAATATTCTTACGCCATACAAACCAATCAACCTACCCTAGTGGCACACTAAATGTTGGGCAATATTTCTGAAATGAATATCTTGACGTTGTTTCGTTTGGCACAACCTGGTCAATTATGGCTAAGGTACCGAAATGAATACCTATATATATATAAACAAGTTTTTTATTGTAGTTTCATTTAATATTTGTAGTGGTGGATAAGTTTACTACAGACCCATGAAGGCTCATAGCAACAATGAAATGCTTCGCAATATTAAATTTCTTTGGATAGAATATTATTTTTCAAATTCACGCGTAAAATTAGAAATGAAAAGCATTTTTTCATCGTCCATATACTACTTATAGAAACTCGTACCTGAGAGGTATTTTATCAAGACAATCAACTTTCCAAACATTTATGTTTTTAAACTACGTACATTTGCAGATTGACATATTAACCTTTTAGGGATCACACGTGCATATCGGTTCAGTAAACAGCAGAATTTCCTGACTTCGAACCAGTTCTGACCTGATCCAATAGACTCTTTCCTAGGATTCTTCCAACCATTTGCTGTGGTACGTTATTCATTATGTGTGTTGTGGGGAAAACAACACCAGTCTATTTGGAAATTTCGTGACACTCAGAGGTAGGTACGTATTTAAATAACGTCGGCATTGGAGCAATACAAGGGGCTATTGTTGACGGTCTGGAATCAACCAACGAAGAGAATGATCCGAGAACCTAGGACAACGGCACGTAAATTTGAAGAGCTGAGCTGGCACCCCACTCTCCAAACTTCCACACCACGCCAACGTGAGGATATTTGATGCCATGATAGATTTAACGTACATCAGCCCCCTTTGCATACGACCGTATTTGGTTAGATTCGAACTCGTAACCATCCGGTTGCTAGTCCGTTACTCTTTCTAATAGCCCGTTTTGTAGCTTCAGTGTGACGTTAATTAAAATACCTACCTACCGTTACTCTTCCAACCGGGTTACCGCGGCTCAAACACTCAGAGTTAAGACAGTTGTATTCAAAATTTTCTACAGAAGTAGAAATTAAAGCACAAATGTGAGTACATTTCTCGTCACCAGTACTATTTATAACAAATGTAGTGATTCTCTGGGAAGCGTGGTAGATTCAAGTCTACAGAGAACAGTCTGGCTTAAATAACAAACGATAATTTTATTTAAAACAATTTCTTGACTATATTAGAATCTATTTACACGACACTTTCACGAATTTCTATGCCTCTGCTAACTGGATGCGACAGGGTGTCGAAATCTCAGGACGTACGAAAGTCTCTGAGTTGGAGAAAGGTATCTCAACAGTCTCTAGATGAAACTCTACTCGTCGGGTGACGATTTCACAAGATCAGCACTGGATCCTCACTGGACGACGGGACAAGGCAGGTTCACTGCCGGACGAGAAGTCGGTACCGAACTCTCCGCAGGTCGTCGGTTCGGCACAATCAGGGATCGGCTCCACTGGGGTCGTCGGGTCAGTACAAGACAGCACGGCTCCGCTGGGGTCGTCGGATCGGCACAAGACAGGCACGGCTCCGCTGGGGTCGCTGGTTCAAGTCTCGAACGAGAAATAAGCAGGAACTCGAGATAGGCAGCCTACGCCAGGCTACAAGAACGCGTCCTCTCAGGGTGAGAGAACCGTCTTCCAAATTATTAAGAGCTCCTTAATGGGGTTGACCGCTCAAAGGGTCACTGAGCTAAGACGCTAGCTCGGGAAACAAACAAGACTCGAGATGGGCAGCCTACGCCGGCTACAAGAACGCGTCCTCTCAGGTTGAGAGAACCGTCTTCAAAAAATATATTTTCTCCCTAAGGAGTGACCGCTCAAAGGGTCGCTGAGTTAAGCTGATCGATCGAGATCACAAGCAAGAACTGACGATTCGACTCCCTGCTTTTCCTTTTGAAACCTCCCAGCCTTTGTTCGCTGGTGGTTCTCGATTCGTTCGTTCTTGATTGGTTCTTACTTTTAATTGGTTCGTTTTTACTTTGCTCATTTTTGAGGTTGCTGATTCGGTAGAGACTCTCTGACGTAAAATGGGATCAGCTACTTAGCGCAGGTGGCTTGATTATCTAGCAGGTGGACTTAATCACCTGGCAGGTGCACTCCTAAACACCTGGGCTCTTTTCGGAACGAATCCCCTTTTGTCCTCTTCGATCCAAGTCCCGACCGTCTGGCGCCAGAGAGATGGAAATGTATTGTCCGGCTCTTTTACGACCTGTCGGCGAGTTTGCCTTTGGGAGGGATAATTGAGGGGTCCATCAATGAATCCTCACACAAACAACTTTCACGGTCTTATTCGAAGCACTAGCCCTGTTGGAAGAGTACCAGATTAGCAACCGGAGGGTTGCGAGTTCGAATCCAACCAGACCGTTGTGTGCAAAAAGGGCTGGTGCACGTTAAATTTGTCGTAGCGTTTAACGTCCTAACGTTGGCGCGGTGTGGAAGTTTGGAGAGTGGGGCGCCAGCTCAGGTGTGACCTCGTCATCTGACCATGGTTCAAAATTACAAGGCGTCGTCCTCGGATATTTCCATTCGAGATTGATCCCGGACCGTCACTAATACCCCGTTGTGCTGTTCCAGTGCCACGTTAATTCAACTACCATCTACCGTCCTTCGAACGGTGCATAGATAAATTCCAAACTCAATGCTCCCTGAAGAAACTTATATAAAGCATCATTCATCAATGGCCAGTGTCTCCAATGAGGAGGCCTGATGTCAAACTGACCCGCCTTCGGATTGGTCACACACGATTCACCCATCGTCATCTATTACTAGAAGAGAGCGTACCAAATTGCAAGTCGTGCTCTACTCCTTTTTGTTTTTGTCATATTTTAATTGTCTGTCCTGCTTTTAATCATCAACGTCTTGCGGAAAATCTCCATTCAAACTTTTCGCATTTTTACGTTCAGTTGATTTTTTAAATCTCATCTAGCTTTTTCAAATTCAACATGACTCACAAATCTATTTTATCAAATTTTATGATTCAATCCTTTAAATTTCATGCTTTCAAAATTTACTCATATGTACATTAAATTCATCTGTTTTAATTATGCTTCAGACGGTGATGGTCTTGTTTTATCATTCGACTATTGTTTGAATGTTTTAATTCTCGTCTTCGCATTTTTCATGTTTTAAATCTGTTTTTTATCTTTGTCTTGGAATATTATTTTTTAAATATTTTATGCTTTTACTGGGCTATAATCTGTCTTGTGTTTGGCACAGCTTGTACGCTTTTGGACCTAGCGCCATAAAAACCGAACATCCAATCCTTGATGCCGACTCAATCCTCCAAGTGGTTTTGACGAGATATCTCATCTATCAAGATCTGGTCAGTTTTGCTAACGACAAGATACCTCGCCGAGACAAAAAAGCCCTATAACTCCAAGAAGGAAAACAAATTGTCCCTTACTTAGAACTGATGGCAGTTTGAAACAGATTTTTTCATGAGAGGCTAACTACTACAGATACAGGCTACTACTACAGATAAACCCTCCTGTTTAACCAACAGGAGGGTTAATATCTAGAACCAAGAAAAATGCGTCGTAAAATCCAAACATCCAATCCGAAACCAACTTATACCCCACACTGACCATCCCAAACAATACTCTCCAGATACCCTCATTTTGCTTTCTCAAAACTCCTCAAGAAATCCTAAACCAACTTATACCCCACACAAACCAATATTCTCCAGATTCCCTCCCTTTGCTTTCTCAGAATCACTAAAGAAATCCGAAACCAACTTGTACCCCCACTGATCATCCCAAACAATACTATCCAGATTCCCTCCTTTTGCTTTCTCAAAACTCCTCAAGAAATCCTAAACCAACTTATACCCCACACTGACATCCCAAACCAATATTCTCCAGATTCCCTCCCTTTGCTTTCTCAGAATCACTAAAGAAATCCGAAACCAACTTGTACCCCCACTGACCATCCCAAACAATACTCTCCAGATTCCTTCCCTTTGCTTTCTCAAAACTCCTCAAGAAATCCTAAACCAACTTATACCCCACACTGATATCCCAAACCAATATTCTCCAGATTCCCTCCCTTTGCTTTCTCAGAATCACTAAAGAAATCCGAAACCAACTTGTACCCCCACTGACCATCAAAAAACAATACTCTCCAGATTCCCTCCCTTTGCTTTCTCAGAACTCTCAAGAAACCCACTCACGCAAAAATAATTTTCTTCTGGCACAAAAAATGGCACGAGGACCACTCGATACGCTGCTCGCTCAACCCTAATGCCAACTCGTCACGGAACTCCGACTGCGATTAATAATACGAATGGGAACACAAAAAACACGCGTAAATATGTTTCGGTGCAGTCAGAGTTGTAGAGCGGAATAAAAAATGCACACTTAGGTGTGAAGTGAAAAGTGGTTTGTTATAACATGGCATCGAGGTTTGTGTGATTGATGAGGGTGCTAATGGTCCCTGGACACGCAGTTCTGACCTGTAGCCCGAAAGTCGTTTGTGAGGTTATTTGAATATTTTTTTATTCTCAGGTGCTTTTAAAATGGCATATTTTAATGGTAATCTGAAAGGGGAGGTTTTTTGGCGAGTGTAATGCAAGAGGTGAAATATTGTGGCACGAAGGTCCCAAGTGGTAAACAGCTGGGACTGTCGTGGCTCAGTGGGTTTGTCGACTGTACTAAGAATCTGCGAATTGCAGGTTCTATTCCCTTAAACCTCCAAGAGGTTTCGACGAGATATCTCGCTCATTAAGATCTGACCATATTTGCGAATGACGATATAATTCGTCATCAGGATATTGCTAATTTTTGATGATGACGAGATCAAGAACTGGTCAGTTTTCTTGAAATGACGAGAGAAGACGACGTCTTGATAGACGAGATATCTCGTCCATCGAGATCTGGTCAAATACCTCGTCGAGATAAACACGAGGATAATTAACCCTCCTGGTGGTTGTCTTGACGATTTATCTCGCCATTAGAGAAAGCATTAGCAGATTTTGAGATCTAGTTACCTAGTCATTAGAGGGAAATTGATCAGATCTTGATCTTGTCATTAAAAAAATCTGCAATATCCTGAAGATATATTTCGCCATTAGCAAATTTGGTTAGATGTTGATGGACGAGATATATCTTACATCGAGATCTGGTCAGTTTTGCTAATGACGACATACCTCGACTAGACGAACACCATGAGTATTAACCCTCCTGGTCTTGCTAATGACGAAGTATCTCGTCATTAGCAAAATTGACCAGATCTCGATGGACGACTTACCTCGTCTTCAGAGAAAAATTGACCAGATCTGTCAAAAAAAATCTGCAATACTTTGAAGATATATCTCGTCATTAGCAAAATTTGTCAGATCTTGATGGACGAGATATTTCGATGAAATCACTTGGAGGGTTAACCCTAGGTGTATTTATGTCTTCTGTTAACTGACGTTGTATGTCTAATGTTTGGTGCAGCTTGGCCAAATATTCTTACGCCATACAAACCAATCAACCTACCCTAGTGGCACACTAAATGTTGGGCAATATTTCTGAAATGAATATCTTGACGTTGTTTCGTTTGGCACAACCTGGTCAATTATGGCTAAGGTACCGAAATGAATACCTATATATATATAAACAAGTTTTTTATTGTAGTTTCATTTAATATTTGTAGTGGTGGATAAGTTTACTACAGACCCATGAAGGCTCATAGCAACAATGAAATGCTTCGCAATATTAAATTTCTTTGGATAGAATATTATTTTTCAAATTCACGCGTAAAATTAGAAATGAAAAGCATTTTTTCATCGTCCATATACTACTTATAGAAACTCGTACCTGAGAGGTATTTTATCAAGACAATCAACTTTCCAAACATTTATGTTTTTAAACTACGTACATTTGCAGATTGACATATTAACCTTTTAGGGATCACACGTGCATATCGGTTCAGTAAACAGCAGAATTTCCTGACTTCGAACCAGTTCTGACCTGATCCAATAGACTCTTTCCTAGGATTCTTCCAACCATTTGCTGTGGTACGTTATTCATTATGTGTGTTGTGGGGAAAACAACACCAGTCTATTTGGAAATTTCGTGACACTCAGAGGTAGGTACGTATTTAAATAACGTCGGCATTGGAGCAATACAAGGGGCTATTGTTGACGGTCTGGAATCAACCAACGAAGAGAATGATCCGAGAACCTAGGACAACGGCACGTAAATTTGAAGAGCTGAGCTGGCACCCCACTCTCCAAACTTCCACACCACGCCAACGTGAGGATATTTGATGCCATGATAGATTTAACGTACATCAGCCCCCTTTGCATACGACCGTATTTGGTTAGATTCGAACTCGTAACCATCCGGTTGCTAGTCCGTTACTCTTTCTAATAGCCCGTTTTGTAGCTTCAGTGTGACGTTAATTAAAATACCTACCTACCGTTACTCTTCCAACCGGGTTACCGCGGCTCAAACACTCAGAGTTAAGACAGTTGTATTCAAAATTTTCTACAGAAGTAGAAATTAAAGCACAAATGTGAGTACATTTCTCGTCACCAGTACTATTTATAACAAATGTAGTGATTCTCTGGGAAGCGTGGTAGATTCAAGTCTACAGAGAACAGTCTGGCTTAAATAACAAACGATAATTTTATTTAAAACAATTTCTTGACTATATTAGAATCTATTTACACGACACTTTCACGAATTTCTATGCCTCTGCTAACTGGATGCGACAGGGTGTCGAAATCTCAGGACGTACGAAAGTCTCTGAGTTGGAGAAAGGTATCTCAACAGTCTCTAGATGAAACTCTACTCGTCGGGTGACGATTTCACAAGATCAGCACTGGATCCTCACTGGACGACGGGACAAGGCAGGTTCACTGCCGGACGAGAAGTCGGTACCGAACTCTCCGCAGGTCGTCGGTTCGGCACAATCAGGGATCGGCTCCACTGGGGTCGTCGGGTCAGTACAAGACAGCACGGCTCCGCTGGGGTCGTCGGATCGGCACAAGACAGGCACGGCTCCGCTGGGGTCGCTGGTTCAAGTCTCGAACGAGAAATAAGCAGGAACTCGAGATAGGCAGCCTACGCCAGGCTACAAGAACGCGTCCTCTCAGGGTGAGAGAACCGTCTTCCAAATTATTAAGAGCTCCTTAATGGGGTTGACCGCTCAAAGGGTCACTGAGCTAAGACGCTAGCTCGGGAAACAAACAAGACTCGAGATGGGCAGCCTACGCCGGCTACAAGAACGCGTCCTCTCAGGTTGAGAGAACCGTCTTCAAAAAATATATTTTCTCCCTAAGGAGTGACCGCTCAAAGGGTCGCTGAGTTAAGCTGATCGATCGAGATCACAAGCAAGAACTGACGATTCGACTCCCTGCTTTTCCTTTTGAAACCTCCCAGCCTTTGTTCGCTGGTGGTTCTCGATTCGTTCGTTCTTGATTGGTTCTTACTTTTAATTGGTTCGTTTTTACTTTGCTCATTTTTGAGGTTGCTGATTCGGTAGAGACTCTCTGACGTAAAATGGGATCAGCTACTTAGCGCAGGTGGCTTGATTATCTAGCAGGTGGACTTAATCACCTGGCAGGTGCACTCCTAAACACCTGGGCTCTTTTCGGAACGAATCCCCTTTTGTCCTCTTCGATCCAAGTCCCGACCGTCTGGCGCCAGAGAGATGGAAATGTATTGTCCGGCTCTTTTACGACCTGTCGGCGAGTTTGCCTTTGGGAGGGATAATTGAGGGGTCCATCAATGAATCCTCACACAAACAACTTTCACGGTCTTATTCGAAGCACTAGCCCTGTTGGAAGAGTACCAGATTAGCAACCGGAGGGTTGCGAGTTCGAATCCAACCAGACCGTTGTGTGCAAAAAGGGCTGGTGCACGTTAAATTTGTCGTAGCGTTTAACGTCCTAACGTTGGCGCGGTGTGGAAGTTTGGAGAGTGGGGCGCCAGCTCAGGTGTGACCTCGTCATCTGACCATGGTTCGAAATTACGTGGTGTCCTCGGTCTTTCCCTTCGGGAATCTATCCCAGACCGCCGGCAATAGCCCGTGTGTTATTCCCAGTGCGACGTCAATTCAAATACCTATCTCTCTTTATTTGAAGCAGAATTTGAATTTATATGAAGTTGATTTATATGATTTTTAACCATCCTGATGGTGTGTGTGTGTGTGTGTGTGTTGTGTTTCCTCAACTAGGTATCTCGTCTCTAGCAAAACTGACCCGATCTTGATGAACTTTCTTATCTTGATATCAAGAACTGATAATCAAGATAAGAAAGCACTTGGATTGTTAATCGAATAATGTGAAAGAAAATAAAAAGGCTTGTAATGGCGCCCCTTAATAAATATAACAAAAATGTATTAAAGATGAGATAAACCTTTTTTTTTAAATATAATGGTCACACCGGTTACCCCCAATAACATTACACTTAAAACCAAAAGTTTTTAAAGAATTAAATTGGTCGATTTCTTTCGTAGACATCTATAAAGATAAGTAGTTTCAAATTGCTTTTACTGTATTATATTTTTTTAAGTTATAATGAACGATTTCGAAATAGGAGTTATTTTTATTAGAAATTCCTCATGTTGCGAAAAACTGATTAAATATTTTATTTTTCAAGAGTAAAATTCAATCCCAGAGTTTTCTTGTTTCGCGTTTCTCGTGATTTCGAAATGGAAATAGAATATGAAACGATTATCTTACTTTAAAAGTACTTTAAGTAATGTAATAAATATTCGATTTGCGTCAGATGGACGGAAGAAAAGTTTCCTATTTCATCTTAAATGGTTTGAGATATTTTCTTTCTACTCGTTTAACGTTTTTGATTATTTTTGATAAAATTTAAATAATCAACTCGTGTTCAGTTTTATTTTCCTATTTGCGAATAGAGTTAAGAGGTTCAAGAAGTTATTGTATCTCTTTTGAATATTACTTAACGTAATTTTGTGTTCCGTGTATTATTATTTCGATTTATTTTATGCAGTTTCTCATGATACTGATTCATTTTGAAAACTATTATATTTTGCTAACTGAAGGGCCACGGATTACCAACCGGAGGGTTGCGAGTTCGAAACTCGGTCCAGCCAAAGAGTGTCGTGTACACGGGCTGGTGCACGTTCAATCTGTAGTGTCCTCGAATGTCCTCACTTTGGCGTGGTGTGGAAGTTTGGAATGTGGGGCGCCAGCTCAAGTGTTCTCGTCATCTGACCATGGTTCAAAATGACGAGTTGTCCTTGGATCTTTCTCTTTGGGATTGATACCGTAGCCAATAGCCAGTTGTTACTCCAGTGAGACGTTAATTATCTGCCTACCATCTTATGATACTGATGCATTTTGAAAACTGTTCTTTTAGTTTTATCTGGTAGATGATGGTAGAAAGGGAGTTGTGCTAACTTTTATACGTCGCATTGGAGTAACAACGGGCTAAGGTCCGGCATCCATACAGAAAGATCAGAGGAAAACACCTAGAGTAATTTTAAATCACGGTCAGATGACAAGGACATCTGAACTGGCATCCCACTCATATATATGTATATATAATATATGTATATATATATATGTATATGTATAGATATAAATATATATATATGTATATGTATAGATATAAATATATATGTATGTATGTATATATATATATATACACAGGGTGAGTCTAAATTGCTTTTACAAAATAAGAGGGGTGATAGTACCCGTCCAGACGAGCAATAATTGCCATGGAACATAGGGTCGCATTCCACTCTGAGAGGCAGAAAAGAGTAAAATTAGAATTTCAACATGAACTTACAACAGTGTTGGGAAAGTGAATAAACGATACCAAAAGTTGCACAATCTGATTGATTGATCAGAGAAAAACTCACAGCAAGTGCTCAAAGTGGCGCGTGTCGTTGCACAGCTCACACCGGCGAAGGAATGACTGGCTCTCGAGGATTCCTGATGTTGTGTTAATTTTGTCTGCGGCAACACCGATTCTCACTACGAGATCTTCAGCCGAGTCCACAGGCGTCTGGTACACTAAAGATTTCATGTGCCCACAGAAGAAAAAGTCCAGTGGGTTGAGGTCCGGTGTGCGAGGAGGCCAAGCCACAGGTCCGCACTAGCTGTTAGTTTTTCTCTAAACAATAAATCAGATTGTGCAACTTTTGGTATCGTTCATTCTCGCTTTCCCAACGCTGTTGGAAGTTCATGTTGAAATTCTAATATTTTACTCTTTTCTGCCTCTCAGAGTAAAATGCGATCCTATGTCCCATGGTAATTATTGCTCGTCTGGATGGGTACTATCACCCCTCTTATTGTGTAAAAACAATTTAGACTCGCCCTGTATATGTGTGTGTATTTAATAATACACAATCAAACATACAAAGTATTAAAAATCAGACGTACAAAACATTAAAACGTAAAGAAACAGAAATGCAGACCAGCAAAACGCCAAAAGGTCAAAAATGCAGACAAGCAAAAAGCCAAAATACCTGGGTATAAAAATAGTCAAACAGAAGCGAGAAAGCAGAACTGTCCACGTATGCGCGGTGAAGCTGCAGGCATAGCATGGATATCAATGTAATTAAATATTACGAAACAAAACACAGATAAATTTAGGAATTTAAATTTAAAATACCAAGAAAATTTCGAAAAAAATGAAGGGTTGGTGGATCAGGGCGGTATCAGGGGTATTGTACTTGTCTTTGTGTGTGTCCTTTTTTTTTCCGACCCACGCCCCACTCGGCTCACCGCGAGGTTTAGAGCCCAGTTTAGGGGGGCGGGGAAAGTGATTCTCAGCAGAAGAGGCAACGGGCCAGCACACGCCCACCCAACAGGGGTCACGTACGGCAATTATTGAGTATTATATACAATTAAATTACAATATAAATACATCTCGCTTTACATTTAGCGATTAATTAGAACATCAATAAACAACAAACAAAACGCAATTTCGAATTTTAACAATTTTGAGGGCAATGCCATGCTGTACAGATAACAGATTAGATAGTTGATGTTAAAAAGTTATCACAGGATCCAAAAGGAAGTCTATGAGCTAATGGAGTCCGTAACAGCAGGCAGCACCCAAAACCGAACAATATAATCAAAATAAAAACAAAACATAAAAACAGGACAATTAAATCATAATATATACAATACAACATTAAAAACTCACATAAAATACAAAGTATCAATATAAAGTGCAGAATAATAAAACAACATAAAGAGGATAGAGGGGAAACAAGCAATTATTTGAATAAAAGAATTACAAACATGATATTTTAAAATTTAAAAATAACCAGTAAAATCCAAGATAAAAAATAAGTTAAAATATTTTTAATATATATTTAAGAGTAGGGGGGAGGCCATTCGCCACCTCCCCGGCAGCCATCACACACTTTTTAATCTTATAAATGGATATATTGTTATTTAGCACAGCCCTCAACCAAATGCCCTTGTTGTCATCACTTGGGGCTCTCAAATGATAATCATTAGTGTGACGGCAGCCAAAGAGATAATGATCGGCGCTCACCAACTCCCCACATGTGCAAGAGTTGGAGTTTCTTAAACCAAACCTGTGGAGGTACTCCACAAAAGGACCATGACCTGTGAGATACCAAATGAGATAGCGGTCTGCGGAGAGGAGACCCGGGCCGATTTCCGGCGTAAAAGATTTTAAACGGAGGCCCTTCTCAGAATTACTATGAATCTCCCTCCATTTCTCCATAATGAAATATTTGATTTTTCTGTTAAGGAAAGAGCGTGGTGCAGGGACCTCTATCTCCTCCCCGCAGCACGATGCAAGCTTGGCAAAATGGTCGGCAGTCTCATTGCCGGACAGTCCGACATGTGCCCTGACCCAAGACAGGCCAAAAATATTAGTTATTGGAGCAATTTCTTGTTTAAATGTATTAATATATTTCGATTTGCTAGAATTGGATTTTAAGGCCTGTATCGCGCTACGACTGTCGCTATATATATTAATTTTTTTTCCATGGGCGGAGGCCCAGCCCCACAGCTTTAAAAATAGCCGTGAGCTCGGCCTGGAAAACGCTATTATAAGTTTGGAGTTTGAAGCAAAGAACTTGAATTAATTTATTATCATCAAAAATGCACACAGAGGCCCCAACATTTCCGTCAATGCCGGAGCCATCCGTGTACACATCGAAGTCGGGTTTACAAATTTGATCCTCAAAATTTAAGTTTACGACATTAGCGGGTAATGAATTTATAGAAATATAAGAATCTATGTGTGATAGCGACAGTCCCTCGATATTTGGGTCAGGAAGCCGCCGCTTCCAAATTTTAAATTTAAGATATAGGGCAGAGACAGTCACATGGAGCGGTGGAATACCTGTAATAATGTAAAGGGAGTCAGAAGGGGTGGTTCTATATGCTCGAGACATTCTCAACAAAAATGGTCTCTGAATTGAATTAAGTTTTGCTTTTTGTGCTTTAGTAAGAGAACCACCCCAAATGCCGGCTCCATAAGTTAAGATCTTTTCGGTAACTGATAAGTACCAGTACCGCTGGAGTCGGCCATCGACTCCCCATCCTCCCCTTGCAACTTTGGAGAGGGAATTGCCGATGGAAAGGCATCTCTCCGCTAGGGTGGCGATATGCTCGCTCCATGTTAGACCGTTATCTATTATTAACCCGAGATATTTTAAATGAGGTGTAACTTCAATGGTGTTATTATTAATTCTAAAAGTTGGGTTACGTTTTAATTTCGATTGCTTTGAAAATACGATGGACCGACATTTATCGGTGGATAATTCTAATTTTAGTTCCTTTAATGCAGAATAAATATTGTTTAAGGTAGAATTTAGATTATTCTCAAGTTCCCTCCGCGTGGCTCCTGACGTTATAACCGCCAGGTCGTCTGCAAAGGCTTGTACATGACTAAAGCTGTATGACAAATCCAAAATCCTGTTGAAATAAATATTCCACAGAGTTGGTGCAATTACCGAACCCTGTGGACAACCTTTGTTAATAATACGAATTAATTTTGTATTTTGAAAAAAGTAGAAAATCGAACGAGAACTTTATAAGACTTAATAAAATTTAGAATAAAGGCTGGAGCATTATAAGAGTTAAGTGTATCCACCAATACCAACCAGTCCATCGTATCAAATGCGGCTTTTATGTCTAAGGTTGTTAAAGAACAATGACTGATTCCACGGTGAGATTTAATCTTGTTGACTGCTGTTTGAATGGCCTCCTCACACGAGTGTTGTTCTCTAAAACCGAACTGAAGCGGATGCAATATATGTTTAGTTAAGAGCCAGAAGTTCAATTTTTTAATAAAAACTCTCTCAATAATTTTTCCTAGGGTTGGCAACAAACAAATTGGGCGGTAGGAGCCGCAGGAGGAGGGGTCCCTACCCTGTTTTACCAGGAAGCGGACTTCCCCGCTCCTGAGGCACCTTGGGAAGTAAGCGAAACGGAAGATGGAATTTATAGATTGAATTAACAGTTTAGCATGAAATTTATATATATGTTTCCAGATTTTGTAATCCACAAGATCGGACCCCGGGGCTTTGCCATCTTTCAGATTTGTGAGTACTGATGCCAGGTCCTCCCCGACATCAGCCTCATCCGGGAATACTTGCGAAACAGTGTTATGAAACGTGAATTTACTAGGAGACAGAGGGAAGAAATGGTTCATCAAAATATTAGCCTTATCAAGTTGATTTAGATGAGGGCGGGAAGGGTCAAAAATATTGATTGCCGAATTATTAGTATTCTTAGCGAATGCAGTTTTGAACACATTTCCATATTTTTGAGAGGACTTGGAACAATAATTTCTCCAGGCTGATCTCTTTGCCTCGTTCATTGATTTTTTGTATGAGGCTCTTCCTTGCTTATAAGCGGCTTCTGCTGCCAGAAGCTCGTTGGACTTATCACTGGAATTCGATTCAAGATGTATTATATATTTTTTGTAGAGAGCAGTCACCCGGTTACGTGCTGAGGCCAAGTCTTGGCTCCACCAAATAATTCTTAATTTATTTTTAACTTTAGTTTTTTTAATGGATTTTACGGCAATGTTAGTGCCAGTAGAGGTTAATTTTTGGAAAAACTTTCAATTTTAGATGTGGAGTCAAGGTTAGTAGTTAAGTTGAGTAAGTTTGGAACAGCTTTTTTGAATAAGGAAGGGAATTTTCCCAGACCATATTTGGTCCTGAGAAAAAACCTTTGGGTTATTGTAACATTAGCGTTAATAACATAAGCGTTGTGTGTGTCCTTGGATATCCCCGGTTTTGATTTTCTAATTTTGCCTTTCTACTTATGGTGTTTGGAGGGGGTGTAACCTACTTTTGGTAAACTGCCGCCCACACGCAGAAAACACCATATTGTGTTGACTGGATCAGGCTCCTCCCTGATTACGCCCTGATCCACCAACACTTTTTTTTTCAAAATTTTCTTGGTATTCTTAAATTTAAATTCCTCGTTCCTTATTTTGGGTCCTGATGATGTTTGGTTCCACCGAAATAGCTGTAGGCCAGTTATCTTGTTACATTCTTTATTAGTCATGTTGCAGCATTTAGACTATTCACGTTTTTGGTTTCGAGCTCTTAAAGCGTGTGTTAAAATAAACTGAGCTTAAATTCACAATATTTTACAACTACCACACTTCAAACAGTCTGGGATAGTCACTCCAACATGAATATTGTAGAGTACAAAGCCCTGGGGAGAGAGTTGACTTTAAGCTACATAGAGAAGAGCAGATAGCATCTTCAAGGTCTAGAACTAGTCACAAAATAATGCATTACGTGGCAAGAAAAATGATTTACCACGACTGTCACAACCTTTACCTGACACAAGATTGTATGACTGTCACACAAGCATGGCCAGTCCGGACCAAGTACTACAGTGTTTCGGGGTATCCAATAAGAACATTCATGATGATACGAGACCTCTTTTGAACATATTTCGCACGGACATCATGGAACTCTGATCTAATTTTAATGCGGGATAAGAAATAAAAAACACTTCAGACATGCAAGCGAAACCGAATCTCAAGTTTTTTCCAGTTTTATAGTTCACAATAATTACCCCAGACGATGAATTTCGTAAGCACGCGATTAAACTAATGAACATGTATTGAATAACGTCTAACAGACGTTTTGAGCTGCTTCTCTCAAACCCCCTTACTCATATACTTCCAAGCCACGGTGAGTCATTTTTCTAAACTCCAGACAGATCATTACGTGACGTCAAATCGTTGTAATCCTACACTCCCTTAACCTCATGAGGGTACGTAGGTAGATATTTAATTAGCGTCGCACTGGGCAACGCAACGGGCTATTGGCGACGGTAAGGGATCAATCCCAAAGATTCGAGGACAAAAGCAGGTAATTTTGAATCACGGTCAGATGATGGGTCAAACCTGAGCTGGCACCCCACTCTCCAAACTTTTACACCACGTCAACGTGAGGATATTTGAAGCCACGACACATCTAAGGTGCACCAGTCCCTCTGTACACGACCCTCCGGTTGCTGATCAGTTACTCTTCCAACCAGGCTACCGTGGCCCGACCCCACGAGGGATTCACAGGCATAACCTATAGTATTTCCTGCATGATTTATAAACAGTTTTTGATCATTCGTGTTGTAGTCGGCGCAGGTTCAATTCCTGCCTGGTGTATTCCTCTCGTATTTCACTCTTCTGTGTCAGTAAAATTTTCATTGTGTGTATGTCTATTACTAGATGTATGCTTTGTGTCTCTGGTACAGCATAGCCAAATATGCCACTGGCGCCATAAAACAACCCAAACCAACCAACGAAACAGTTTTGATTTTTGAGCATAGCAACTTCAAAGGATTTTCTGAGGCTTGAACAGCAACGTTTGCTGAGGCTTGAAGTACAATACTTTCAACGGTCTTGGTGTAAGATCGCGTATTACGCTTTATTAAGGTTTTCCTATTTCGAGAGCTTTGGAGAGTGGGGTGACAGATCAGATGTTGCCTCGTCATCTGACCGTGGTTCAAAATTACGTGGTGTTGTACTCGGATCTTTCCATTTGGGATTGATCACGGACCGTCGTCAATAGCCCGTTGTGTTGCTCTAGTACGACGTTAATTAATTACCATTACCTATTTCGAGAGCGAATTAAAATGAAGCGAATCAGTTTGAGTTCGCGTTTGCCCGAGTATATAAAGTTTACTTCCTTGTCTACTTTTCTGGTGCTTTACTACCATGTCTGCTACATTAATTGCTAGGTACTACCTAAACGATACGTGCGTTCCGTTCCTTGTCTGCTTGCCTGTGCTTTACTACCTTATTTGCTTGCTTTGTGCTTTACTACCTTGTCTACACTAATTGCTAGGTACTCCATAAACGATACGTCCGTTCCGTTCCTTGTCTGCTTACCTGGTGCTATACTACCTTGTCTGCTTGCTTTGTGCTTTACTACCTTGTTTGCTTGCTTTGTGCTTTACTACCTTGTTTGCTACTCTAATTGCTAGGTACTCCATAAACGATACGTCCGTTTCGTTCCTTGTCTGCTTGCCTGGTGCTTTACTACCCTATCTGTTTGCTTTGTGCTTTACTACCTTGTCTACTACATTAATTCCTTGGTACTCCATAAACGATACGTCCGTTCCTTGTCTGCTTGCCTGGTGCTTTACTACCTCATCTGCTTGCTTTGTGATTTACTACCTTGTCTGCTACATTAATTGCTAGGTACTCCCTAAGCGATATGTCCGTTCCGTTCCTTGTCTGCTTGCTTGGTGCTTTACTACCTTTTTTGCTTACCTTGTGCTTTGTGTAATGTGTATGCGTTGTTATGTTCGTAGAATAAAAACTTTCTGATTATGTCAGCTTTAAATTCTATTCTAAGGTGCGAAGCAACAAAATAGTAACAAAGGATTCTGTTCTTACGAAAGAAGCAATAGGATTTTCCTATAGGACTTTATTCTACAGAATTAGCCAATATAATCTTACCAAAGAATTCTATTACAAGGAAACGACCAATAGAATTTTTTCAAAAGATTTTATTCCAAGGAAAACAGATCAATATAATATTTCAAAGGATTATATTCTGCATAATGGGCCAATGGAATCATTCTAAAGAATTCTACAATAATCGGAAGAGCAATAGAATCGCTTCAAAGTATTATATTCTAAGGAAAAGACTATTAGATTCTTTCTAGAGTATTTTTGTCTAAGAAAAGCACCAATATAACATTTTCAAAGGATTATCTTCTACAAAATGGGTATATAAACCCCCTCCAAAGATTACATTCTAAGAAAATTAACAATAGAATCGTTTCAAAATATTCTATACCACACATATTATAATCTTTCATAAAGGTTATCTAAGGAAATGGTAAATAGAATATTTCCAAATGATTCTATTCTAAGTAAATGAGCAACAAAACGTTCCAAAGGATTATATTCCAAGGAAAGAAGCAAAAGATTTGTTCTAAAAGATTCTATTCTAAGAAGACTAATAGAATCATTCTAAAGGTTGAAATAATACATAGATTCTTCCGAAAGCCATGGTTACGTAATCATTAAGTTTGGTGTGGGGTAAAAGCAACCACTACACTATTCCCAAATAAATCCTCAACCCTACGAGGGTTAAATTAACGAACACGTATTAAATATCACGTCTGCCAACACAAATCTCCTCCATAACCCCTTCCTTACATAATCCCATCCCTCGGCGAATCATATTCGAAACTCCAGACAGTTCATTATTAGACGTCGAATCATTGTAATCCTACACACACTTAAACCCGTACTGAATTCACACGCGTAATTCCACCTTAGCAGCTGAAATATTCTCTGTCTGCCACTTAACCAGTTTCAATTCCTTCACCAATAGAATCATTCAAAAGCCTTCTATTCTAAAGGAAAGACCAACAAAACTTGCGGATCCTTCTATTCTGTCAAGAGAATATTTCCAAAGGATTCCATTCTAAAGAAAATACCAATAGAATCTTTTAAAATGATGCCATTCTAAAGAAATTAGCATCGTTAATTAGGATAGTTCCAAAGTTTTCTATTATAAGGAAATTAGCAACAGAATAATTCCAAAGGATTTTGTACCAACGAAAAGACCATTACAATCGTTCCAAGTGATTCTATTCCAAAGAAAGGACCAATGAAATCGTTCGAAATTATTTTATTCTAAGGAAAAGACCAGTAGAATCTTTCAAAACGATTATATTCTAAAGAAATTAGCATAGTTAATTAAGATAGCTCCAAAGTGTTCTATTAGGAAATTAGAGCGATAGAATAATTCCAAAGGATTCTGTTCCAAACGAAAAGACTATTAGAATCATTCCAAATGATTCTATTCCAAGGAAAGGAGCAGTGAAATCGTTCCAAATGAATCTATTCCAATGAAATTGTTCCAAATGAATCTGTTCCAAGGAAAGAACGAATGAAATCGTTCCAAATTATTTTATTCTAAGGAAAAGAACAGTAGAATCTTTCAGAAGTATTCTTATCTAAGAAACTACAAATGGAATATTCGCAAAGGATTCTGTTCTACAGAACGGGTCAGTAAAATCCTTCCAAAGGATTCCATGCTAAAGACATTTGCAATATAATCGTTCCAAATATTTTATTCTAAGGAAAAACCAATAGAATCTTTCTAAAGGTTGAAAGAATCCATCGATTCTTTAGAAAGATGTAGGTATTTAATCATTGACTGTGTTGTTGAGTAGGAACAACGCTACACTTCTCCCAAATCCCGCAGCGTTCAAAGAGTTAAACTACGAACACGTATTAAATATCACCGTATACTAACACAAATCGCGATGTCTCTTCCACAATCCCTTCCTTACATAATCCCACCTCTCAGCGAATCATATTCAAAACTCGACAGTTCATTACTAGACCGTCGAATCATTGTAATCCTACACCCACTTAGGCCAAATCGAAAAAATCCAAAAGCTTGGCCCAACAACATACTGTTCCCATGCACACGCGCCGAGTGAGTTTAATGAGCATAAGGTTACTCGCCAAACACGAGTTCGGGGTAATTGTGATCCAGATTTTCACCAAGGAAGTTCTGATCTCTCCCAGAAATGCGATAGTTGGTGTAATTAGTCGACAAAGTTTTGCGACTGCCGATTAATTGCTTCGAGAGAAGACAGTCGAGGTTTTAAGTAAAAGTGGAGGTTTACGGTTAACATCTTAAATTGGGAGGATAACGGGATGGTTATTCCGTGGGACAAGACGAAATGTGAATCTGCTGTGATTTTAGAGTGATCAGCTTGTGAATAATGGAACGGGGGTGTTGGATAATTTTTTTTTGTTTTGAAGACATGCGTTTGTTATAAGAGCTGAATGGTGGTTTATTGCAAATGTTTGAATAGCTTTAAAATCTCTAGGGGAAATTGTATTCATGAAAATGTTTTCGTGTGTAGTATGCTTGCTTTCAATACTTTACACTTTCAGAGAGTGAAATTAAGTTTGAATATTAACAACTGTAGGACCCTGGTGTGGTTCTTTTTTAGCATAAGAAAGAAATCTCTTGAAACTTAACAAAATAAACAAGAAATGACAATCTTAGTCGAAGGAAAGAGCCTAACAAAATGCGATGGGTCTACAATACCCGGCCGTCTTCCTCGTTCTTTCGTTCCCTGTTCTTCTCTGACATTTTCTTCTACTGCGACCACCCACCCTTGTCAGCGTCACGTGATCACTTCTCTCTGACCACGTGACACCTGCACCTCTGTTACCCCTGTCAAGTAAATATGTAGGATGGTATCTAATTAGCGTCGCACTGGGCAACTCAACGGGCTATTGGCGAAGGTAAGGGATCAATCCCAAAGACTCGAGGACAACACCAGGTAATTTTGAACCACGTTCAGATGATGAGAACAACACTTGAGCTCGAACCGCACTCTCCAAACTTCTACACCACGCCGACGTGAGGATACTTGAAGCCACGGCATATCTAAGGTGCATCAGCCACTTTATACACGACGGTCTTTGGTTGGATTCGATCTCGCAACCCTCCGGTTGCTAATCCGTTACTCTTCCAACAGGGCTACCGCGGCCCCTTCAAATAAGGATTGGGGTGAAGGTAGGTATTACACAACACCAACATTCTCAATACCGTAAATGACGGACGGAAATTCCACTCGTTCCTTTATTGGGAAGCTTGGATTGTTGTGGAAGTCTAGAGAGTGGTACGCCCGCTCAGGTGTGACCTCGGCATCTGACCGTGGTTCAAAATTACGTGGTGTCCTCGGATCTTTCCCTTGGGATTGATCCCGAACCGCCGCCAATAGCCCGTTGAGTTGCTCCAGTGCGACGTTAATTAAATACCTACCTACCCTTATAGTGAATATCATAGGCTTCTACGGCAACAGGCAGAGGCAGACTTTGTGTCTGGGGCAGTTATTGTGATAGACAGACAGTAGGAAAGTTGATTGAAGTAAGTGACCAAAAGTGTCGATCACTTGTACTTCAACCAACTTCAAGACCATGAGTCACGGAAAAAACTATTAAAAGTTCATTTTTTTTATTTTTACGTGTTTGCATACTTTTCCATCACGGTGCCATCATTCAATAACACTGCCTTATAACACTCTTCGGACTCAATTTTAGCCAGGAACCCATTATCAGATCCCAACTTACAAAACCTTTCAAGATATCAGCCACATAATGACGCTTTCATAAAAAAATTACCATTTATAAATCGGATTGTTTCCTATCGCAAAATATAATTGCGCCTCGCATCTGAAAACGAAATTTCTACTATACATAATGGGCACGCTTTTTAATTTGATTCCTTTTAATACATGTTGCACTTATTAATAATTTCCGTTCGAAATCGTAAACCCTTAAGCCACACAACGTAACGGAGAAAGTATTTCGATAATTCTTTTCCAGACATAAACTATCGCCCGATAAATAATTAAACTAATCTCCGCATTAGTTACTAAGAGAACGAGGAAAAAGAACGAATATAATTCCACCGATTCGAAAGAGCGAAAAAAGAACACTAATTAATCACCCATTGAGCTAATATAATTCTCCTGATCCCAACATTTCTTCCAATTTTCCCGAGGACACGGCATCGCTAAATATTTCCCATTGTTGGCAAAGCGATGCATTCGAAACAAAAGATTTTTAACACTCAGCAAAACGAAGAGAACGTGTTCGAAAGGGGGGTGCTGCGGAAAGGAGGGGGGCGGACTTCAAAACTGCAATGCATCAAACATGACTTTTCGAATAAGCATCCCGAGGGAATTAATATCAGCGTCGCAATTAATAATAATACCCGGAGGCGAAATAGAACGTAGACGCGTTTATCACAAAACGAACGTTCGAATGTTAAGACGCGGGAAGATTAGTCAGGCATTTCAGTTATTAATTACGACGTCTGAGTTGAAAACTAGGCGAGGGAGGGATGGGCTAATCCCCGTGTTCCACGAGGCCTCCCCTCCCCCGATTCTTCTTCCGGTTGCCATTCATCAGGATACAAAAATTGCAGATTTGGGGAATTCATTGTCTCCGTGTCGAAATCGTCGGACTTGCACTTTAAATGGCGTTCGGTAACATAATAATAAATGTTCCATGTTCGTTTAGGGGGGGGCGTCTTCATTAGTCAGCACTAGACCGGGCATTGGACGAAAGGGGGCAGGTGAAGGGTAGGGTGAAAGGAAGTGAAGTGATCACCGTCGGGCATTGTCCGAGACATTAAGTAATTGCATTCTTCTGTTTGAGAGCGATTGGGCTAATGGCTATGGAAGGGTTTTCGTAGTGGAAGTACTAGGTAGGTAGTTGAGTTAACGTCGCACTGGAGAGACACAACGGACTGTTGGGGACGGACCGAGGTCAATCCAGAAGGGAAAGACCCGAGGATAACATCTCGTCATTTTGAACCACGGTCACATTGAACATCGCCCGATGTGAATCTGGGTGATAAGCCGCTTAACTCCTAGAACCCCTCCAAGGGTTCAGTCGTCCGAAACATGACAAGGCTTGTAATTTCACACAGTAAGTCGAATTTATGGCGGTAACTGAAACACGATGGGCAGTTAGAAGAGTAACGGATTAGCAACCAGAGGGTTGCGAGTTCGAAACTCGGTCCAGCCAAAGTCCGTCGTGTAAATGGGGACTGGTTAAATTTATCGTGACCTCAAATGTACTCACGTTGGCATGGTGTGAAAGTTTGGTGGGGTCCAGTTCAGGTGTTGTTCTAGTCCTCTGAACATGGTTCTAAAAGACGAGGCGTTGTATTTGGTTCTTTCACTTCGGGTGGACGGTCGGGATTGATCCCGGACCGTCAGCAATAGCCCGTTGTATTGCTACAGTGCGACGTTAATTAACTACCGCTGAAATAAGACAGATGATTATGTGGAAATTTCACCTAAGCCACGCAAGCTTAAGCCTGATTAGCGCTATTCACACAAAGGGAATACCGATTAAGGCACCTACCACCTTACACACACTCCTAACCTTATGGGCACCTACTTAGGAGAATCGCTATTCACACAAAGTGAATACCGATTAGGGCACCTACCTCCTTACACACACTCTTAGCCTTATGGGCACCTACTTAGGAGAATCGCTATTCACACAAAGTGAATACCGATTAGGGCACCTACCTCCTTACACACACTCTTAGCCTTATGGGCACCTACTTAGGAGAATCGCTATTCACACAGTGAATACCGATTAGGGCACCCACCTCCTTACACACACTCTTAGCCTTATGGGCACCTACTTAGAATCGCTATTCACACAAAGTGAATACCGATTAGGGCACCCACCTCCTTACACACACTCTTAGCCTTATGGGCACCTACTTAGGAGAATCGCTATTCACACAAAGTGAATACCGATTAGGGCACCTACCTCCTTACACACACTCTTAGCCTTATGGGCACCTACTTAGGAGAATCGCTATTCACACAGTGAATACCGATTAGGGCACCCACCTCCTTACACACACTCTTAGCCTTATGGGCACCTACTTAGAATCGCTATTCACACAAAGTGAATACCGATTAGGGCACCCACCTCCTTACACACACTCTTAGCCTTATGGGCACCTACTTAGGAGAATCGCTATTCACACAAAGTGAATACCGATTAGGGCACCTACCTCCTTACACACACTCTTAGCCTTATGGGCACCTACTTAGGAGAATCGCTATTCACACAAAGTGAATACCGATTAGGGCACCTACCTCCTTACACACACTCTTAGCCTTATGGGCACCTACTTAGGAGAATCGCTATTCACACAAAGTGAATACCGATTAGGGCACCTACCTCCTTATACACACTCTTAGCCTTATGGGCACCTACTTAGGAGAATCGCTATTCACACAGTGAATACCGATTAGGGCACCCACCTCCTTACACACACTCTTAGCCTTATGGGCACCTACTTAGAATCGCTATTCACACAAAGTGAATACCGATTAGGGCACCTACCTCCTTACACACACTCTTAGCCTTATGGGCACCTACTTAGGAGAATCGCTATTCACACAAAGTGAATACCGATTAGGGCACCTACCTCCTTATACACACTCTTAGCCTTATGGGCACCTACTTAGGAGAATCGCTATTCACACAGTGAATACCGATTAGGGCACCCACCTCCTTACACACACTCTTAGCCTTATGGGCACCTACTTAGAATCGCTATTCACACAAAGTGAATACCGATTAGGGCACCTACCTCCTTATACACACTCTTAGCCTTATGGGCACCTACTTAGGAGAATCGCTATTCACACAGTGAATACCGATTAGGGCACCCACCTCCTTACACACACTCTTAGCCTTATGGGCACCTACTTAGAATCGCTATTCACACAAAGTGAATACCGATTAGGGCACCTACCTCCTTACACACACTCTTAGCCTTATGGGCACCTACTTAGGAGAATCGCTATTCACACAGTGAATACCGATTAGGGCACCCACCTCCTTACACACACTCTTAGCCTTATGGGCACCTACTTAGAATCGCTATTCACACAAAGTGAATACCGATTAGGGCACCTACCTCCTTACACACACTCTTAGCCTTATGGGCACCTACTTAGGAGAATCGCTATTCACACAAAGTGAATACCGATTAGGGCACCTACCTCCTTATACACACTCTTAGCCTTATGGGCACCTACTTAGGAGAATCGCTATTCACACAAAGTGAATACCGATTAGGGCACCTACCTCCTTACACACTCTCCTAACCTTACGAGTACCTACTTAGGAGAATCGCTATTCACACAAAGTAAATAGCGATTCTCCTAAGAATTTGTCGAGATGTCTGCCATATTTTCCTCGGGGTCTTCTCTATATCCGTAGTGACTTTAGCTAGTCGAAGCGGAGATGCTGAGCCCTGAACTAAGAAGAAAAGTCGACACCTGAGCTGGCACCCCACTCTACAAACTGATGTGAAAGTAATAACCAGCTTGTTACAATGCCTTTTACTTTTCCTATGGTTTATCTTTGCTTCGAAAATTGCCCTGTAGTGAACAGCTTTTGGTGCATAAACTTGTTCCAAACTGTCGCCACTTCTAAGCAAGGGACAGGTTGTTTTACCTACTTAGGATTGCCTTTGGAGTAATCGGGGCAGTTTTGTATGGAAGTAGGATCTCGATTATGTCCATTATTTGACATTTGCTTTGCGTTTGTCGCAGCCTTTACAAATACGGCCCTTGTATCATAAAGAGTACACAGTCGGTTTTTTTCTCTGGTATCCATGGGTGGCTAGGGTGGACGGGATATTTTAAGAGAGTGTTCTGAAGTTTCTTTTTAAGAGTTTCATAAGAAAAGTTATAGATTGCAATGAGACTGAGATGCCTTCCTTTGCCAAGCTATGGGTCATTTCATTTCCGCTGAGGTACACATGACAGGGGATCCATTGCAAATGTGTCCCATGAATCAATAACAATTGCCTAGGTTAATAAAGATAAGGGATACATCGTGATTGATGGGATTTGACCACTGCACTATGAACCAACGAGTTTCAGGCGGCGCATGTTAAATTCCTCCCTTACTAACTGTACCTTCGTTCCTCAGACTCACCAGAGGTTTAGAGTTTTCATTGGAAGGGCGGGATGAGAAAAGACGAGATAAAAAAATATCACATACAATATAGCATTTGGATATATACAAGTGCACCAATGGAACAAAAGGCATCAATGGGCAAAGATTAAAAATGGATCATAACAGCAAAAACGTAAACAGAATACAGAGAAATTACCCAACACTACACACACACACAATCAACACAACACGAGGAACAGAATTCAGAGACCGGAAAACTGAAAGGAGACACACAGGACGACGTGATAATTTCATCCGTCGTTTCTTATAATTTATGCTATGGCAATTTACATATACGAATTTATTATGGTTAAGATTATATCGGGGCAATTACACCCGAGTTTAATGACTAAAATATATTTACATTTAAATTTCTCAAAAATTTATCAAGAATAGAGTTCTGAGGATCAAACAGGAAACCTCCCTCATTAGGAGTGTTCGTAAAATAAAATATAAAAGAAATCTTATCTTTAAAATAATTAGTATAGTATCTCGCTGGAGGAAGGCGAAGTAATATATTACGTTGTCTCATTAAAACTATTGAAGAAAAAAAAATTCCCCCTTCCCTTCCCAAAGAGTATCACTTGGAATTGATAACTATATCACAGCCGATCAGCCACCTCCACTGAGGAGGTGGCTGATCGGCTGTGATATAGTTACCAATTTCATGATTCCTTGGTATAATTCTCTCTCCTATGGCGGCTTTCTTTTTGTGTGTGTCCATTGCTTGATGCTGTCTGTCTTCTTTTTGGCGCAGTATGGCCAAATAAGGCCTTTACGCGATAAAACCAACCAATCCTTATCTGACCTGTTACTGGCACCCAGAAGTGCTTTGTGGGAGGCCTAGCTATGAGCTCTTTAAATAAAACTTGTCTATATAAAGACTTTAAATAATAATTAAATTATAATACCCATGGAACTTTTAAAGAGTATGTATGATTATTTATTGTAATACCAATCCAAGTGAATATCAGAGTATTGATTACATCATACGCAAAGGGTGAATTAATGCTAAATGTACAGTCGCTGAAAAAAAAGAACCATCCCTCTTCATTCGAGTAATTTTAACAGTAGAGAAAACTCAAAGATGGCGTTCGACAGGTACTAACGTCTTCTATAAATTCAAATGCATAGAATTTGCATAAGGGGTCGTCTTCATATTAAATTGACCAATGGAAACCCCTTATTCCGACACACTCTATTACGAATTTATATCAAATTTTAACTTCAGATTCCAAATCTCATGTCATTATGTCTTACTTTTCGAAGTTATGAGTACAGAAAGATAGGAGCTCCTAACGTTAAATCAGTTTCTCAGACTTTTATGGATATCTTCCTAAATAATATTTCTATGGGGCTGATTTCTTGTACCATGTTACTGTTAAACATGGTACAAAACAAAATCCAACTAATATATTTTTATTTTAAAAATTGATTTTAGTATGCGATAATAATTATTAAATTAATGTTTGAAAAATTATGAATTGGAACCTTACTATAGTTTGAAGGGAATCGATTCAGAACGATTTCTAATATGACCATGCAAAATTTCAGCTCGTTCCAATCGTTAGATTTTGAGTTACATTAAATTTTCCTCATTACGGTGATTTAAGGGGCAACCAAAAGTTTAAAAAACGTCTGAAAAACCTCGGTTAATTAATCTCTAATCGTTTGCAATTGCATAACAAATATAATAATTATCGGATCATTTGCACGCGCTACCAAAATATGTTTGAAATAGTGTACTAATTTGCAATTCGAGTAGCCATAACGACAATTAATCTCAATCTACGAATAGCAATTTTCAATTTGGAGATGATCCCTGAAAACGACAGCATTTTTAACATTGAATATCTCCGCATATAAAGATAGTAGTCATGATATTTCATATTTAGACTAATTTAACGGTGCAGAATCTGATCAAGGCATCAAAACATGGTGTTTTCATTGGAAATTTTGTTGTTTGTCCAAATTTGATATGAAGACGTCCCCATAACAACTTTTTTTGCATTTGAATTTGTAGAGGACGTATACCCTATTGAATGGTATCTTTGAATTTGCTCTGCTATGAATAGTGCTCAAAATAAAGGGGTGGCTCTTTTTTTTCCGTGACTGCACAGGGTAAGATGTGGTAATCAATGGAATCAAAAATTGCAGAATTTTAGAATTTGTCTTTGGGTCGAAATCATCGGACTTCCAAATTAATTGCGTTTGGTAACAAAATAGTAAATTTTCCTGTACTTTTTTGAGTCGTCTTCACTAGTCAGCTTTATTATGGTGACCCTAGACACTAAATAACAATTCAATTGGGTTACAATCCCCATGCAACTTTCAAAGTAATAAGCAGTGACCTATGAATACACTTAAAATAGCAATTGAGCTGATTTATAATGCCCATGAAACCCTTATACTATGGACATTTATAATAATAGTGGAAATGGATTATGATGGCCAATAAACCTTGAAATAAATAATCGCTAATTAGAATTTATACAGTTGAATTGAATAAAATGTGACTATCTACCTTTGAAATTAGTAACTGCTACACTATGACATTTATCACATCAATGGAATTGGATTATGATGCACGGTAAACTTTAAAATAAGTAACCGCTACACTATGGACATTTATCACATCAATGGAATTGGATTATGATGCACGGTAAGCTTTAAAATAAGTAACCGCTACACTATGGACATTTATCACATCGATGGAATTGGATTATGATGCACGGTAAACTTTAAAATAAGTAACCGCTACACTATGGACATTTATCACATCAATGGAATTGGATTATGATGCCCGGTAAACTTTAAAATAGGTAACCGCTACACTATGGACATTTATCACATCAATGGAATTGGATTATGATGCACGGTAAACTTTAAAATAAGTAACCGCTAATTAGACTTTAAGTACTAATTGAATTGAATTATAAGTAATAAATTGTGTTGAATTATATAATGCCCATTAAAATTGGAAAGTTGTCATCGGTGTGCTATAGCCTTTACCTTAGGTAACAATGGAATTATAAAGCCCATAAAATTTTGGAAGTAGTACCCAATATACTATGGATTATTATCATAACAATGTAATTGGATTATGATGATTATGAACACTTTAAATAATTAACCGTTATTTATGAAATTATGTGAATTGACTGTAATGACCATGAAACTTTGAAATAGTAGTAACCAATACACTATGGACATTTATCACAGCAATAGAATTGGATTATGATGTACGTGAAACCTTACAATAAGTAACCGCTATTTAGACTTTAATTGAATTGAATAATTGAATTTAAATAATTGAATTGAATTATAATACCCGAAACTTTGAAAGTATTCATCAGTGAAACTTTGAAAGTATTTATCAGTGAAACTTTGAAAGTATTAATTTATAGCCTTTATTTTCGTTAACAATTGAATTATAATGCCCATAAAACTTTGGAAGTTGTAAATGGATACTTATCATAACAATGCAATTGGATTATGATGCCTATAAACACTTAAAATAAGAAACCGCTATTTATGAAATTATTTGAATTGAATATAATGACTATGAAACTTTGAAAGAGTAGTAACCAATACACTATGGACATTTATCACAGCAATACAATTGGATTATGATGCCCATGAATCCTTAAAATAAGAGTAGCCGCTATTTAAATAATTGAAATAAATTACAATGAGCATGAAACTATGTAAATAGCAACCCACACAGAAGGGACATTTATAACGGCGATGGAATTGGATTGTTGTGCCCGTGAAATCTCAAAATAAGTAACCGCTATTTAAGTAATAACTAAATTGGATTACGATGAGCATGGAACTTTGAAAATAGTAAGAAATAAAGTAATATTTAAGTTAAATGTAGTGTCTGGGTATCGACTGAATCAGAAGGTATCAATTAATGGCAATTTTTAAATGCCAATTTACTAGAAACGAAATTGCAGAATAAGTGAAATCATTGTCTGCCCAGATAATCGGACTTGCATTTCAATGGCGTTTGGTAACAAAATAATAAATGTCCCGTGTTCCTTTCCGAGGCGACTTCATTACTCAGCGCTGCAAAACCGGGCATTAGACAAAAGGGGACAGCCGAGGGGTAACCGGGCATAGACAAGGGGGTAGATGGGGAAAGGAAGTGAAGTGATCACTGGCGAGTATTGTTCGAGGCATTAGGTAATTGCATTCTTCTGTCATACAGCGATTGGACTAATCACTGCAGCTGGAAAACGAAAGTGAAAAGTAGTAGCTATTGCTTTGGTTACGTAAAATAATAGTTAAAGTTTAATGCTCGTCGAAGGTTAGTTGAGTTTTATGGCGCAAGGACCATATTTAGTCATGCGACGCCAAACACAAGTCAGACAACGTCAATTAATGGACGTGCACAAAAAGAAAGTTTTACTGAGACAGAAGAGTGAAATACACACAAGGTGGAATCGAACCTGGATACGTAAAATAACATTTAAAGTTTAATGTTTGTTGATGGTTTGTTGTTTTATGGCGCAAGGGCCATATTTGGTCGTGCTGCACCAAAAACAAGACAGACAACGTAAATTAACGGACGTACACAAAAAGAAAGTCTTACTGACACACAAGGTGGAATCGAACCTGGATACGTAAAATAACATTTAAAGTTTAATGTTTGTTGATGGTTTGTTGTTTTATGGCGCAAGAGCCATATTTGGTCGTACTGCGCCAAAAACAAGACAATGTCAATTAGTGGGCGTACTCAAAAAGAAAGTTTTACTGGCACAGAAGAGAGAAATAAACACAAGGTGGAACCGCCTACAACTCGTAGGTTGCTAGCGCAGTGAGCTAACCCACTAAGCCCCTAATGTTCGTAGTTTGAGACGTTGTCATCAGTACTCTGAAGAATTTTTGAACAATTGAATTCTTTTTTTGTCAATTCAGCTTACAGCTTGGTCATATACGGCCCTTGTGCCACAAAGCCCAACCAACTAATTAAGTTTAGAAAACTGCGTGAAGCTTAGTGACATTTGAACTCCTAATTCTAAGGAAACAGATCGAGATTTCCTTTGCTGTTCGCAGGGTAGCCTGTTTGGAAGAGTACTGGATTAGCAACCGGATAGTTGCCCATTCGGAACTAGATCCAGACAAAGACCTTAGTTTACGTGACGGCTGGTGCACGTTAAATCTGCCGTGGCCTCAAATGGGTTGTCAACTCAGGTGATGATCTATTCATCTGACCGTGGATCAAAATTACGATGTGTCGCCAAAAGTCCCTTGTGTTACTCCAGTGCCACCGTAATTCAACTCATCATAAAAAAATCGGCAATGTCCTGATAACGATATATCTCGTCATTTGCAGAATTGGTCAAATATTTATGAACGAGATATCTCGTCAAAGCAGCTTTCAGGCCTAACATCAAAAATCCAGCCAATTACTTGAACTTTGCAATATCAACGATCATCCACAAATGACAGGGTTCACAGTGGCTAAATGGGTTTTTCTACTGCGCTAGCAATCTGCGAGTTGTAGGTGGCAGAGATTCCATTCCTGTAACTTAACCTGAGTGCATTTCTTTCTTCTGCATCAGTAAAACTCTCTTTGTGTGTATGTCCATTTATTTCATTCTTGCACCATAAAACCCAACCAGTCCCCACCAATGCGATCTTATTTGATCCTAATACCACATTCATGTCACCAATCAGAATAAGCGGAACAGCGGTAGTATAGGACATTTGGCGTGTTTTTTCCTTGGCGACCAAAATGGTTGCCAAGGGCCAAAGCATTGCACATTCGCCTTGATTAAATATTAAATTTGATTAATTAATAAACACAACATATATATAACTAAAAATATTATGTAACATATAAATAAAAATATATATAATACAAAAAATAAACGTAACACATAAAATAAACACAAAATATATAAATCTTGATTAAATAAGACATTTTGATTAAAAATAAATCTGGATTAAATATATAAATCTGGATTAAATATATAAATCTGGATTAGATATGTAAATCTTGACCAAATATAAATCTTAATTAAATAATAAAACATTTAAATTACAAAATTCAAAGAGCCTCACAAATGCGAAAGAAATCAAACATCGGCAGAAATTTTAAAAAATCGTATAAATCGTAATTTTGAATTCCTCCCAGTTTACTCCCCTCATTATTTCCAAAAAGTTTAAAAAACAGTCAATTTTTTGTTCATTGCACGATTTTTTAAACATATAGTAGGCCAAATAGAATTTAAAATCCGTTTGCCGATTTTGTGTGTAGGCAAGGTTGCCTTGGAAGTGAGGGGGTTGCCAGAAACCGCATAAATCCGAAAAAACCGCCATATGAAACCGCGCCAAAAAATGTCCTATACCGCTGTACCGAATAAACTACAACTTCAGTCACCTGCGTGATGCTGCCCTCAGGGGCACATCTTTAGGTGTGTATGGGCACCACAACCCCGCAGCAGCCAAGCGACCTGTCTCCTCTTCTGTTTTACCCTCGCCTACCCTTCTGCTTTTCGCTTTCCCACCTCGTTGTCTTGTTTTTGGTGTAGCTTAGTCGAAACTGGCCCTTGAGCTATCAAAAGCAAAACCAACCTGAAAGTTGTTGGAGCCCCAGTGTCGTTACCTCCTTGGGTGTATTTCTCTCTTCTGTGTCAGAAAAACTTTCCTTATGTGTGTATTTCTCTCTTCTGTGTCAGTAGAACTTTCCTTATGTGTGTATATCTCTCTTCTGTGTCAGTAGAACTTTCCTTATGTGTGTATATATCTCTCTTCTGTGTCAGTAGAACTTTCCTTATGTGTGTATATCTCTCTTCTGTGTCAGAAAAACTTTCCTTATGTGTGTGTTTCTCTCTTCTGCGTCAGTAAAACTTTCCTTATGTGTGTATATCTCTCTTCTGCGTCAGTAAAACTTTCTTTATGTGTGTATATCTCTCTTCTGCGTCAGTAAAACTTTCCTTATGTGTGTATTTCTCTCTTCTGCGTCAGTAAAATTTTCCTTATGTGTGTATATATCTCTCTTCCGCGTCAATAAAACTTTCCTTATGTGTGTATTTCTCTCTTCTGTATCAGTAGAACTCTCTGGTGTGTATTTCTGTGTATTTCTCTCTTCTGCGTCAGTAAAATTTTCCTTATGTGTGTATTTCTCGCTTCTGTGTCAGTAAAACTTTCCTTATGTGTGCATGCCCATTACTTGATGTTGCCTGTGTCATGTTTGGTGAAGCATGGCCAATTATAGCCCTTGAGTCATAAGTACCCAATTCAATCAGCAACAAGCCCAGGTTGGAAGAGTAAAGGATTAGCCACCGAAGGGTTGTAAGTTCGAAACTAGATCCAGACAAAGACCATCGTGTACGTGGGACTGATGCACGACAGATTTAACACGCACCAGCCCCCTTTGTACACTACGGTCTTCGGTTGGATTCGAACCACGATAAGATAAGACGCTACTGCATTTCATTTACGGTAGCTGAAAAAAATACCATTCAAAACACGATATTTGATTGCATAATTAAAATAAAATTAAACCCTTTTCTCTCAGCGCGGAAAGGAAATGTATTTTCCACAATAACCCCATCCCCCACAAACGCACACAGAAACAAGTCTCGAAAAAGAACCACCATTGTGAGACTGATTGTACACAACCACCCTGAAACAAAGGCCTCCAACAATCGCAATCATTCTTATCTTCCAAAACAGAACAAAATCGAATGGCACGGACAGAGAGAGAAAAAGTAATTTTGAGACAAATAATTCGACGGAAACGTAATTTCCTGGCTCTTTTTTTTCAATTGGAACGCGCACGCAGAATCGAACAACCCCCGGAACGACCATCAGTGAAAAGAATTCGGTTATGAATAGGCTTCGTTCTTTTCTATGGAAATGAGCACGCGAAATTCCCCTTTGCTGCAAAGATCCCGCTTAAACGCACTGTTTTGGAGTATGACACTTTGTACAAAAGGGATCATGTTTTGTTTGGTTCTAATTTAATTTAGAAAATAAGAGTTGGGCAGGGTATCTATCATCTGGGATTTTGTGAGGACAGCTGTATGAAGGAAAATAATTTCCGTCCTTTTAAAATTCACCGCATGGTTCAGTTATTCTCAATCTTTAGGACATAATCTCAATCTTTGTCTTTAGGACACACAGTTGGACCTGAATTCTTATGAGTATTCACAGATAATTGTCATCTATGTCCAAACCATTGAACTATATCGAAGTGGATAGACTTCCATTGGAAATTTTTCGTTTCACTTTGTAAACGTTGGGAACTGTCATTGGAAACGTTGGAAACTGTCTTTGGAAACGTTGAAACGTTGTAAACAACTGTCTTTGTCCCGGTCGGAAGAGTAGCGGATTAGCAAGCGGAAGGTAGCGAGTTCGAAATTCGATCCAAACAAAAACCCTCGTGTTCGTGGGGCAGCTGAAATTTAAATCTGTCATGGCCTCAAATGTCCTCACGTTGGCATGATGTGGATGTTTCGAGAGTGGTGTACCAGCTTAGGTGCTGACCTCGTCATCTGACCTGGGTTAAAAACGACAAAGTGCTGTCCTCGGTGTTATCCTTCGAGCGAGATCCCGGTTGGAAGACTAGAGGATTATCAACAGTAAGGTTGCTAGTTCGAAATTCGATCCAACAAAAAGACCGTCGTGTATGCGGTTGCTGGTTGATGTAAATCTGTCGTTGCTTCAAATATCCTCTTGTTGGCATGGTGTGGGAATTTGGAGTGTGGAGGGCCAGCTCAGTTATTGACCTTGTCATCGGATCGTTGCTCAAACTGCCGAGGTGAGATACTCGGATCTTTCGTTTCGGGATTGATCCCGAACCCGTCGTCGATAGCCCGTCGTGTTGCTGGAGTGCAAAGTTAATTATCTGTTTACCTATCTTTATGTAAACTCGCGGAAAGAAACGATCCACCCCTCCTCATTTGATCAATTTTAACAGTAGATAATTCAAAGATGGCGCTTGACAGGAACTAAGTTACGAGTACAGAAAGATTGAAGCTCCTAATGTTAAATCAGTTTCTTAGACTTTTATGGACATCTTCCTAAATAATATTTCTACAGGCTGATATTTTGTACCATGTTATTGCTAAACAACCCAAAACAAATTCACATATTTTATTTTAAAAATAGTTTTTAGTATGTAATAATAATTACGAAATTAATGATTGAAAATATCATGAATTGGAACCTTACTATATTTTGATAGGAATCGATTCAGGATTTCTTATATGACCATGGCAAAATTTCAGCTCATTCCAATCGTTAGTTTTTGAGTTACATTAAAGTTTCCTCATTATTGCGATTTTAGGGGGCAACCAAAACTTTAAAAACGTCAGACCTCGGAGAATAATTCTCGGATCATTTGCACTTGCATAAATATAATAATTCTCGGATTGTTATCACGCCCTGACAAATCTACACTATTAATGTGTGATAGTTTGTTGGAAATCTATCTTCGTCTCAACCACAGCACGTAGAGATCTGAGAGGTGTCAAAATACGCAGAATAAACTGGGAAAGTTATTCTGCCCCTTTACAATTTTCAAAAATTTAAATTTTAGCATAAAATGTTCAAAAAATTACCTGATTGGACACAGTGCCGTGACGTCACTGGTTGATTTCGTAACGCTTCCGTAGCGGTTTTTGCCCTAACTTTTTTATTATGTTTTTTTGTCAGACTTGACTTAAATATTCGTGTTAAATTCGAGAAAAAAAACGTAGAAAATGTTCAAAATTCAATATACTGTACTTTTTCGTCTTACATTTTACCTGCTTTAAATAAACATTTAATACACTACTTTTTTGAGCCTTATATTTTACTTCTTTAAATAAGCATTATTTTTATAATTATTTCACATCCAATACAGCAAACCTGTACAACTCAACTCTTAAATCCATCCTAATTTGGAATTTCAATTTTTTTACTGCTGCCTTTTTTATAGTGATTGTTTTTTGCGTTGTAATTACTCTCTCTCTCTCTCTCTCTCTCTCTCTCTTTTTTTAACAATGCCAAAAAGAAAACGTTCCATAACAAGCAATTCAGCTAAATATAAACTACGTGATAGACGTCACAATGAATCTATGGAACAAGCTACCAATAGAAGACTGGTCGAAGCTGAACGTCAGGGTGAAATTGGGAAATTTACATAGACTTGCAATGAGACAGCAAAAAATCTAATATGTCGTTTACTACCAATCAGTTATCCCGTGACACATTAAACCATAAAACTTTGAAATCCGAATAATAATAATGATAAATTTATAGAATTATATAACAGTGAATCTATAAAAAGACATGCAAAAAAAAGTAAAAAATCCAAGAGGGAGGTATTTACTAACACGTTGTCCACCGCAACGCGGGGTCATACCGCTAGTAAGTTTGAAATAGTGTTCAAATTTGAAATTCCGGTAGTTATAAACTACAATTAATCTCGATCGACGATTAGCAATTTTCAATGTTGAGATGATTCCTGAAATTAACAGTAACTTTAACATTGAATATATCCGGATATAAAGAGTAGAATCATGAAATTTCATATTTAGACTAATTTAACGATACCGAATCTGATTAAGACATCAAAACAAATCGTTTCCGTTAGAAATTTTGTTTGTGCAAAATTTGATATGAAGCATTTGAATGTTATGCATTTTTTTGCATTTGAATTTGTAGAGAACGTTTTATTCCCTATTGATATCTTTGAATTTCCTCTACTATGAATAGTGTCGAAATATAGGGGGTGCGTTTTTTTCCGCGACTGTATATGTTCATTACTTGATGTATGTCTTGCGTTTGGCGAAGCTTGGCGGAATATGGCCCTTGATCATGAAATCCAACCAACCGTTAACTGGATTCGGATTGACCTGGATTCTGTTGGTATGAAGCGGACCTTATATAAGTAATTTTGCGAATCGAATGAATATCAATTTTATACGTCATTTTTTCACGTTTTAGGTCATTTTTATACACCTCTAAGTCGAGAAAAACTCGTAACCATCTCAAACAAAATGAAAATACGCAAAGCAAAAGCAAATTTTCTCTTTCGAGCCAGAGTCCCTCTGTCTCAGTGGGTTTGCCCACTGCGCAAGCAACGTACGAGTTATAGGGGGTGCAATATCAATTCCTGTTACGTTCGATTCCTCCCTGGGTGTATTTCTCTCTTGTGTCGGTAAAACTGTCTCTTGTGTACATGACCCTCAGATGCTTACCTTTAGATGTTTACGGGCATCATACCTCGAGGTACCCGTGTGATCTGTTCTTCCTTCTATTTTACCCTCGCCTATTCTTCCTTTTGCTTTGTGTTCTTCCTATTTGTTATCTTGTGTTTGGCACAGCTTGGCCAAATATGGCCCTTGTGCCGTAAAACCCAAAGCCAACCAAGCTTTATATGCACATTCAGTAATTGATGTCTGTTTGGCACATCTTGATGGAATATGGCCCATGAAGCCCAACCATCTACTTGATTCAGTATATAGGTAGGTAGATAATTAACGTCGCACTGGAGCAACACAACGGGATATTGGCGAGGGTCAATCCCTAATGGAAATATCGAAGGACAACGCCTCGTAATTTTGAAACAAGGTGAGATGACGCGGTCAACACCTGAGCTAGCACCCCACTCATCCAAACTTCCACACCACGCCAGTATGGCCAAATATGGCCCTTGCGCCATAAACCTCCAACCAACCACACCAATGTGAGGATATTCGAGGCCAAGACAGATTTAACGTGCACCAGCACCGTGTACACGATGGTCTAGGGCTGGACCGAGTTTCGAACTCGCAACCTTCCCGTTGCTAATTCGTGGCTCTTCCAACTCCTACCACAGCCGGACCCGGATTCATTTCTATGAAGGTGCCGTTCGATAATTTACAAAATAATCGAATAATTGAGGTAGGTAGGTGTTTTTATTAGTTTCGCACTGGAGCAACACATCGGGCTATTGGCGACGGCCCGAGATCAAACCCGAAAGGGAATATCTGAGGACAACAACTCGTAATTTTGAACCACGGACAGATGACGAGGTAACACCTGACAGATGACGAGGCCACACCTGAGCTGGCACCCGACTCTCCTAACTTCCACACCACACCAACGAGAGAACATTTGAGGCCCGACAGATTTAGCATGCACCATCCTCACTTTCTACACGATGATCTTCGGTTGGATTCGAACTCGCAACCCTCCTGTTGCTAATCCGTTGCTTGTACAACCGGACTACCACAACCCGTGTGCTGGATTCGGATTGATTTAGATTCTGTTAGTACGAAGGTGCCACACAAGAAGGAATAAATGTAAATAATTTGTCGAATCGAAAGCTTATCAATTTCTTTACGTCACTTTTTTACATTTTAGGTCATTTTTATACATTCACTAGTCAAGAAATGCGGAGCAAAGAAAAACTTAACAATCTCATAAACACGTTTTACCCAAAGCAAAAAATATATACACTGCTGGCCACCGTAAATGCAACACCCTGAAGGAAGCATGCAAATAATATGAAATTTACAACATGCATTAGCGGAGGTGAGATATGCAAATGATTAGAATTTCAGCGCAGACGCACATCACGCGCGCCTGTGGCGCCACTTCAAAGCGCTATTTAAGGCTTGGAGATTTCGACGATTTCAAGTACGGCAATTGTGTTTTTCTTGTGGTTTTTTCAAAAAAACGATCAATTATGCCTCGTAGAAAACAGCGATCATCTTTTGATCAAGTATCCGAGTTCGACAGAGGAAGGATAGTGGCCTACCGAGATTGTGGATTATCTTTCAGGGAAATCGGTAGTCGTGTTGGACGAAACCAAACAACTGTAATGCGGATATGTGATCGCTGGATGCAGGAGGGTACGACGGACCGACGTGTTCGATCGCATCCACCTCAGTGCACCACTTCACGTGATGACAGGCATATTGTGCGTATGGCAGTGACGGATCGCTCAGCCACATCACGAACCATAGCACAGCACATTCAGTCTGTACCGCATCATCCAGTGTCTGCGCGTACCATTCGACGCCGTTTACAGCAGAGTGGTCTGTCCGCAAGTCGTCCATTGCTTCGTCTACCCTTGACGCAGAACCACAGACGTTTCCGCCGCCAATGGTGCGATGAAAGAAGGATGTGGACGGCAGAATGGAATGAAATTGTCTTTACTGACGAGTCACGCTTCTGTCTGCAACACCACGATGGTCGGATTCGAGTCTGGAGACACCGTGGAGAGAGGATGCTGAACAGCTGCGTTGTGCACCGCCACACTGGTCCTGCACCGGGTATTATGGTATGGGGCGGTATTGGATATCACTCTCGCACTCCTCTAGTATGCATTGCCGGTACTTTAAACAGCCAGCGCTACATCTCCGAGGTGTTGGAGCCAGTTGTCCTTCCTTACCTTCAGGGCTTGCCCACAGCCATATTTCAACAGGATAATGCGCGACCACACGTGGCACGCATTGTCCAAGGGTTCTTCGTCAATCGCCAGATTGAATTGCTTCCCTGGCCAGCTCGCTCTCCGGATCTTTCGCCGATAGAAAACATGTGGTCCATGGTTGCTCAACGATTGACCCAGAATACATCCCCAGCTGCCACACCAGATCAACTTTGGCAACGTGTGGAAGCTGCTTGGTCTGCTGTACCCCAAGAACACATCCAAAGTCTCTTTGAATCAATGCCGAGGCGTGTGGCAGCGGTGATCTCCAACAATGGCGGCTACTCTGGCTACTGATTTTGGCAGGAACCACACTTCACAGAAGTCTATAAATTTAATCATTTGATACTTGGTCAACATGTTATCTACAAAATAAATTTTGTTGTGATATCTCTTGTCTTTCTTGGTGTTGCAATTTGGGTGGCCAGCAGTGTATTTCCCCAAAATAAGCTAGCACTGAATTCATTTATGTTCATTGCTTGATGTGACTTCCGTTTGGCGGAGCTTGGCCGAATGGGCCCTTGAGCCTAAAATCCACCAAACTATGTATATACAGTGAAACTTCGATTCATCGTCAGGGTCGGGACCGTTAATAGAATAGACGGATAGCAGAAAAACTTTAAACAACAACCCATCCATTGCTTATGAACGAATGATAAAAAGTGCACGTTTACGAACTGGAAATACATTTATTTATTTATGACCCACGCCCTACCCGGCTCACCACAAGGTTTCGAGCCCAGGCAAGGGAAGGGCGGGGAAAGTTTGTTAAATTGAGACAAAACAATACAAAGTTTAACATAGTGCAGGTGACAAGTGCGGCACGATTGAACATCATTAAAACAACGACAAAAGAACACAAGAATAAACACAAACAACAAATACATAAAACCACATCAATAAAAGCACCAAATCAAGCTGCAAATACAGTCCACTGAAGATAAGAAATCGACTCCAACAAGGCCCCCACAATTGCAGGAGCAATTGTACGTGTATTTTATTTTACAGAAACAATGTACAATTTACATTAAGTACAGTATATTATATATGTATATAGTTATATGAACTTACGCTCTAGATGTACATACGTATTCAAATTTAAAAACAGTTTGTCATTTTCTTTCGTTTCTTCGAGGCTCGTGCTTTCTGAGCGGCACAATGTTCCGTACATGACCTAGAAGTATAGCATGTATGCATGAGTACAGTATGTATGCATGTGTGTACGTAATAACACGTACGTTTTAATATTTAATTAATTAACTTTTAATAACGGACTGACGGTTAACAGAATCTGACGGTTAATCGAGTTTCACTGTACTGGATTCGGTGGGTAGGTAAGTATTTTAATTAACGTCACACTGGGGCAACACAACGGGCTATTGGTGACAGTCCGGAATCAATCCCAAAGGGAAAGATCCGAATTCATATTTTAGGTTATGTGTGGCGAACTCTACTACTACAAAAAATTAACTTACGATACAATAGTATATATAGCAGTGTAACCCAATTCCACCATGGAGTATTTTTTGGTAGAAAAAGTTGCACTGTTTCACACGAACTGGCTAAATTTATTTTTATACATTCTCAAGTCGAGAAATGCGGGGCAGAAAAAACGCAGCCATCGCACAAACACAGTACCCAATCTCAAAAAATTATATTTTCCCGATTAGAACTCCTACTTAATTCACTAGGAATCCGTATCCATTCCCCTTGATTCATTCACTTCATACCTTATTCATCACCCCCAATTACCATCCACGACAACAAGCCCTCGATCTGGTCATAAGTGGACGGGGCGGGTACATCCCGGCCCGCATTCAGTACTTTGTGTACATATTTACCTCCGCATGAATACCATTACTCGCAACATCTATAAAAAAGCTTTCAAACAGCGCGTTTCCGAGCCCCCAACAATAAAATCGCATTTTCTCATCTCCTGGTCTATGAATATTGTATGACGTGAAAAACACGTCAGGGGAAAAAAATCAACGCTCGACGTGAAGACCTCGTGCGTTTCAATGGAGATTAAAATGGAACGACAATCGAGTGGTCATGATGTATTAAATTCGGTGGTGGTTTCAGTTGTAACTGTGACAGTATGATATGCGTTGCATGAATGAACGATTGCGATTGATTGATAGTTGGGTTTTAGGATTCAAAAATGAATGCGTCTGATTGTCGGGAGAAGGTTTAAATGTATTTTTTCAGTGTTTTTTATGAAAACAATCGAGTATTCATTCGCCAAAGAGACTGGAGGTTTTACATAAAATAATTTCTTAAATATAAGCCACGGAAAATTTATTTGGTTAGGTCGTTAATTAACGTCGCATTGAGGCATTCAGTACTTTGTGTACATATTTACCTCCGCATGAATATCATTACTCGCAACATCTATAAAAAAGCTTTCAAACAGCGCATTTCCAAGCCCCCAACAATAAAATCGCATTTTCTCATCTCCTGGTCTATGAATATTGTATGACGTGAAAAACACGTCAGGGAAAAAAATTAACATCACATTGAGGCAACACAGCGGACTATTGGCGACGGTCCGGAATCAATCAAAAATCCGAAGATAACACCTCGTCATTTTGAACCATGGTCAGATGAGGAGGTCAACACTTCGGCTCGTACCCCACTCTTCAAACTTCCACACCAAGCCAACGTGAGGACATTTGAGGTCGTGACAGATTTAACATACACCAGCTTCCGCGATACACGACGGTCTTTGGTTGGATCGAGTTACGAACTCGCAACCTTCCGGTTACAAATTCGTTGGCGTGGAGTGGAAGTTTGGACAGTGGATTGCCAGCTCAGGTGCTGACTTCGTCATCTGACCTTGGTTCAAAATTACGTGTTGTCATCGGATCTTTTCCTTGGGGTTTGATCCCGGACCATCGCCAATAGCCCATTGCGCTGCCTCAATGCGACGTTAATTAAAATACCTATCTAATTACCGGTTGCTAATTCATTGATATTGCATATCTACCGTCTGGAGCAGCAAGGCCATATATGGCCCTTGCGCCAATAAACAATAAAAAAACCGGTTGTAATCCGTTACTCTTCCAACCGGGCTACAGCTGCCTCGAAATTTATTTGCAAAGGTCTTTCATTTAATCATAAGGCTACCCATGAAATTAATACTTGGTGGGTAGGTATTTAAACTAAAGGACGCTGTAGCAACACAACTAGCTATTTGCAACGATCCTGGATCCATCACGAAGGAAAAGATCTGAAGACTGTTTTGGCTCCTTGGTATTTGGAATCGTGGTCAGATGAAGAGGTCAACACTTGAGTTGGCACCCCACACTCCAAACTTCAACTGAAGTGAATATTTCGAGAGTGGTAAAGTGTCAAATTTTCCAAATTTTTTAAGACACTAGCCCTGTTGGAGGAGAACAGGTGTTGCCTCGTCATCTGACCGTGGTTCAAAATTACATGGTGTTGTCCTCGATCTTTACTTTTGGGATTGATCCCGGACCGTCACCAAAAGCCCGTTGTGTTACTCCAGTTTGACGTTAATTAAAATATCTACATCTATACGGTTGGAGGAGCAGCGTATTAGCAATTGGAGGGTTGCGAGTTCGAATCCAACTGAAGAAGTCGTGTACGTGGGGGCTGAAGCATGTTAAATCTGTCCTGTCCTCAAATGTCCCCACGCTGGCTTGGTGTGGAAGTTTGGAAAGTGGGGTGCCAACTCAGGTGTTGACCTCGTCATCTGACAGTGGTTCAAAGGTTCAAAATTATGAGAGGTTGTCCTCGCATCTTTCGTTTTGGAATTGATCCGAGACAGTCGACAATAGTCTGTTATGTTACTCCAGTGCGACATTAATTCAATTACCTACCAAGTGTTTTTCATATCCTGTGTATATTTATGTCCTATGTGTCAGTGAAACTTTTCTTGTATATGCATCCATTTCTTGTATATCATCCATTACTTGGCATTATCTGCCTCCTGTTTGGCACATCTTCGCCAAACAGGAGGCACATCTTCGCCAAATATGGCTCTTGAGCCTTAAAACCCATCTAATTTTATCCATGGCTCAGTATTTTTGCCCATTTTACTATCAATCTGCGAGTTGTGGCGGCTCAGATCTGATTCCTCTAACTTTCCATAGATGTATCTGTCTCTAGTGTGTGTCAGTAAAACTTTCATGGTGTTCATTGTTTGACTTTGTCTTTTGTTTGGTGCAGCTTGGCCAAATATGGCCCTTACGCCATAAAACCGAGCCCAACTTACCTAAAAGGAAGATACCGAATTATTTAACCCTCCTGGTGGTTTATCTTATTTCGAAAACTGCCCCGTTAGTGACCAACCCCTGAAGAAGAAACCTGTTCCAAACTCACCAAATCTCATCAAGGGACAATTTGTTTTCCATACTTGGAGTATTAGGGCAGTTTTGTCTCGACGAGTATTTCACCATTAGCGAAACTGATCAGATGATGATAGAGAGATATCTCGTCATTAGCAAATTCGGTCAGATCTAGATGGACGATATATTTCGTCGAAACAATGTTAATTTGTTCGTTTCTTAATCGATAACCATAAATCTTCATTGTCAGTTGTAAAGTATTCGGTTGATGCGCAAAAGTTCGCTCCGTTTTTTGACAAAAATTGAAGACCCATTTTATTTACTAAAAATTTCATTTAATCAATATAGTAGTGTCGTTCTAATCGATGAATTTTCTCCATTTCTCCGTTAACTGCGTATGGGCCGTCAAGGCTCAGTGGGTATGTCCACTGCTCTAGCAAACTTCGAGTTGTAGGCGGCGCAGGTTCGATTCCTGCGAGGTGCATTCCTCCCTGGGTGTATTTATCTTTCCTGTGTCAGTAAAACTTTCATTATGTGTGTCTATTACTTGATGTTGTATGTCTTGTGTCTGGCGCAACATGGCCAAATATGGCCCTTGCGCCATAAAACCCCCAAACCAACCAACAACCAGTATCTGCGTTATCCCGCGCTCATAGAAGTTCTAAGGTTTCTGGCTAAAGAATTGTTCCAGGTGACGATACTTTCTGAACCACTTACTGCACATGGAATCGTTACCCTCCTATACATAATAATACATATCTTATGCGTCTGCGAAGCATTCTTGCCCTTTCGGAAATAAAAAAGCATCTGTCGAAAATGCTCCTTATTTTCTGCCATTTTTAATGCTTAACAAAATTTAAAAAACAACCAAATAACACAATTTTTTCCCCAAGCACTCGCTTGAAGTTCCTACATTCAAACATCGAAACTTTACACGTGTGAAGTAGATAACATTTAGGTTTTGCGATTCAATCCCATCTAGCGCCAAAAGCTGGACGAACTTTTGCACCAACCCAATGTCTCGAGAATGTGACATAGGTACAGAATTATTTACGAAATGCTGCCATTTCTATAATCAAAATACTTTGTATCCGCAAACGATATTTTCTTCGGTGCAAGAGACATACCAATCGCTAAATGGCATCTGCAATAGAAACCCGAAAACGATTATCTACTCTCCTCGGCTCCGGAAGGGTCGATCAAAAAGCGACAGTTTTACATCTCGACTCCTCGTGCGCACTGCGAACGATTTCGATGAAAGATCGTTAAAACGATTTCACGTGAAACAGTTTCCCCTTACAGACGATTCCGGGTAAGAGCAAACACAAAAGCACCGTCTCGTGCGGATTTCCTCGTGGAACCCTTCCAAATTTCTCGTTTCCTGGGAATCGTTTGCAATCTCTGGGTGAATCATTCCTTTTAAAAATGATCGTTTGCCTTGACGCTGAATCACGAAGTGAAGATATGAAACATACGACGCCGTTGAATTTAGGTTATATAATAAGAGACTCATTTTTGACAGGGTAAATTGAACTTAAGATATGAAACATACGACGCCTTTGAATTTAGGTTATATAATAAGAGATATATAAGGGTTATATAATAAGGGTTTTATAATAATGCAATCCTTTGAAAACTTTCTATTGCTAGTTTCTTTGGAGTAAAATTCTTTGGAAAGTCTCTATTGTTCATTTCCTTGGAATAGCATCATCTGGAAAGATATTTAAAATATTTCATTGCTGATTTCCATGGAATAGAATCCTTTAGAAAGATTTCCCTTAGAATAGCACCGTTTGGAAAGTTTTTAATACTCTTTTCCTTAGAATACAATCCTTTGAAAAGTTTCTATTGCTCTCTTCCTTGGAATAGAATCCTTTAGAAAGATTATAATGCTCTTTTCCTTGGAATAGAATCCTTTGGAAAAATTGCAATGCTCTTCTCCTTAGAATCCTTTAATTAGATTATAATGCTCTTTTCCTTAGAATAGAATCCTCTGGAAAGATATTTCATTGCTCTTTTCCTTGAAATAGAATCCTTTAGAAAGATTATAATGATCTTTTCCTTGAAATAGAATTCTTTGGAAAAATTGCAATGCTCTTCTTAGAATCCTTTAATTAAATTATAATGCTCTTCTCCATAGAATCCTTTAATTGGATTATAATGTTCTTCTACATAGAATCCTTTAATTAGATTATAATGCTCTTCTCCTTAGAATCCTTTAATTAGATTATAATGCTCTTCTCCTTAGAATCCTATAATTAGATTATAATGCTCTTTTCCTTACACTAGAATCCTCTGGAAAGATATTTCATTGCTATTTTCCTTGGAATAGAATCCTTTGGAAAAATTGCAATGCTCTTCTCCTTAGAATCCTTTAATTAAATTATAATGCTCTTCTCCATAGATTCCTTTAATTGGATTATAATGTTCTTCTACATAGAATCCTTTAATTAGATTATAATTCTCTTCTCCTTAGAATCCTGTAATTAGATTATAATGCTCTTCTCCATAGAATCCTTTAATTAGATTATAATGCTCTTCTCCTTAGAATCCTATAATTAGATTATAATGCTCTTTTCCTTAGACTAGAATCCTCTGGAAAGATATTTCATTGCTCTTTCCCTTGGAATAGAATCCTTTGGAAAAATTGCAATGATCTTCTCCTTAGAATCCTTTAATTAATAATGCTCTTTTCCTTAGAATAGAATCCTTTGGAAAGATTCTAATGATATTTTCCTTAGAATAAATCTTTTGGGAATGTTCTATTGATCCCTTCCTTAGAAAAGAATCCATTGGTAGAATAGAATTCGATTGCTCATTTTCTTACAATTGAATATTTTGGAAAGGTCCTATTGGTCAAGAAGGTATAAATCGGTTAGAAATCACGCAGGGGAGACTAGACTGGAAGGTGGAACGATGCACGTGAACCCCTCAGAGGGTTAAAAAGCAGCTCCAGACCGTCCAACCGTTCCCTGATTAAGCACTACAGTCTACATAACTACCGCCACACTAATCCTCACATAACATTATTAGGAAGACCTGCAACATTCCGGAGCAAACAAAACAAACAATACCAAGGATGGAAAACCCCAGGAACTTTTCTCCCGTTTTTTCTCCTGGAGAAACATGGAAATGGCATTTGGGCAGGAGTGCGAAGTAAATCCGGGACTAATTGGGGAGATACGCGCTACGTCAAGTCGAGTCCGGGAAGCTTTACCCGGCCGGCTTTTCCTTCTTTTCTCCCGTTTTTTGTAACATTATGTCCAGGGGCTTGGGCTATCTCTATCAGCCCTGTAATTGTCTCCAGGGGCTTTGGGATCTGAGGGCGCTGGTGAAGGGACTTTGGGATGTTAGGTCAGGGATTGAGAGGTGGTAGGGTTTTATTACAATTTTATCGTCTGGTGGGGTTAGTTTTGTGGTGAATTATTTTCAGGCAGTGGTTCTTAACCTGTTTAGTGATCGGCACCCCCTTGAATCTGAAAATAAGTTCTCGCACCCCCTTGAAAAATCTTCTATTTCTTTATTTAGGAAATTACTTCTATTGCAAGATAATTTATTTATTGGAAAATAAACGCATACATTTACATATACATACAAAACAATACCTCGTTTTTTAGGGCTCCATTATTGTTTATTCATAATAATACTTTCGAAACGAAGCATCCTTTTTCGAAAGAGCCACGCATAATTGTTAAACCGTCCCGGCCTTGGCCATTCGGTATAATATGGGGTTGCGACAGCAACTACGCTCAGCACCAGCGAAAACGCCTTTATTTTCCAAATAAATTTACAGGTAATTTACATTTTTGTTTAATGACAACAACACTTCTTACATATTTTCAACAATATACAGTATACTTTACTTAGTACAAGTTCTATCTCAGAAGGATTTCTTAATTACATTCAATTTGTATAATTCAAAATTTTCAATGATTTTTGCATTGCAACAATGCTTCATACATATTTGAATAATTTACAATGAACTTTACTAAATACAAGTTACTAACTTGGTACATTTTCTTATTTGCATTCAAAATATATAATTCATAATTTATAAAATAATATGCAATAATTTGAAATATAATAACCCAATCAAATATAATGCATAACGTCCATCTGTATACAGTATCAGAATCGAACCAATTTTCTTTACCAAACAATATACAATAATTCAATATTCAATATATCAAGAGCATCCAAAACCATCAATCGAATTTCTTCCACTTAGATCTACATCAACATCTGCATTAAATTTTGGAATGCACAATAGGACTCCTAGGTCCATCTCTGAATAAAAAAGAGCCACTCATAAGTTATTACTTGCATTTAAGCGATTTATGGCTTTTGTTTTTTTATGTGCAAAAGTGATGAAAATCCCATTTCACACAGGTAGGTGGTGGCAAATGGTAAAAGTGTCTAATGATGCTTTTGTCAGCTGTGGATAAGGTTCTAACTGTGTACACCAGAATTGTTCCAAGTCCAGTTTTTCAAGCTCCATTTGAATACGTGCATTGGTTCGTATTTCAATACGATCGTCTTCTATTAAATCGCAGTCGTCCGTCGGAACTTCTCTCGCACCCCTGGAAATGCTTTCTCACATCCCCAGGGTGCACACACCCCAGGTTAAGAACCATTGTTTTCAGGGGTGGATAATGTAGTGGTTGAGCTTTGGAATAGGTTGAATGAGATATTAATGGTACTATTTTTACTGTGTTTAACCCTCCAAGATGGTTTATTCGAGATATCTCGTCCATCGTGACCGATTCTGCTAATGACGAATTAAGTCGATAACCAAGAAATAGGCAATTTTAGTCCTTTGGATACATCTTTTGGTGAGTACTGGCTTCACGAAACCGAGGTGCCTAAGTGATATATTATTTTCCCATGGAGTTTACGGCCTCTCGTAAACATGGTGGTCGCGACCCCAGGATACACAAGCGATCTTTAACTACAGATGCTTCCTTCTCTAGACCCTTTCATTTTGGGCCGCGGTAGTCCGCTTGGAAGAGTAACGACCTAGAAACCGGAGAGTTGCGAATTTAACCAAAGACCGTCGTGTACAAAGGGGCTGTTGCACTTTAGATGTGTCGTGGCCTCAAATCTCCTCACGTTCGTGTGGTGTGGAAGTTTGGAGAGTGGGGTGCCAGCTCAGGTGTGACCTCGTCATCTGACCGTGGTTCAAAATTACGTGGTGTTGTCCTCGCATCTTTACCATACGTGTTTGATCCCGGACCGTCGCCAATAGCCCATTGTGTTACTCCAGTGCGACGTTAAATAAATACCTATCTACCTACCATCCTTTCTTTTCACAATTACTTGACATTGTCTGTCTCGTGTTTGTCTCAGCCTCGCCAAACGACAAAGTGATTTCGACGAGATATCTCGTCCATAAAGATATGTCCACTTTTGCTAGTAACGAGATATTTCGTTCATCAAGATCTGGTCAGTCTTGCAAATGACCAGATACCTCGTACAGACAACAAACAGTAGGGTTAATGGAAATATTTTTACTGAGCAGCCCTTATATACATTTGAGCAATTATATTTTTTCAAGAATTGATATAAAAAACAAATATCTTGGTTAACCTTATTTCAATATACATGAAATCATGAAATATACATGACCAGAGAGAAAAATCATTTTTACACAAACAATAATTGAAAAATTCAAATTCTTTCCACGTTATTTCTCCCATGGGAATTACGGGCAGCGGTAGCACTGTTGGAAGAGTAACGGACTAGCAACCAGAAGACACTTGAGAATTCGAATCCAATAAAATACCGCAGTATACAAAGAGGACTGATACACGTTAAATCTGTCATGGCCTCAAATGTCCTCACGTTGGCGTGGTGTTGAAGTTTAGAGAGTGGAGTGTCAGCTCAGAAGTGACCTCGTTATTGACCGTGATTCAAAATTACGTGGTGTTATCCCTGGATTTTTCCCTTCGGGGGTTGATTCCGGACCGTTGCCAATAGCCCCTTGTTTTGCTCCAGTGGGACGTTAATTAAATACCTACCAACCCACGGGGTTTACTGTCTTCAGTAATCACGGGGATCACATACCCAGAATACTCTCTCCCAAGCGATCTTTTTCTGCTTTCATCCCCACTACCCGGATCCCCAATCCCTCCCTTTTTCGATTCGCGACATTTTCCTGTAACGGCGGCTAGAGAAACGATCACCACGCCAGCGTGGGAAAATGGAAAATCTTGTTGACTCAGGTGTCGAGAGGAAAAGCCCACACTCCATAACGACCACCCGAAAACATCTTAATGATTTCTTAACGACAGCCAGCCAGCAGGGGTCGGAAATCGCTGTGGTTTCAAAACAAAGGTCAGGCGCCTTTCTGTCGCTCTCTTCGACATTTCGAGACCAAGAAGATTGATATAAATGATGATGACTTTCCGACAGGGTTTGATGGACCCTTTCAAGTCCGCCGAAGTCTGTCGTAAAAGTTGAGGGGAAAGACCAACGTGAGACAGCCAATCAAGAACGTGAGAAATCTTCAACACCCAATCCAGCACCGACTAAAAGGCGGACCAGAAACGGAAAGGAGGAGTCGATAAGCACCCAACATATAGAGTTTTTGGAGATATCATCAGAGAGAGAGAGAGAGAGATCACGAGAGGAGAGACGAGAGGAGAGACGGAGACAGAGGATCACAGAGGATCAGAGAGCTTGGAGAGAAGCGGTCAACAGAGACCGTTTTTGGAGCTTGAAGTGAATATCCGTTCACTGTTGTGCATTTATCCCACCTTGGGATCCGATACTCGCCGGAGTATTTTAGTGAGAAAGGCTCGACCGTAGCCGTAAAGGATAACCCTCCTAGAGATCCGTGTAACTGTTCATCCTAGTAGTGATCCTGTCCAGTAAGACTGAGATTTCCTGCCTTGGAACTCTGTACTCACTCGAGTAATTTTGTGTTGAGAATAGGCTCACCCGTAGCCGTGCGTTAGACTTCCCCGAGCGAAATTGTGAGGCTCGCCAGCAGCCCTAAGCGCCTCGATAGAACTTTGGACCTTCCAAGGAACTAATATTAATGAACTTTACATTGATATTCCGACTTTTTGTACAAATTGTAAAATAAACCAATTTAGTCCAGAATCGGATATTTTCAATGGTAACTAGTCTAGCTACCCGTGAATCAAGACGTTACATTCCACTTGGTGTTGTCTTGTTTGGCACTGCTTGGCCAAGTTTTTTCTCTGCGCCATTAAATCACAAAACAACCAACCATCCATATTATTTCAATACTTAAAATTCCCGCTCCTGCAAATTTTATTTTTTTCTTCAAATTTTTGTTCTTTGTTTTATTTGGGGTCGACGTGAATCAGTGAATATGCCCTCTAGTCTAGCAACCTGTGAGATTTAGGAGGCGAAGGATCGATTCCTCTGTGAGTGTATTTCTGTCTTGCGTGGTGAGTAAAATTTTCTTGTGGGTATATTTGTCCATTTAAGTTACTACATTGAATGGAGCAGCTTGGACAAATATAATACTTTCGCCATAAAACACAACCAACCCCTTAAATGTATTGATTAACCTTCCATTGATTCTTTCAGGGACTGGAAAATCTGGTGTTCCATCTTATAATAGTTAAAGCTACAGAGATAGAAGTGTTCTCGGTATATTAGACGTCCTGGTGGTTCTCTCGACGAGGTATCTGGTCATTATCCAAATTGACCAGATCTTGATGGACGAGACATCTCGTTCATTAGAAGAAAGCAATCCAAATCTTGATCTATTTGTAGTCATCATGAGAAATTCGGTTATATCTTGATGACAAGGTATCTGGTCATTATCCAAATTGGTCAGATCTTGATGGACGATATTATCTCGACATTATCCAAATTGGTCAGGTCATCTGACCGTGGTTCAAAATTACGTGGTGTTGTCCTCGGATCTTTCCCCTTGGGATTGATCCCGGACCGTCACCAATAGCCCGTTGTGTTGCTCCAGTGTGACGTTAATTGAAATACCCCCCCCCCCCAAATTGGTCAGATCTTGATGGACGATATTATCTCGTCATTATCCAAATTGGCCAGATCTTGATGGACGAGATATCTCGCTCATTAGAAGAAAGCGAACCAGATCTTGATCTACTTGTAGTCATCATAAGAAAATCGGTTATATCTTGATGGCAAGGTATCTGGTCATTAGCAAAATTGATCAGATCTTGATGATCTCGTCATTATCCAAATTGGTCAGATCTTGATGGACGAGATATCTCGTCGAAACCATTGAGGGTTTAGGCTGCTAAGGTAAATAAGCATTCTCTCGTCTGTTATTCTGATGTCAATGAGTTTTGTGGATGGGCATTCGAACATTAAAAACTTAACCCTTAAGAACTCTAAATAATTACATGTTTGTTACCGGTGCAATAATTTCGGTCCAAACATGCTAGAACAATAATTCATAGGTCTGACTCCATCAAACCTCCCCTGTTTTCATTTCAGTGCAATTAAAACAATTCAAATTTTTTGCTCTACCAACAGTACCCCTAAAACTAGTCTCAGGTAGAAGTAATGTTGCACAATAAATGCAAATGTCTGAACGTGAATATCAGGTATTAAATTTCCAAACTTTTCAAATTGAATTATTTTTTAATTGAAGTCGAATCTATATGGGGAAAAATTACACGGTATGAAAAAGTCATTTCGGTAATGTTTGACCATTTTAAGAACGAAAATTCAGATTACGGTTTAGTAGTATAAAAAAGCTAATTAGCTGTTCTAAAAATCTATTGCAATGAAAAAATAAATGCTGGAATAGACATTGCGTAGGTGCATTCTCCCTGGGTGTATCTGTGTCAGTAAAACTTTGTGTATTTATGTCTATTACTTGATATTGTATGTCTTGTGTCTGGCGCAGCATGGCTAAATATGGCCCTTGCGCCATAAAACCCCGAAAAACCAACCAATCATTGCGTAGGTACGTATTTTAATTAAAGTCGCATTGGAGCAACACACCGGGCTATTGGCGACGGTCCGGGATCAAACCAGAAGGGAAAAATCCGAGGTACGATCCACGTAATTTTGAACCACGGTCAGATGACGAGGTCACACCTGGAATAGACATTGGAACACCGATGACGCTGACAAAAACTCATTTTGAAATAAACAATTCGCGCACATTTATTCTTACAAACATATCTTTTAATTCTCCAAGTGGTTTCAACAAGATAACTCGTTCAAGATCTGACCAATTTTGCTAATGACCAGATATATGACAAGATATTGCCTATTTTTTCTGATGACGAAATCAAGGGTCAATTTTCTTCTAATGACGAGATATCTCGTTAATAATGATCTTGTCAGTTTCGCTAATGACGAGTTACCTCGTCGAGGCAACCATCAGTAGGGTAGATAATATTACATGATCTCCTACGTCCATTCAATGATTGAAAATTGAAATTTAAAAACAGAAAATTTTTTCTGTCGCGTGAATAATTAATTTTAAAAATTATTAATTACATCATCTCAGTCTTCGTTTCTATGGCTACCGATTGAAAGGAAAAAATTACAAACGTTTTCTCCCGTGTGAATTACTAATTTTAACAATGTATTTTTAACAATTAAAATGTGAATTTGCTTACTTTAAATTTGCTTTTTGACTAAGGATTCATGTCGTCACACAAACACTTGATTTAACCCTCTCGTCCTTCAAAATCTGACCAATTTTGCTAATGACGAGGCATCTTTATTTTTTTTAAATTTTTATTTTTAATTTTTGTTGTTTTTTATGGTTTTTTTAAATTTTTTTATGTTGACGAGATTAGGATCTGGTTAGTTTTTCTAATGACGAGATATCTCGTCTATCAAGATCTGGTCTATTTTTGCAATCCCAAGATACCTCTTCGAGACAACCACCAGGAGGGTTAAGATGGAATAATACGACTTGGTTGCCTAGTGGTTAGTTCTCAGGCCCTCAGTCTACACGATCTGGTTTCCAATCCAGATCTTCGCATGGATGTTTGTAATGGTTTGTAATCCACTTTAAATCGTAGATCGCGGTCTATTCGGTCCACGAGTAGCAAAACATTACTGTAAAGTGACAAACCCATGGATACATATATCATAGGAGGCCTTCCATTGTTAGATATGGGACAATCGCATATTTTAGCCATGAAAATGGCTGTATATTTTATTCATTACTAATCAGCAAAAAACCTAGATTATTAAAGAATCGATCTATATAAAAATGTCCTTCTATCTTCCCTTTATGTAGTATATCCCAAGGTTTGTGCGTCCATCTTGTAAGAAAAGATCTAATATCAAGCCATCTTGCGATGTATGTGACTTCTCAATCTGATCAAAGGTATTCCATAGGTGACGGCTTGATATTAGCCCGTTTTGTATAGAAAATATTACCCAACAATTTGGGGTAAGCTTACTTTGAGTGGAAGATAACTTATGTTACGAAAAGTTTTTTGATTAGTAAATATTGAAGGACACAACCATTTTCAGGACTAAATGCTGTGGGTGGTTGTCCCATACAATATCCATTACACAGTATTATATCACGTAGACGTGGTGCGGAGAAGTTTGTAGAGTAGGGCGCTAGCTCAAGTGTTGATCTCGTCATCTGACAGTGGTTTACAATGACGTGGTATTGTCCTCGGATCTTTCACTTCGGGGTTGAACCCCCACCTTCGCCAATGGCTAGATGTAATGCTCCTGTGCGATGTTAATTGAACTACCTACCTGTACTGTATTATACTGCAGTGCAATGATCCATCATCATATCCAGGTACATGATCCCAATCGGGAATTTAACTTTTAACATTGGATTCACATCTTCAAGTTTGGTAGATATACTATAAATCACGATTTAAAAAACTGAATACCACATATACACTATCTACCAATGAGTATTTGGACACCCATGCAAATGACGATGTCTGCGGTCCTGATATAAGTCACGCCCTCCGCCATTGAATATCGTGTAGGAAACAACATTGGCATTAGTCGCATGCAAGATGCCACGAAGTGCAGAGTTATCTGATTTCGAGAAAGGTGTAATCGTCGGGTATCACAAAAATGGCCGATCCTTAAGGGACATATCTAGCGAGCTGAATTACTCAAAATCGACAGTGGCCTATGTGATTCAGAAGTGGAAGGTGAGCGGTGATTGTCGGAATGTGCCCCGAGTCGGCAGATACACGAAACTGGGAGATAGAGACCGACGGGTGCTGTCCAGAGAAATTCGGAAGAAACGCACCGAACCGATAGCCCACATACTCCAGGAGTTTCAACAGCACCCGGAAGTGTTGTTTCGATGAATACCATCCGTAAGGAAATCTGCTTGGTTAATGTGGTGCAAAGCACGTCGAAAGTGGACCGTAGATCTGTGAAAACGGGTTCTCTGGAGCGACGAATCAAGGTTCACCCTCTACCGTTCGGATGGCTGGGTCTGGCGTCTGCCTGGAGAACGCCTCCTGCCAGAATGCATTGTGCCCACAGTAAAGTTCGGCGGAGGTGTAATTATGGTCTGGGGGTGTTTCTCTTGGTATGGACTGGGACCCTTGGTCCCAATTCATGGTAAGCTCGACGCCGACGCCTACTGCACTATTTTGGATGACAGTGTGCTTCCTACGTTGTGGCAGTTTTACGGTTTGGACCCATGTTACTTCCATGACGACAACGCCAGCTGTCATGTTGCGAGGTCCAGCATGGATTGGTATGGTGACTATGGGGTTAACCGAATGGACTGGCCTGCCCAGAGCCCAGACCTAAACCCTATCCAGAACCTCTGGGACGAGTTGGATCGCCGAATTAAGGGTTGCAACAACCGTCCAAAATCGGTGAAGGAACTTACATGTCTTCTCCAAGCCGAGTGGAAGAAAATACCACTAGCCGTCATACAAGGACTTGTGGAAAGCATGCCCCGGAGGGTTGAGGCTGTAATTGCCTCTCGTGGAGGCTCTACCAACTATTGAATATGAATAAATTTTGTTTTTCTTTTCTATCACAGGTGTCCAAATACTTATTGGTAGATAGTGTATATAACACACTGAATAGATCTACCACATAAATTTCCACAACCCTGGTCAGTTCCTTCAACTTTCCTGGAAGGCAGTACAAAACACCACCTGTTTCACTTCCATGGTGCCACTCCGAAAAAAACCAATCCGCCACCCCCACAAAACCCCGTAACAGTTTCTCCGCAAAGGGGATTAAGCTAAGACAATGGAAATTGTCAAGATGTCACAGCGAGAGACATCCTAAGTCTCCAGACAGACGCGTGACGGCGGGGATGAGGATGGATTGCGACCCCCCAACCCAACATTCGACCCACCCCAACGGAATTCAGACGATAGTTAATTGGTCTCCAGAAGCAAAATCACGAACTTGAGGAAGGGAGAGTCCCCGACATCAAACGCATAAATCCCCTTTTAGTCTTTTGAATCGTTGGAGAATTCTTTTTGATAATTCATTTATAGCGTTTGGGTTTATATCCAGTTGGGAAACTTCTTTCAAAAAGTTTCGGTGAAAGCCATTAATGGCATTTTCTCGTTGAATCACAGACTTAGTCTTTGTTGGTGAGCGGTGTATGTTGTTGGAAAGGTAAAGTAACATGATTTGGGGTTTTCGTCTGGGAAATGTGTCCAGGCAGAAATGGCTACAATTCGCCTGCAATGGTGTTCAATAATTGTATGTAACAATTTATAAATTTCTTAACCCACCTGGTGGTTGTCTAGACGAGGTATGTCGTCTCATTACCATAACTGACCAGATCTTTATGGACGAGAATTTCTGTTTGAAAATGTGTTTATAATATATGTTTATATTTATATATTACTAGCTGAATTACACGGCGTTGTTCGGGTTGAATTGTTAATAATACATCGTAATATTACTCAATATTATTCCTATGGATTTTTCGAATTGTTTTTAGCCCCCCCTCTGCAGACCCAGGACAAATCGAATGGGGTTAATATATAGCCTATGCGTCCTGCAGAATTCTACAGGAGGAATTTCCAATTTAGTGTTAATTGGTCTGACATTGATCGTATAAATACGCAATGTTGTTCCTATGACGATTTCGAATTGCCTTTAGCCCTCTGTACCATATCGACGATAAAAAAGACCATTTTCCATAAAAATAATCTTATACTGTCATAAAAATTTACATTCCAATAATAAAGCTACAGTTTCAGAATTTACAGACGGAATACATAAACGATATGATGCTGAACAATTTTCAGCCGCAACCGCACCCATCTGCTATTGCCACATACTCTACGATTCCAAGAAACTTCCTAGGTCATCTTGAGAGGTGATTCCTGTAGATGTTAACTCCTGTAGATGTCATCTGCACAGCCAGACCGGGAGAGAGCGCCCCCTAGCAAGTGCTCTGTCCAGGATGACGGGACGTTACACCCCTCTGCACACTCAAGACAAATAGAACGGGATTAATATGTAGCCTACGTTACCCGCAGGGTTCCAAAGAATAAGTGTACCCAATTTGGTGCGGATTGGTCAAACGGTGTAGATTTGTATAGAGAACAGACAGACGCCAACTCTGCTTTGTATGTATATGTTACCGGCAAAGTATGAAACGCCGGCATTGTATAGAATACCTAGGCATTTTATAGAATATCCGGCGTTTTAGGCAAAATATGAAATATGAGAATTATTTTATACTTTCACTAGGCATTGTATATAATACCTAGGCATTCTATAGAATGACAAATGCTATTTAGGTAAAGTATGAAAAAAAGGTCATGATAAGGCTATTATTTAAAAACCGTTCATTCCTCAAAAATACAAATGTTATTTTGAAAAAATAATGAGAGTGCCATTAAAAAACTTTTATTCAAAATACGTAAAAAAATTTAAAGTTGCACAAAACAAAATTGATGCCTTATTAAAGAAAACAAAATAAAATATGAACCTACTCATTGCACCAAGAAAGGAAATAATTTTATTTTGAACTGCACTTAATTTTCGACGAGTAACAACGAATCGGAGATGTATTTCATACATTGCCGGTCTGTCATTTGGCATTCTATAGAATGCCTAGAAAATGTGTGAAATATTAATCGTTTCATACATTGCCGGCCAGTTTTCGGCATTCTATAAAATGCCTAGGTATTCTATAGAATGACGGATTTCAAACTTTGCCGGTAACATAGATTTCTTAACCCTCCTGGTGGTTGTCTCCAATAGGTATCTCGTCTCATTAGCATAACTGACCAGATCTTGATGGAAGAGAAAGTGAGATTTCTGTTTGAAGATGTGTTTATTATAATATATGTTTATATTTATATATATATTATTTATAATTTCCGAGTATTACAAAATACTATCCATTTCCACTGGAGCCGAGTTTTGTTAAACTAACTCTTGAGATTTATGTGTATTGTAAACGGCCTGGTGGCAGTGGTTAACTTTCGATACTGGGCTTCAAGATCACACTCTAGAAGAGAAAGAGTTTTCCGCTCAGTAGGAGCGGTACTGTTCCCCTTGTACCAACAGAAGTGTAGAACGGAGATTAGAAATATTATTAGTCTGTCTGTTAATACTTATAGTAACAAATGTACATGATAAATCATTTTATGACAATATTGTTCACCTCAGTAAATTTATAGGATTGATTGATTGATGGGTTTTACGGCGCAAGGTCCAGACGACAAGCTGCACCAGTAAACTTATAGTATACAGCTCGGTTAAATCTGTTACAGATATATCTCGTCATTAGAAGAAAACTGGTCAGGTCTTGATCTCGTTGTCATGAAAAAATCAGCAATATCTTAATGACGAGCTATCTCTTCATTAGAAAAATTGGTCAGATCTTGATGGACGAGATATCTCATCGTTTGTAAAGTTGGTGATCTTGATGGACGAGATATCTCATCGTTTGTAAAGTTGGTGATCTTGATGGACGAGATATCTCGTCGAAATCACTTGGAAGGTTAATGGATGATGTGAGGGGCCGTCTTGGTTCTGTGGGTATGCCCACTGCACTAGCAACCATCGAGTTGTAGGCCGCGCAGGTTCGATTCCAGTCAGTTTCGATTCTCCATTGGGTGTATTTCTCTCTTCCGTGTCAGTAAAACTTTCCTTGTGTGTATGTTCATTACTTGGTGTCGTCTGTCTTGTATTTGGCGCAGCATGGCCAAACATGGCTCTTGCGCCACAAAATCCCAAAAAACAACCAACCAACCTTTACAAAATATATTCACTTCATTCTAGTTGCCGACTTAATATTTTGCACGAAATATGTCATTAATAGTACTAGTCCAGGTGGATCTAGTACTATTAATGACATATCTACAATTACTAATGGATGTATCAAGTGCCTAGCTCTGAGAATCCCATCTGTCCCAACTTATAAGTGGACAGATTGGTTGACATCTTCAACTAACTCCTCATAAGTATGAGACGCCTTTATGAACTTAGTGAAGAATCTAAAAGACTTTGAACACGATACACGAAGAAATCGAAACTGTCCCGACAATTTTTCCTCCTAGGTATACCATCCGGTATTAGATCAACCTTCCCAATTCCCTTTAATTAAAACCTTCATGGCACTAAGTTAATTTCACATCGGTACCATAATGTAGAAAAATACATACTTGAAAACAATATAAAAAATAGATGCATTTCATGAACACTATACTTCGCTGGCACAACATAAATCGCTTATCGTTTTACATAAATATGTATTCATTTACTCCTGTTGCCGGCTTAATATTTTGCACGAAGAAAAGTATCTTGGTGTAGCTAAGTATTATTAATGACATATCTACAGTTATAAATGGATGTATCAAGTGCCTATCTCTGAGAATCCAATCTGTCCCATCTTATAAGTGGACCATCAACTTACTCCTCATAAGTATGGGACGCGTTTATGAACTTTGCGAAGAATCTAAAAGACTTCCAACACGATACTCCAAGAAGCCAAAATTGTCCCAACAATTCTTCCCCCAAGGTATGCGATCCGGTATTAGATCAACCTTCCCGATTCCCTTTAATTAAAATCTTCATAGAATAGGAAGTATCGCCTGGAGGTTATAAGACACTGATAACCTTATTGGTTCTCAGGATTTCCAAGAATGTTGATTAACATGGATTTGGGGATTGAGGGGGACGTTCCTTGGAGTAAGAATCTGTTAATGTTCGTCTCTGATGCATTAACATTGTTCGGTGTTGGTGGTAAATTCTTGTCTGTAATTGGTGGATTGGAAATGTGGCTTTTGCTGAGTGGCAAAATAAACTGGGGAAGCGGGAAGTAATAAAAGCTGGGGTCTGGTAGAAAAGGAACATTAGGGGTTGGGGTGTAGGAAATGGAAAGAATTCTGGGGTAACTTTTTTTCTGGCCACGGAATCTCAGGTTTCCACATGTTTTCTTTGCCCGAAAGCTTCATGTGGAACAGATGAGGATTTACTAGCATCAGCTTCTTGTTTATATCAGTTGGGTTATTTTTCTAAGCATAAACTTTTTTGAATGGTAAGGTATGGTAGGTATTTTAATTAACGTCGCACTGAATCGACACGGCGGGCTATTGACGACGGTCCGGGATCAATCTCCGAGGGAAAGATCGAGGACAACACCACTTAATTTTGAACCACGGTCAGATGATGAGCTGCCACCTCACTCTTCAAACTTCCACACCACGCCAACGTGAGGACATTTGAGGCCACGACAGACATAACGTGCACCGGCCCCCTTTGTACATGACGGTTTCTGGTTGGATTCGAACTCGCAACCTTCCAATTGCTAATCCGTTACTCTTCCAACACAAGGACAAGGTTGAATTCCTCCCTGAGTTTATTTCTCTCTTCTGTGTGGCAGTAAAAACTATCCTTGTGTGTGTATGCCCAATACTTGATATTATCTTTTTTGGCAGCATAGACAAATCCCTTGCGCCATAAAAAACAAACAAACCAAACTAAACCATTAACCCCAAATCCATGTTAGGCAGCGGGCCGTGGTAGCCCGGTTGTAAGACCAGCGAACCAGCAAACGGAGTTGCGAGTTCGAAACTCGGTCCAATCAAAGACCGTCGTGTACGTGGTGGTTGGTGCGAGTTAAATCTGTTTGGAGAGTGGGCTTCCAGCTCAGGTGTTCGTCGCAATCTGACCGTGATCCAAAACGACATCGGATCTTTCACTACGGGATTGATTCCAGAATGTCGGTGCGTTGCTCCAGTGCGACGTTAATTCAACTACCTACCGCGCCATCCAGCCTCACGAACAGCACACAAATCGCAATCAGAAACCCCACCAAAATGAATCGGGGCGCAGAAATACTGGTATCAAAAGGACCGGCCCAAAAAAAGCCGAAGAAAAACCTTCCGCAGAGGATTGAGGCAAACAAAGCCACCGGGGCTTGGATAATAATTCTCCCGTCACAATTTCCCCCAATTAAGAGTGCTTGTTACTGACAGGGACAACTCTCCTCTTATTGCTTTGTCACAATTCCTGCGCCATCTTTTTGTGTTGTTGTTTTCAGAGTCCCGGGTTCTTTTCACATATTTGAGCGATACGTCTAATAGTTTCTGTCATTTCGGCTCTAGATGCCCTAGGGATGTGTTATCAGAACTCAATTGGACAAGGCAGTAATTATTGCTGGATGTTTTTGTGTGTTGGGGAACTGAAGATGGAATAAACTATTTATTTATAGCCGGGGAGTGGTGTTTGATTACAACTTGAGTCTGGAAGCAATTTATATTTATTAGAAAATAAAGAATGGCGCATATATATATATATATATATATATATATATATATATATATATATATATATATATATATATATATATATATTTATTTATTTATTTATATAAATATATATTTATTTATTTATTTATATATATAATAAACAATCACACTTACAAATATTAAAAATGAAACATACCAAAAATTAAAACGTGAAGTAACAGAAATGCAGACCAGCAAAACGCCAAAAGGAAAAAAAAAAACAGCAAAAAGCCAAATGGCTAAAAAGCCAAATTGCAGACAAGCAAAAAGCCAAATGGCTAAAAAGCCAAAATGCAGACAAGCAAAAAGCCAAATGGCTAAAAAGCCAAAATGCAGACAAGAAAAAGCCAAATGGCTAAAAAGCCAAATTGCAGACAAGCAAAAAGCCAAAATGCAGACAAGAAAAAGCCAAATGGCTAAAAAGCCAAAATGCAGACAAGCAGAGTCAAATGGCTAAAAAGCCAAAATGCAGACAAGCAGAAAGCCAAATGGCTAAAAAGCCAATATACCGGGGTATAAAATAGTCAAACAGAAGCCAGAAAGCAGAACTGTACTTCTTTGTTTTGTAATATTGAATTATATATAAAGATTTATTTCTTGGATGGTAGGGGGGGGGTGGGGTATTTCAATTAACGTCACACTGGAGCAACACAACGGGCTATTGGTGACGGTCCGGGATCAATCCCAAAGGGAAAGATCCGAGGACAACACCACGTAATTTTGAACCACGGTCAGATGACGAGGCAACACCTGAGCTGGCACCCCACTCTCCAAGCTTCCACACCACGCCAACGTGAGGACATTTGAGGCCACGACAGATTTAACGTGCACCAGTCCCTTTTTACAGGACGGTCTTTGGTTGGATTCGAACTCGCAACCCTCCTGTTGCTAATCTGTTTCTCTTCCAACCGGGCTACAGAGGCCCCGATTTATTTCTTGGTGGAGGTAGTTATAACAGACGTGAAATATAAGTCAACTGAGGTTTGTTATTGAGAGGAGATTCAAAATATATGGCCAAGATGTCGATTATAAGTCACGCGACTGTTTTGTGAAAAATTGTATTGGCTATCCAATTTAACCATTCCTCGTTTGCTGATATAACATCTTATGAAAGGGCAGATGTGGGATTGCGTGCGATTTCTATAAAGTGGCGACAAAAATGGTGAAATCGCCTAAGTCGATTACTATGTCAAGCCAACCAATACGCTTGTTAATCAACGGATGGGTGTCTTTTTCCGTCCCCTAGACCAATCAGATGATGGATATTCGTTTCCTTCCGAAAGACGAAAGTTGTTTAAGAGTCACGTTACTAATAGTTTTGCTCACATAAAAAGTTACCATTGCTTACTCCACTTTTATATATCCTCTATCTCGTGGACTTGCGTAGGTATTAATTAATATTTATAAAAAAACAATTAAGGGTATAAATATTCATTTGTTGGTAGAAGAGAGGTGGTTGTATATAACAGACGTTAAATGTAAGCACATTGAGCCAATTGCGGAGATTCAACAAGCGAAACGAAGATGTCGACTAGTAGTCATGTGACTGTTCAGTAATAAATTGACTTGGCAGGCCAATTTGGCTCTCTCGTTTCGCGATGCAACCCCTTATGACAGGGTAGATGTATCAATGCGAATTTCTAGAGGGGCGACAAAAATGGTGAAATCGCCAATCGCTACTACTATGTCGTGCGGGCCAATCAGATGATGAATACGCCTACAATGCGTAGGTTACCGCAGTGGGCGTACCCAATGAGCCACAACGGTTCCGCATTGCTGTTGAGAGGAGCTTCAAAAACAGCGACCAACGTGTCGACTAGTAGTCACATGACTGATGTGGGAAAAATTGATTTGACTTACCGATTTGGCTTTTTATCGCATCGTTTGGCGATATATAACAGGGTAGACGTGTAGCCCTTTCTTATGATAGTAAATGTGTGGTTATGAATTTCTATAAAGTGGCAACAAAAAGGGTGAAATCACCAAAGTCTACTATGTCGGGTGGTCCAATCAGATGATGGATATTCGTTTCCTCCCAGCAGACGGAAGTACTATTGGGGTCACGTTACTACTAGTATCGATCACATGATCCTGGGCACAAAAAAGTCACCATTACTCACTCTGATTGTATTAGGTTGATGGAAAAGTTCGTCCCGTTTTTTTGACGAAAATTGAAGATAGATTTTATTTACTAAAAATTACATTTAATCAATATAGTATATGCCGTTCTGTTCGATGACCATCTTTCTGGTAGCTGCACAATCCCGCTCTCACAGAAGTTGTGATGTTTCTGGCTAAAGAACCGATCCAGTTGACGAAACTATCTGAACCACTTACGGCACGTGTAATCGTCTCAACGGTACCCTCACCGTACTCAACACATATTTTGCTGTGCGAAGCATTCTTGCCTTTTCGGAAATAAAAGAGCTTAATATGTCGAAAACGCTCCTTATTTTCTGCCATTTTTAATGCTTAAAATTTAAAAAACACAACCCGATAACACAATTTTTTTCCCAAGTACTCGCTGAAATTCCTTCTTTCAAACATCAAAACTTCACACGTGTGAAGAAGATAACACTGGTTTTGGTTTTGCTAAGCAACGCCATCTAGCGCCAAAAAAGGGACGAACATTTGCATCAACCCAATATTTTCTCGAACATGTGTACTTCTGTAGGAATCAATTACTATTTATTAGAAATAATGAAGGGTATAAAGATTTGTTTAAGAGGAGAAAGAAGTTTGAGGTTATGTTGGTGTCTAACTCAGAGTTGCTGTTTGTCCACTTTCAGTCTATGGCGTAGTCAAAGCGAGGGACTAATTTTCAGATTACATCTAACTAGCAGACACCAGCGATAGACTTTACCAATTCCTTGTATCTATTCATGACACGATGTCGTTAATCACGTTTCAGTACTTGTTTCAATCCATTTATAATGAATATATAATGTATTCATATAAACGGATTTCATGCTTCTAAATGAAATAAAATTATCCCAAAATATGTAGGCGCCGTTGTGAGCCAGTGGGTATGCCCACTGAGGGCTAGTAAAGGGGGTTAATGCACATTAAATCTGTCAACCTCAAATGTCCTCACGTTGGCGTGGTGTGGAAGTTTGGACAGTGATGTGCCGGATCAGGTGTTGCCTCGTCATCTGACCGCGGTTCAAAATTACGTGGTGTTGTCTCGGATCTATTCCTTTGGGATTGATCCCGGACCGTCACCAATAGCCCGTTGTGTTTCTCCAGTGTGAGGTTAATGAAATACCTACCCACTGAGCTAGCAACCTTCGAGTTCTATCAGATGCATTCCTCCCTGGGTGTATTTCTTTCTTCTGTGTCAGTAAAACTTTTGAGTGGGTGTCTATTATTTGATATTGTGTGTTGTGTCTGGGACAGCATGGCCAAATATGGCCTTTGCGCCATAAAACCCCCAAAGCCAACCAACTAAATTTTATCGCGAACCAACGCATTACTTCTAAGAGAGAAAACCATCCAAAACCAACTGACTTCTGCGGATCCGGAAGATAAAGCACAAAGGAAATAAACTCCCTTCCTCTGCGAAAAACAGAAAAACAAACCAAGGCTCCCAGAAAAGAAACCGGAGCCCAAAATCCAAAAAGCAACGACATGTCAAAACATGAAATGATTGCCCCTCCAGGCAGAGTTTGGAACCCCGTTTAATCCGTCCAGGACTCCTTCATCTGTCTAGGACGAGATTTCTCTTTTCCCGCAAGATAGCTTGACTGGCACGTACTTATTTGGAGGAAAGGGTCGGTTTCTTCCACTTGGGTCAAAGGTTTCTTCCAGTTTCTTCCTCCGGAGCGTGGGGAGCTGTCGACAACTCAACTCCGCTCCGGTGGTCAGAGGACGTGGATAAGAAGAAAGTGGAGATGCTTTTCTGGGGTTGTGTTTTGTGTTTGTAGGTTATTTGTACTTCTCATTTGATTCTGTTTAGACACATTCGGGAAATAATTTAGGGGGTCGGGGCTGAATCTTCTGTCACCCTGGTTTCTAGGGGCTGCGGTAGCCCGGTTGGACGGTAGGTAGGTATTTTAATTAACGTCGCACTGGAGCAACACAACGGGCTATTGGTGACGGTCCGGGATCAATCCCGAAGGGAAAGACCCGAGGACAACACCACGAAATTTTGAACCACGGTCTGGTGCCGAGGTCACGCTTGAGCTGGCACCACTCTCCAAACTTCCACACTACACCAACGTGAGGACATTTGAGGCCACGACAGATTTAACATGCACCAGGCCCCTTTTTTTGGTTGGATTCGATCTTTAAGGGGATATACCAGCAAAATCGATTTTTCAAATTCGAATAGATTTGTTATACTCGATCAAAAAATCAGTGAAACACAATCGGCGGTTTCACAAAAATGGTGAAATCGCCAATCGCTACTACTATGTCGTGCGGGCCAATCAGATGATGAATACGCCTACAATGCGTAGGTTACCGCAGTGGGCGTACCCAATGAGCCACAACGGTTCCGCATTGCTGTTGAGAGGAGATTCAAAAACAGCGACCAACGTGTCGACTAGTAGTCACATGACTGATGTGGGAAAAATTGATTTGACTTACCGATTTGGCTTTTTATCGCATCGTTTGGCGATATATAACAGGGTAGACGTGTAGCCCTTTCTTATGATAGTAAATGTGTGGTTATGAATTTCTATAAAGTGGCAACAAAAAGGGTGAAATCACCAAAGTCTACTATGTCGGGTGGTCCAATCAGATGATGGATATTCGTTTCCTCCCAGCAGACGGAAGTACTATTGGGGTCACGTTACTACTAGTATCGATCACATGATCCTGGGCACAAAAAAGTCACCATTACTCACTCTGATTGTATTAGGTTGATGGAAAAGTTCGTCCCGTTTTTTTGACGAAAATTGAAGATAGATTTTATTTACTAAAAATTACATTTAATCAATATAGTATATGCCGTTCTGTTCGATGACCATCTTTCTGGTAGCTGCACAATCCCGCTCTCACAGAAGTTGTGATGTTTCTGGCTAAAGAACCGATCCAGTTGACGAAACTATCTGAACCACTTACGGCACGTGTAATCGTCTCAACGGTACCCTCACCGTACTCAACACATATTTTGCTGTGCGAAGCATTCTTGCCTTTTCGGAAATAAAAGAGCTTAATATGTCGAAAACGCTCCTTATTTTCTGCCATTTTTAATGCTTAAAATTTAAAAAACACAACCCGATAACACAATTTTTTTCCCAAGTACTCGCTGAAATTCCTTCTTTCAAACATCAAAACTTCACACGTGTGAAGAAGATAACACTGGTTTTGGTTTTGCTAAGCAACGCCATCTAGCGCCAAAAAAGGGACGAACATTTGCATCAACCCAATATTTTCTCGAACATGTGTACTTCTGTAGGAATCAATTACTATTTATTAGAAATAATGAAGGGTATAAAGATTTGTTTAAGAGGAGAAAGAAGTTTGAGGTTATGTTGGTGTCTAACTCAGAGTTGCTGTTTGTCCACTTTCAGTCTATGGCGTAGTCAAAGCGAGGGACTAATTTTCAGATTACATCTAACTAGCAGACACCAGCGATAGACTTTACCAATTCCTTGTATCTATTCATGACACGATGTCGTTAATCACGTTTCAGTACTTGTTTCAATCCATTTATAATGAATATATAATGTATTCATATAAACGGATTTCATGCTTCTAAATGAAATAAAATTATCCCAAAATATGTAGGCGCCGTTGTGAGCCAGTGGGTATGCCCACTGAGGGCTAGTAAAGGGGGTTAATGCACATTAAATCTGTCAACCTCAAATGTCCTCACGTTGGCGTGGTGTGGAAGTTTGGACAGTGATGTGCCGGATCAGGTGTTGCCTCGTCATCTGACCGCGGTTCAAAATTACGTGGTGTTGTCTCGGATCTATTCCTTTGGGATTGATCCCGGACCGTCACCAATAGCCCGTTGTGTTTCTCCAGTGTGAGGTTAATGAAATACCTACCCACTGAGCTAGCAACCTTCGAGTTCTATCAGATGCATTCCTCCCTGGGTGTATTTCTTTCTTCTGTGTCAGTAAAACTTTTGAGTGGGTGTCTATTATTTGATATTGTGTGTTGTGTCTGGGACAGCATGGCCAAATATGGCCTTTGCGCCATAAAACCCCCAAAGCCAACCAACTAAATTTTATCGCGAACCAACGCATTACTTCTAAGAGAGAAAACCATCCAAAACCAACTGACTTCTGCGGATCCGGAAGATAAAGCACAAAGGAAATAAACTCCCTTCCTCTGCAAAAAACAGAAAAACAAACCAAGGCTCCCAGAAAAGAAACCGGAGCCCAAAATCCAAAAAGCAACGACATGTCAAAACATGAAATGATTGCCCCTCCAGGCAGAGTTTGGAACCCCGTTTAATCCGTCCAGGACTCCTTCATCTGTCTAGGACGAGATTTCTCTTTTCCCGCAAGATAGCTTGACTGGCACGTACTTATTTGGAGGAAAGGGTCGGTTTCTTCCACTTGGGTCAAAGGTTTCTTCCAGTTTCTTCCTCCGGAGCGTGGGGAGCTGTCGACAACTCAACTCCGCTCCGGTGGTCAGAGGACGTGGATAAGAAGAAAGTGGAGATGCTTTTCTGGGGTTGTGTTTTGTGTTTGTAGGTTATTTGTACTTCTCATTTGATTCTGTTTAGACACATTCGGGAAATAATTTAGGGGGTCGGGGCTGAATCTTCTGTCACCCTGGTTTCTAGGGGCTGCGGTAGCCCGGTTGGACGGTAGGTAGGTATTTTAATTAACGTCGCACTGGAGCAACACAACGGGCTATTGGTGACGGTCCGGGATCAATCCCGAAGGGAAAGACCCGAGGACAACACCACGAAATTTTGAACCACGGTCTGGTGCCGAGGTCACGCTTGAGCTGGCACCACTCTCCAAACTTCCACACTACACCAACGTGAGGACATTTGAGGCCACGACAGATTTAACATGCACCAGGCCCCTTTTTTTTGGTTGGATTCGATCTTTAAGGGGATATACCAGCAAAATCGATTTTTCAAATTCGAATAGATTTTTTATACTCGATCAAAAAATCGAGTTTAAATGTTTGTTTTGAGATTAATTGATACCCAACGCTATAGATAGCAAAAGATGTTGGTTGGTTGGTTGGTTTTGGGGTTTTATGGAGTAAGGGCCATATTTGGCCATGCTGCGCCAGACACAAGACATACAACATCAAGTAATAGACACACCCAATGAAGTGACATAGGCAATACCAAAGTCGAATAAGATAAGTATAATAGTAGATCTATTTACTAAAACACGTTTTTCTTCGTTTACTATTTTTCTGATTTCTAATCCTTCCATCAGTACCAGTTTTTTTCGACAATCTGGTGAACATGTGAAATGCAAATGAGAAATTCATACTTCCGAATTTTGAAATTTTAGTAAAGTTGTCGCTTAATTTATGCTTTTTGGAAAATTTTAGATACATTTTTCGGCGTACACATGCCAAGCGGGTTAATGGGATTTAAATGTACACAAAATATTCCACATAGCGAAATAGTGGGAAGACATGTAAAATTAATACGCATGTATTAATTTTACATGTTATATATCATATAATATGTAAATATGTAACATGTATATGAATATCTATCATATTTTAAGAATTCATCAAAACTTTTGACCACGTATTACGCACTAACTTCCGTATAACTTAATGTAAATTTTCCAAATTTCATGGAGCCGCAGTAGCCCGGTTGGAAGAGTAACGTATTAGCAACCAAAAGGTTGCGAGTTCGAAACCAACCAATGACCGTCTTGTACAAAGGTGCACGTTAAATCTGTCGTGGCCTCAAATGTCCTCACGTTGGCGTGGTGTGGATATTTGGAGAGTGGGGTGCCAGGTCAAGTGTGACCTCGTCATCTAATAGTGGCTCAAAATTACGTGCTGTTGTCCTCGGTCTTAACCTTTGGGATTGATCCCGGACCGTCTCCAATAGGCTCCATTAACTAAAATACCTACCTTCCAAGAAATAAATCTTTATATATAATTCAATATTACAAAACAAAGATGGACAGTTCTGCTTTCTGGCTTCTGTTTGACTATTTTATACCCCGGTATATTGGCCTTTTAGCCATTTGGCTTTCTGTTGTCTGCATTTTGGCTTTTTAGCCATTTGACTCTTTGGTTGTCTGCATTTTGGCTTTTTAGCCATTTGGCCTTTTGCTTGTCCTCGGATCTTTCCCTTCGGGTTTGATCCCGGACCTTCACCAATAGCCCGTTGTGGTGCTCCAGTGCGACTTTAATCAAAATACCTACCTACCAAATTTTATGCTTTGGCTTTGTGGTGGAAATAAGTTTGAAAGTTTCATAACAATCGAGGAACCTCAAGTTTTTTGTCGTTCACTTTCCCAAAAGTTATACAATTATTCGAACATTTTCGAAAGCTGAAAAGAGTAAAAAAATTTATTTTAGAAAAATGTAATTTCGTGATACAAAGTTCTTCCAGAGATTGGAAACGTTACGCGAAACTTTGTGAAAACGACAACCCTATATTCACGCCAATGGAACAATATTTTCCATTTACCCATCCCAAAAAATAATGAGCTGAATAAGTAACAGCATCGACCTTCACCTCCTTCTTCAAAAGCACTCTCACAATCACTTCACTTAGAATACTCGAGGGAAAATGAAAAACAAACGATTCCGCACATATCGCATTCGTTCCACAAAAGCACCATTACGACTACTTTCCATTTCTCTTAATGGCATCAGCTCGGCGGGCCTCCTTTCCCGGAAAACAACACAAACCCGACCCCGGCAGTGTTCGAAATCGAACGAAAAGAACAAGAATTCCCGTCGCGCTCAGACGACACGGGACCTCGAACGACCGGTGATTGGCCGAGAAAGGCAGTCTGGAACGAGCGAAACACCAGACACGGAACGAGTCGTAAAAACACAAGTGATGAAAGAGAAGCGAACTGAGGAACTTGAAAAAAAAGCTGAACGCAATTCGATGGGATGTTATTCCCGTAGCAGTTGAAATAACAGTGTTGTAAAATAACATTTTAACACTGTTATCGGAAATGAACAATTATAGTTAAACGTTAAAAATAACTTTCAGAGACGAAACTCGACGATTCTTAAAGGCCCGAACCATGTGTTTTCAATAATTTTATCTCCTAATCAAAGGGGTGATGTGAACATTAAAATTTCTCCAAATGAGTTGGGAAACTACAAAACACCAAAAGCAAAGGAGCTGTCGGAACGTCTGGGCCCCGTTATTTTTGTGGTTAGGGCCCGGTCCCCCAAACATGTTGAATGAATATTCCAAACATTCAGTTAATTTAGATAACCAGGGGGTGTCGAATTCATTTTTAACCCTCCAAATGGTTTTTGACGAGATATCTCGTCAATCCACATTTGACCAATTTTGTGCTTACCTTCCTCCTTTTTGCTCTTTTTTAACCACTCGTTGTCGTCTTGTCTGGCACAGCTTGGCCAAATATGGCCATGGCGCCATAAAACCCAAACCCAACTAATTTTGATGACAAGATATATCGTCATGAAGATATTGTCGATTTTTTTATGATGACGAGATCAAGATTTGGTCAGTTTTCTTCTAATGACGAGATATTTCGTCCATGAAGATCTGAACAATTTTGCAAATGACAAGATATCTCGTCATCAAAATATTGCTTATTTTTTATGATGACGAGATAATATAAACCAGGGGGGGGGTGGACCTCACTTTTTAACCCTCCGAGTGGTTTTGACGAGATATCTCGTCATCAAGATATTGCCGATTTTTTATGATGACGAGATAATATGGGTAACCAGGGGGTGTAGACCTCGTTTTTTAACCCTCCAAATGGTTTTGACGAGATATCTCGTCCATCCACATTAGACCTATTTTGCTTACCCTCCTGCTTTTTGCTCTTTTTTAATCCCTCGTCGTCTTGTCTGGAGCAGCTTGGCCAAATATGGCCCTTGCGCCATGAAACCCAAAACCAATCAATTTTGCTAATGACGAGATATCTCGTCATGAAGATATTGTCGATTTGTTTTCTATGATGACGAGATCAAGATCTGGTCAGTTTTATTCTAATGACGAGATATTTCGTCCATCAAGATCTGATCAATATTGCAAACGACGAGATAGCTCGTTATCAATATATCGCCGATTTTTTATGATAACGAGATCAAGATCTGGTCTGTTAGGTACGAGATATCTCGTCCATCAAGCTAATTTTGCTAATGAGACGAAATACCTCGTCGAGACAACCCCTAGGAGGTTTAAGGGGTCGAACGTGGATAAGAGGCTGCGCTTGTATCCTGCGATGTGCAGAAACGAAAGTTCAATTCCTCCCTGGGGTGTATTTCTCTCTTCTGTGTGTCAATAGAGCTTTCCTCGTGTTTGTCCACTTGACGTTATTTGGCGCAGCTTGGCCAAACATGGCCCTTGCTCCACAAAACGCAACCCAACCAAGCATTTAGTTTCGGGGTCGGATCCTCACAATTGAGTGTCAAAGAAACTAAAATATCACGAGTTAAAGTAACTGTTATCTGAAATTAGAGAGCAATAACAGCTCATGCTGTTATCGTAAAATAACAGTTCTCCCAGGCATAGGAGCAGAACTGAACGCGGAAGCCGAAGCGAAGGGAAATTGATGACGTTCCCAGTCCAAGGTCAGATAGAACCTCCCGGTGTTTTTCAAGGTCCCGGCGGTGCCGAAAGGGTTGGGGTGTAGTTGGCACGGTGCCAGCGTTTCTGGGTTTCATGGGTGTTTTCTTTTTTACTGCTTGAATCACTTCTCGGAGAAAGCGATTTTGTTGTTTCGGCTTAGATTTTTAGTTTTATGGATGTCTTGTTTTGCTTTTTCGCTTTTGCTGTGTAGATTCCGATTTTTGAACGATGGGTACTTTGGGTTGTTGCCTGGAGCCGAGGAATGGTTATGTTCTGACGTGAAAAGAAGTCGATTTTTTATTCCCATTGAAGAATCTTTAACTTGTAAAACGCTTTATGTGTCATACAAATAATTGAGGTTTCGTGTTAAATAGCATATTTTACCTGTTTCATATTTCAGTCATTTTGTAAAAATAGGTCACAATTACAAAAAATTGCAGTCGTGGCTTTTTTTGGAAAGATCGAATGTTTTGGAAACGTCATTTCTTTTCCTTAGTTTCCATTACAAATATAAATAGGCCCATCGTGGCTCTGTGTATGCCCACTGCGCTAGCAACCTGCGAGTTGCAGGTGGTCTCGCAGATTCTATTCCTCCATTTGTGTATTTCTTCTGTATCAGTAAAACTATCTTTTGTGTGCGACTCCATTACATGACGTTGTCTTGCGTCTGGCGAATCATGGCCACATACGGCCCTTGCGCCATAAAATCCTCTAACCAACCAACAAATGTAATTTGTTGGTTGGTTATATATGTCACTTATATGTCACTTGGTATGATATTTTGTCACTTATTTTCTAAAAATTAGTCACACAAAATCAAAGTGCTTTTTATTGATAAAGCCATAATGCTTATGACAAGCCATTTTCTTTTATCTTGTTTCCATTCCATAAAACTCAAACCTACCAAGACACGTTTCCATAAAAAAATTAAATTATCTGTGTTGACGTATTCTGAATAACAAATTGCTTTCCGTTGGTCATGTTAACAGCTAATTTTGTCCTTGTTTTAGGTTTTGGTGATACCATTTCCCTCATTTTCTAATAGGTCATAATGTCTAATTTTTTTAATTGAAAAAGCCCGAATGTTTGTGACAATTTTTTTCTCATCCCTTTTTACCATTACAAATTTGAATTAGAATGTTTTGAGCTGTTCTGAAGATTTTCAATTGGTCATATAATTGCACATTTTCTGTGTTTTTAGGTTTCTGTCTTTTGTAAAAGTGAGCCATTTTGTTTTCTAAATACTTCATTTCTGGAAATTTCATTGAGCGGAAAATGAATAACCTTTTTCCTTTTTAGCTAAACTTCCTGGAAATAGAAACTGATCGTTCTGATTGATAATAAGTAATTAAAAACTACTATTCTAACTGCTAAGTAATGTAGTATACAGGCGCTTTAATATGGAAAAAATCGTAGAACTATTTTTCTATTGTGTATTTAAATTCGACTGTTATTTAAAACAATTTATAGAATTTTTAGAGTTCAGTTAAAACCATAAATTTCTTACTCTTCAATTAATACAGTACCTTATCTCCCGATTGTTAATTTATAACTATGAAGTATTCTAAAAGTTCATATATTTATGAACCCACTACATCTAAGATTCATGTTTCCAACTACAGTATTCTACCCTACTATCTATAAACCTAGTATTCTAACGTTCTACTACTTTATTCTATTATTACGTAAAACTAACACAATTAGACTAATTTAGTCAATGTTCATCAACACATGTTTGGAATGTTGACTATTATCAGACTAATTTTTAACTGTTAACATTTTATGGTGGTATTTTTTCACTAAATACTCTAAATGCTAACAATTTTTACTAACCCGCAGTATTTATTCTAAGTACTCACTTTTCATCAATCTTCAGAATTCGAAATGTTCACATTTTTTATTACCTGCTGTATTCGAAATGCTCACATTTTTTAGCAACCTGCAGTATTCGAAATGCTCAAATTTTTCAACCTACAGAATTCTAAATGTTTACATTTTTTTCAACCTGCAGTATTTGATATGTTCACATCTTTTATAAACCTGTGGTATTCTAAATGTTCATTTTTGAATTGTAATATTTCAGATAAGTTTTTTAATTGTTAATGAAACTTTAATGTATTTTAAATGGGATAAATAATTTTTTGTATTTATATTTTCTATCGATTTATCGTTTAATTCATACTGTGACATAATCCTCCACGACTTCAGTTTCACTGTTATAGTAGTACTATTATTTTACAATTACATAGTTAATTTCACATGGAATATATTCTCTCAATGGAATATTCTCAATGGAATATTCTAAATGGAATGTTCCACATGGAATATTCTAAATGGAATGTTCCACATGGAATATTCTAAATGGAATGTTCTACATGGAATATTCTAGATAAATCACACAGACATTTGTACAAAACGAGTGACTGAGTAGAAAACATACGAACTAGTAACGCAGATGCAGACGATTTATTTCTGTATTCAAAAATGTATTTTCGTTCCATTAAAGTTGCAGTTAAGTAATAAATTAAAATACACATTTGACAGATTATTACAATACTAGAAGAATCTTGCACGTGCACAAGTAAATAATAACTGCATTTAATTTCGATATAAAAATATGTATCCAACATACACGATACATAATTGGCAAATTTACAAAATTTATTTCTGCGAGCTGATCCTTGTCGTTTGCAGAAGAGCAAACATACCGGTTCAATTTAATATTTTAAAGGATTCTTTCACAGAAGTGAACTGAACCGAAAAGAGAAAAGCTCGACAGACAACACAACTGCAAAACTCCAAGAGCCAAGAAGCAATTTACAACTCCAATGTACTTCATTTGAAATTTTAAACTAAGGCACACAAAGAGAAGAAAAGAGTTAAAGTCACAGTGACAGTGTCCCTCGAAAGACGTTCGAGTGTCGAATCGTCTGATATATCCCCGACCCAGAGCACAACAAAGTAAAACCCAATTTGTAAGTTAAATATTTTACCGAGTGTTGAGCAAACATCGGAACTTCTGAATTTCCCTCCCCAATCGAACGGGAAAGAACGGAAAATGGGATCGACGACTGCTCCCCACCCACCCTTTCGTTGACTTATCATTTTCAGCTGTTCCTTTTCGGTTATTCTTTCAGCTGCTGTAATCTCTGAGACAGTAGTGACGAAGTGTTGGTGCCGTATAGCTATAAAATTAGCAATGTTTTAAATTTAATTTTTTAAAAGAAATCATTTGAAAATTTAATAATGAACGGTACAATTATGTACAGTATGACTTCAACGTCAAGAACGAGATCAATGTTGTCCTTGTATACGTGTTCCAAAAACTGCATTCTCTGAATAGTAAATTTTGTACTGCAGAACTCGTGCACAGTAAGGACTTATATATATTATATTGCTTAAATAAATCATCACTTTAGTTTGTAAATAAATGTCTATTGAGTACAAAAAATTCAAACCAGTAGATTCAGTAAATTGTGAGAATTGTACACAGATATTACATATGTTAATATTGTTATTAGAGTTTTCAACTCCATTTAAATGACTCAGCTGGTTTACCCACTGTTCTAGCAACCTTCGAGTTTTAGGCGGCGTAGATTCGGATACCAATAGCTTTACCTGAGTTGCATTATCTTCTGTGTCAGTAAAACCTTTATTGGGTTTTTATGTCCATTACTTGATGTTGCCTGTTGATTTTTTTAATAGAAATCCTTTGAAAACTTAATGCACGATACAGTTATGACTACATCAAGAGCTGAGCCAATAGATGACAAGCGAAAGACCAACAAATCTGTCTGCAATAGTGGTGTGATTTGATTTCAAATTAATGGGGAACAATTTATAAATTACTTGTTTAATATAAAAAGACTTATAAAGGAAAAAGACTAAATTACTTGCTGACTTTTGGTCCATATCTTCAGAAGATTAATCAGTTCAAAAATAAAGTCTAATTTTCTAAATAAGTTTACTTAATTTTAACAAGAAATCATAACAAAACAACCAATCGAACGAAAAAGCTCAAGATCGCTGCCGATAGAATCTAAAGAGAAAGAAAGCACAGTAGCTTAGCAACGGGAAAAAGTTTTATTGTTATGGGGGCTGCACACTAATTATTCAGCTACTAGTCAGCGAGACCACACCGTTATGAGAACTTTCTAATCGATGGTCCTATATAAAGTCTGTGTCCTACTACTGTGTCGCACAGACCAATCAGATGATGAATCAATGTAGGGCCGTCTTACCCCGTCCCATGGACCAATCAAATGATAGATGTTCGTTTCCACCCAGACGAAACTAGTCTAAAGGTCATGTTATTACTAGTTTTGATCACATGATTCTAGGCACATAGGATGCTACCGTGGCTCAGTGAGTTCGTCCATTTCGTTGTGGGCAGAGTAAGTAAAGTTCATTTCCTGTCAGGTTTTATTCCTCCCTGGTTGTATTTACAAAGGAGTATCAAAAAGTAAGGTGAATTTTTGATTGACAGAAAAACGTGCAGAGATAAATATATGAAAATTTATTATATTTGACAAATCGTATCACACTATCATTCGACAGAGGAACCATAGTGGTCTAAACATTTATTCCAACGTGGCACCCAATCATCCATGCCCTTTTCAAAGAAATCTTGCTCCAGGTTCCCTAACCATGTAAGTGTAGCCTGTTGTGCCTCTTCCAGTGTATGGAAACGCTGCCCACAGAGGTGTTTCTTCAGGGGGCCAAACAAATGGTAATCCGAAGGGGCTAAATCAGGGCTATACGGAGGATGGTCAAGAATTTCCCACTTCGATACTGATCACTGAACCATATGAGCTATTCAATGCATTTGCAACCTCACTCTTCTGTCTTCACAAATCATGGCATCGACGACAGCCACATTCGTGTCATTACACCACACGTACACTTGTTTCTGCGACATAACACTCTCTCCTTAGACTTCTAACAATTCTCGATGAATATCACATGTTTTTCCCCCCTTGGCCCATAAAAAACGAATGACACCGCGCACCTCCTCCTTGGAGTAATGCTCAAGTCGATGCGCCATATTTGATTTGCTCTAAGCACCAGAAGGTTTGACATAGAATTTTCTACAAGCCGTCACACTTCTATCACCTTGGTACTTACAACATATAAAAAAATTAATTAGCTACACAAAAACTCTGAGTTTCAGAGACAAATTCACCTTACTTTTTGATATAACCTTGTATATCTTCTGTGACAGTGAAACTGTCTTTGTGTGTGTATGTCCATCATAGACGTTCTGTCTTGTGATTGGCGCATCTTAGTCAAAAATATGGACCTTGCGACATAACATTCAGAGCATATAAAGAGGTTATCATTTGCTCACTCTACTTTTATGTCCTCTTTGGATTGTCCACTGCTTCAACCACTTAACGCATTTACCCGTGTCTGACGCGGACGAAAGTTACCGGCAAATTTGCACAAGCCCGTGTCTCACACGGGCGCTCTTGTATCTCGCGTTATTTTATTTCTAATGCCCCCACAACTGAAATTGCACAAAATAACTTACACTATACCTATATATTCATTTTCTGTCAAAAAAAACTCGATCATTTTTTACCAGTTTTTCCGAAAAAAACTCGTGCTTTAAGTGGTTAAGCAACCTGCTAGTTGTTGGCGGCAGATGTTCGATTCCTGTAACTTCCCTTGGCGGTATTTCTCTATTCTGCGCAAGTAAAACTTTCTTTGTGTGCGTATGTCCATTACTTGACGTTGTCTGTCTTGTGTTTGGCGCAACGTAGCCATATATGGCTCTTGCGCCATTAAACCCAATAAAAAACTTCCTAGGATTTTTCAACCAATTGATGTGTCTATCTAGTGATAAAGTGTGATGTAGAATAAAAGCAATGGCACACTATTCGAAAATGTCATGACACTCAGAGAGTTAACCCTCCTTGTGGTTGCCTAGACGAGATATTTCGTCATTAGCAAAACCGAGCCGATCTCGATGGACGAGATATATCACCATGAGGAGAAAACTGACTAAATCTTGATCTCGTCATCATAAAATAATCGGCAATATCTTGACGAGATATTGTCATTATCAAAATTGGTCAGATCTTGATAGAAGAGACATCTCGTCGAAACCACTTGGAGGAATCAAAAGTATCGTCGTTATTTTCCATCATATGTTCTGTGGCTCAGTGGGTTCATCCACTATTCTAGTACTCTGTGAGTTGTATGCGGTGCGGATACAATTCTTCCCTGTGTGTATTTCTTCTATATCGGGACGCGGTAGCCCGGTTGGAAGAGTAACGGATTAGCAAATGCAGGGTTGCGAGCTCGAATCTAACCAAAGACCGTCGTATACCAAGGGGTCTGGCGCACGTTATATCTGCCGTGGCCTCAAATGTCCTCACGTTGGCGTGGTGTGGAAGTGGAGTGCCAGCTCAGGTGTGACCTCGTCATCTGACTCAAAATTACGTGGTGTTGTCCACGATCTTTCCTTTCAGGTTTGATCCTGGACCGTCGCCTATAGCCCGTTGAGTTACCCCAATGCCGATGTTAATTTAATGCCTACCTCTTCTATATCAGTAAAACTTTCAATGTGTGTGTTTGTGTATTACTTGATGTTGTATGTTTTGTGTATGGCGCCGTAAAACTCAATGCTACTAACCAACCATCATCATGTGTTGTCGATTACACACGGGGAAGTTCGCAACATGTTTCGAGAATCTGCCCCATCCCCAAAAAAACCTTTTTTATCCTTCTAAACCTTCCCTCTCCCATGCTGTTGCCACCAAACATCAGTAATACACCTACAACGCCTCGGCCAATACAGGGGCGTCTGATTTACGGCAAGTGGACAGTTCGACTTAAGTAATAGCCCCATCATTATTGGAAAGCAGGGGCCTAATGCCACCCCACGGCTACAAACTTCGCCTTTTCCGAGATACTGTGGGTAATTTTTCCCTGATGGGGTATAAAATTCCCCCACTTTGACACAAACGGGATAGAGTTATAATTGTACTCCGTATGTGGTCGTCTTTCGCACTATTTCATTTTATAATGCGGTTTGGAATGGGTCCAAGAACAACTGGGGAATAGAGGGAAAATATGTGTAAATGGCCTCCTCAGTTCCATTTCCGAATGACCAATCGAAATTAGCCATTTGGAGAGAGCGGATGGGTTTAGTTGTTTTTTAATCCTCTGCACGTCACGCGATTTCCGAGTAGTGTAGTATTGCACTTAGTGATTAAGTAACCGCAACTATTGTGTGAAAGGATCCATGGATTCTTTCAATCTTTAAAAAGAATCTATAGGTCCTTTCCTGACGATAAAATCCTTTGGAAAGATTATATTGCTCCTTTTCTTAGAATAGGATGCTTCGGAGAGATTAACCACATCTATTGAGTGGTAAAATACATGGAATCTTTCAACCTTTAGAAAGAATCTATTGGTCCTTTCCTGACAATAAAATCCTTTGGAAAGATTACATTGCTCCTTTTCTTAGAATAGGATGCTTCGGCGAGATTAACCACATCTATTGAGTGATAGAATCCATGGAATCTTTCAACCTTTAAAAAGAATCTATAGGTCCTTTCTTGACGATAAAATCCTTTGGAAAGATTATATTGCTCTTTTTCTTAGAATAGGATGCTTCGGCGAGATTAACCACATCTTTTGAGTGATAGAATACATGGAATCTTTCAACCTTTAGAAAGAATCTATAGGTCCTTTCCTCACAATAAAATCCTTTGGAAAGATTATATTGCTCCTTTCCTTAGAATAGCATGCTTCGGCGAGATTAACATCTTTTGAGTGATAGAATCCATGGAATCTTTCAACCTTTAGAAATAATCTATAGGTCCTTTCCTGACAATAAAATCCTTTGGAAAGATTACATTGCTCCTTTTCTTAGAATAGGATGCTTCGGCGATTAACCATATCTTTTGAGTGATAGAATCCAGGAATCTTTCAACCTTTAGAAAGAATCTATAGGTCCTTTCCTGACGATAAAATCCTTTGGAAAGATTACATTGCTCCTTTTCTTAGAATAGGATGCTTCGGAGAGATTAACCACATCTATTGAGTGAAAGTACCATGGAGTCTTTCAATCTTTAGAAAGATTTTATTGATTCTATCGTGACAGTAGAATCCCTTGGTTGTTTTCGGGTTTTATGGCTCAAGAGCCATATTTGGCTATGCTGCGCCAAACACGACAGGCAACGCAATGAGGGTAGAAGAAAAGGAAAAAGAAGAAGGGTAGGTGAGGGTAAAAATGAAAGGGAGGAAAGATTACTCGGTTATATCGGGGTTTTGATGATCGTACACATCTAAAAATGTGCCCCTAAGGGTTAGAACCCCTTGGAATGTTTATTTGGCTTCTTTCCTCGGAATTGAATCCTATGGAATGATATTCTATTGTTCCTAAGAATAGAATTATGTGGAAACATTCTATTGTTCCTAAGAATAGAATTATGTGGAAATATTCTATTGTTCCTTATAATATTATTCTTTGGAATATTCTATTGTTTCTTAGAATATAATGCTTTGAAAAGATTCTATTGTTCCTTGGTTTGAATTCTTTGGAAAGATGCTTTTGCTTTTTAGAAGAGAATTCTTTAGAAATTTTCTATTGTTCTTTAAATATAATTCTTTAGAAATTTTCTATTGTTCTTAAAATAGTTTATTATGGATAGAATCTATTGTTCCTTAGAATAGAATGCTTTGGAAAGATTGTATTGTTCTTAAAATAGTTTATTATGGATAGACTCTATTGTACCTTAGAATAGAATGCTTTGGAAAAATCGTATTGTTCTTAAAATAGTCTACTTTGGAAAGAATATTGTTCTTAAAATAGTTTACTTTGGAAAGAATATTGTTCTTAAAATAGTTTACTTTGGAAAGAATATTGTTCCTAAAATAGTTTACTTTGGAAAGAATATTGTTAGAATAGTTTACTTTGGAAAGAATATTGTTAGAATAGTTTACTTTGGAAAGATTGTATTCGTCGTAAAGGTCAAAACTGTTTAAATGTCATACAGGAAAGACTGCAGGTTGCGAGGTGAAATATCGTGTGTGAACTTCTCAGTGGAATTAAATGTTCGAATTTGTGGAATCAGACTGGGATTTTGATGACATAAAACACTATAAAAAAGTCCTATTAAAAATGTATCACCTAAAACAACAAAAACTTATTTGAAACCAAAGAAAAAATATGTAAACACCAATGTGACAAACTTGAATGCATTTGGAAAGATATCTGCGCCAAACACAAGACAGACAGCATCAATCAATGGACACACACAATGAAAGTTTTACGGACACAAGAAGACAGACATGCACCCAGGCAGGAATCGAACCTGCGCTGCCTTCAACAGCCACAGCGGCTCCAAGTCTATGTGAAAAACTGAAGGTTACGTAGTAAAATAATACGTGTTGGTCCCTCAGGGTTAATGCATTGAAAAAAAAAGGAAGAGGTCAACATGAACGCGTTTTATTTGGTTGGTTGAGTTTAATGGCGCAAGAGCCATATTTGGCCATGCTGCGGCAAATACAAGACAGACAGCACCAAGTAATGAACGTACACAAAGAAAGTTTCATTCACACAAAAATGCACCCAAGGGGGAATCGAATCTGTGCTGCCTACAGCTCACATGTTGCTAGCGCAGTGAACAAACTCACTGAGCCACGTAGGTCCTGGGTCTATGTGGAAAACTATAGGCTAAATAGTACAATAATGCTTGTTGGTCCCTCATTGGGTTAACCCCTTGGTGTTTGTCTTGACGAGATACATCGTCGTTAGCAAAACTGACCATATCTTAATGAACGAGGTATCTCGTCCATCAAGTATGAGAAAAACTGACCACATCTTGATGAACGAGGTATCTCGTCCATCAAGATGAGAAAAACTGACCACATCTTGATGAACGAGATATCTCGTCCATCAACTATGAGAAAAACTGACCACATCTTGATGAACGAGGTATCTCGTCCATCAAGTATGAGAAAAACTGACCACATCTTGATGAACGTGATATCCCGTCCATCAAGTATGAGAAAAACTGACCACATCTAGAAGAACGAGGTATCTCGTCAATCAAATATAAGAAAACTGACCAGATCTTGATCTTGGTATCATAAAAAAATCGGCAATATCTTGATGACCAGATAGCAAAATTGGTCAGATCTTGATGGACGAAATATCTCATCGAAACCACTTGGAGGGTTGATGTATCCAAAACGGTACTCCATGGGGAAGAGATCAAACACTTATCAAGCGGATTTTTGCTTGGACGGAAGGTAGGTAGTCAACGTCGCACAACGCCTACTGGCCCGGGATCAATCCCGAAATGAAAGATCCAAGGACAACACCTCGTAATTTTGAACCACGGTCAAATGACGAGAACACCTGAGCTGGCACCCCTCTCTTCTACAAACTTCTACACCGCGTCAATGTGATGACATTTGGGGACAAGACAGATTCAATGGACACCAACTCCCGTGTAAACGACGGTCTTCGGCTGAACCGAGTTTCGAACTCGCAACCCTCCTTTTGCTAATTCGTTGCTCTTCCAACAGCGCTATCACGGCCCATACAAATCAAACCTTTTTTTAGAAGAGGTGTTGATTCGTCTGTGGTATGCACACACGTAGAGACATCCAATTCCTCAAGAGAAACCCATCCCTTCGTTTAATTTTTCCTCAAAAGAATCTCCCGTTTACGAGAATCCGTCGTACCGAAATTGCTTACATCTGCGAGTTGGGATTCCTTACCAAAAACCGGGAAGAACTCGGCAAAAAATACACACACACCAATCGCGAAGTGCTTCGCAAACATCGGCGATCGACGTGAAATATTTTTGCATCTTTTCTCCCGGAATTCAAATTAGGACATGGTGACGGGTTAGTCTTCCTCAACAGCCAGCAGCACTTTAACATCTAAACTCCACTGGATGATTTTTTTTTATCAAGAGTTTCGCCATGCGTGTTATTGGTTCCCGACGTGCAAGCAATTCTGTTTTTTTTCCCTCTGGAGAATTTGTATCTCGTACGATGGCGACGACAAAGTGCAGAAGGCGGTCTGAATAATTTTTTTTGGACAGCTTGGATAAATATGAGTCTTTTTCTGTCGCGCTTAATAGAGGTGGCGCAAGCGTTTCTGCCGGGAAACGGAGTATTTCTTGTACTTATTCCGGTCCAATTTATCCCGGTTAATTGGTAATTAATTAACGACGCACTGGAAAAACTCCACAGGCTATTGGCGACGGTAAGGGATCAATCCCAAAGATTCGAGGACAACACCACGTAATTTTGAACCACGGTCAGATGACGAGGTCAACACCTGAGCTGGCACTACACTATCGAAACTCCTACACCACGCCAACGTGCGGACATTTCAGGTCATTACAGGTTTAAAATGCACCAGCCCGCTGATATACGATGGTCTTTGACTGAACCGAGTTTCGAGTGTACTTGGTGGCTTGAGAACGGAAAATCTGTCGTGGCCATAATTATCCTGGCGTGGTATGGAAATTTGGAGAGTGGTTCCAGGTGCCAGCTCAGGTATTGACCTTGCCATTTGACCTTGGTTCAAAATGATGAAGTTTTGTCCTCGGAACTTCCCCTTCGGGATAGATGCCGGATCGTTGGCAATAGTCCGTTGTGTTGCTCCCGTGTGACGCTAATTCGACTACCTTCCTGTACGCATTCCCAACGTGAAACCAGTTGGCTTGTTCTCATACTATTTAAGCACGTCGCAAATAAAAACTTCAAAGAATTGATGGATTGATAGTTGATTGATTAACGACAATTGTATTAACCGGCAAACGTAGCCCAAATGACTTTATTTTCATGTTCCAGTAGGTATTCAATTGGGTTATTAACCCTATTGGTGGTTGTATTTGGTCATCAAGGAAACTGACCAGATCTTGATGAAATAGATATGTCATCATTAGCAAAGTTGGTCAGATCTTGATGGACGAGATATCGTGGTGTGGATGTTTAGAGAGTGGAGTACCAGATCAGGTGTGACCTCGTCATTTGACCGTGATTCAAAATTCGTGTTGACCTTGGATCTTTTCCTTCGGATTTGATCGTCGCCCATAGTCCGTTGCGTTGCTACAGTGCTACGTTAATTAAAATAACTACCTTACAGTATACAGTATGGCCAAATATGGCCATTACGGCTCAACAACCAACTAACCAACCGGACCTTAAACAGAGACAAACCACACCTTCAAAATGTAACGAGTTTTTAAATATTTTTATCCTACCACATACAAAATTTAATCAAACTCACTGAATATTTTCATTGATTTCCATACGGTTTGATTTCTGTCACGTTAAAATTTCTCTCTGAATATATTTCTATTTCGTGTCAGTAAAACTTTCCTTGTGTGAATGCCCATTGTTTGGCGGGGCTTGACCAAACATGGCCCTTGCGCCATAAAACCCAAAATCAACCAACTCTACAAATCGGTATTTTTAAAAATGTATTTCAACTCCTCTTAACCCTCCTGGTGGTTGTCTCGACGAAGTGTCTCGTCATCAAAACTGACAAGTTCTTGATCTGGTCCTCATAAAAAAATTGTCAATATCTTGATGACGGAATATCTCATTAGCAAAATTGACCAGATCTTAATGGACGAAAGCAAGTTTTATTCCTGTCAGGTGCATTCCACTCTGGATGTATTTCTTTCTTCTGTGTCAGTACAACTTGCATTGTGTGTGTGTGTCTATTACTTTATATTGAATGTCTTGTCTGGAGCAGAGTGGCCAAATATGGCCGCAAAACCAACCAACAAACTTGATGGATGAAATATCTCGTCCGTCAATATCTCGTCGTCTCTCGTCATTGTAGAAAACTAAATAGATCTTGTTCTCGTCCTCGTTAGAGATCGTCGATATCTGTTTCAAGTGTCATAGGTAGCAAATTTTCTTAAGTCCGAGTCAAAATTCAGTAAATCCAGTTTCAATAAATTCACTGAGAATAAAACTTAACAAAAAATTTAATAAGGTGACATCTAAAATTGAAATACAATTCCGCTTCATTTCGCGGCCAAGATTTTTAGCGTCATTACGCTTCAATTCTTACAGTTCACCAAAACCGCCACCTACCGTCATTACAGAATACTTGTCAACAACAGACAAAAGCCCAGAATGTGAGCAAAATGTCCCAAGATCATCTCCAACCACTTATCTCCTAGCCAGAGCGCAATCCATAAACAATCGTCAATATCGTGATGACGATTATCTCGTCATTAGCAAAATTGACCAGATTTTGATGGACGAGATATCTTGACGAAACCACTTGGAGTTCTAAGAAAAAAAGTTAAAGCACTTATCAACATCAGACAGAAGCCCAGAATGTGAGCAAAATGTCCAAAGATCATCTCCAACCACTTATCTCCTAGCCAGAACGCAATCCATAAACAATCGTCAATATCGTGATGACGATTATCTCGTTATTAGCAAAATTGACCAGATTTTGATGGGCGAGATATCTTGACGAAACCACTTGAAGTTCTAAGAAAAAAAGTTAAAGCACTTATCAACATCAGACAGAAGCCCAGAATGAGAGCAAAATGTCCAAAGATCATATCCAACCACTTTTTCTCCTAGCCAGAGCCCAATCCATAAGAAATCGTCAATATCTTGATGACGATCTCGTCATTAGCAAAATTGACCAGATTTTGATGGGCGAGATATCTTGACGAAACCACTTGGGAGTTCAAAGAAAAAAGTTAAAGCACTTATCAACCCAGAATATGAACAAAATGTCCAAAGATCATCTCCAACCACTTATCTCCTAGCCAGAGCCCAATCTTTTAAAGCTTTTAACAAGAGATGGATTTGAAGGCAACTCCTTTCGTCGTGACACCAAGATATCCAACGGGAACGTCCTTAAAGTCATACGAACAAAAGGCCAACAGACAAGCCGTCTCCAGAAGAGACAACCACTTGTTCTCAAGAAGATGACAACCACCGAGCCCGAATGAAAGAATCGCATTAAAAGAAGCGCGGATGGAGATTAAGGACGGGCAGCAAAAAGGCGTCATCTCAAGTCAGTTCTTCAAGAAGAGCCCCGTCCTTGCTTAATGGGGAGGATGGACCTGTCATACCACGGTGGCAACAAGTTCGGCAATTACCGTTAAGTGGTTGCTGTTAAAATGACGCACCCCCTTTTGTAGAGGGGGTGTTCCTTTTCTTCCTTGGCAGTGATGTTGATGGGTGCTTTGAGGTGGCAGATTGCGAGGGATTGCGAAGGGGGTACGTCTATCCCCTTCAGAATGGAAATCAGGGCGAAAACGCAGTGGTTTTGATTGAATTGCATGTCTGAAGTAGCTCCTTTTATCATAAAGATGTTACTGGTTAAAAAGGATTTAAAAAACTAATTGCATCCTGAATTATTGGGTGACACGGTTGCGAGTTCGAAATTCGGTCCACACAAAGACCGTCGTATATACGGGGGCTGATGCATGTTAACTCTGTCGTGTCCTCAAATGGCCTCACGTTGGCGCGGTGTGGAAGTTTGGAGAGTGGGGTTCAGCTCAGGTGTTTTCTCGTCATCAGACCGAGGTTCAAAGTTACGAGACGTTGGATCTTTTCCCTTCGGGATTGATCCCAGACCGACAATAGCCCGTTGTGTTGTTCCAGTGCGACGTTAATTAAATACCTACCTACTATCGGTACTTTTACAAACATCAGGAAAAACTTATTCCTAATCCATGACAACAATCCGGTTGCAAAGGGTACTAGTAAATCACGAATGGAAAATAAACTAATCAGACTGGATTGTGAATTCATATGCTAATTCATCAACCAGTGAACAAAATTATACTGGTAATTTTTGTTATATACTTTCAATTTTTGTTTTTGTACCTTGGGTTATATACTTTTCAAATTTGATTAAACTTTCACAACAAACTAGTACCACCGGGCTTCTAGAGGTCAGAAGCCCGGGTTATTTACATTTTTGAAGCCCACGGTTTCAGTAAATAAAATTAAAATGCATTTTTATGAGAACAGCTTAAAATTAAATTAAGTTAACAAAATTAATCCTTAGGGGTTCACACGTATAATTCCACCTAGAAACCTGCCGTCTTCTCAGCATGACATCAATTCAATTTTGACCTTTGTGACCAGTAGAATCTTCCCAAAGTATTCTATTCTCAAGAAAGGAACAGTAGAACATTTAAAAGGATTCTAATCTAAGGAAATCACATCGATAATCTTTCCAAAGGATTCTATTCTATGGAAATCATCGAGAATCTGTCCAATGGATTCTATTCTACGGAGTGGGCTATTAGAATCAATCCAAAGGATTCTATTTCAAGGAAAGGACTAGTGATTGCAAAACTGGTTAACCGGGAAAACGACCCAAATTTTGAAATAAAAAAACTGGCTTATGAAAGAAGAAAATCGGGTTTTCGGTTTTACGCATTGGCAACTCATAAGAGAAACTCACCACCACAAGGTATACCATGCTAAGCTCACTGATGCAAACAACTAAATGTTTACTACCCTATCAGAATAAAACTTCGAGCATGATTGCTCCGTTATATTGTTATTTAAGTATTACTGTAGTGGCATCATTGCTCAGTGTTGAATATTCAAAATTTTGTGTGCATTGTAAACAAAGAGCAACCATTGATTATCCATTAATCTTTCAAGTCTCCATTTAATTTCGAACAACGAATGTTGTGTACATAGTGTGTAAGTCATTGCACATTCCGTAAAAAGCATCATTGCTTACTAAAAGTGAAATTCACTGTAAATTTTCAGTGGGTAGCATCATTGCTGTTATTCAAATCTTCGATATACATGGAAGTTACTAAAAAAATTGATTACTTTGAAATTAATTTGGAAGATTATAATGTAAAGAAGTGTTTGTGCTTGTTGAAATCTGTACCTCAAAGAAATTGTTGTGTGTCTGAATAAGTATGAGAACATCATTGTTCTGTTGTGACAAATACTCAAGTTATTTGATTTAATTTTGTGAGCGTTAGAGATATTTTTGAAGCATCATTGGGGGCTTGTGATTCTTGTGTCATTAATTCTAAGTATCCACAATTATTGCTTGATTTTACAGTATCTTTTTTGAGACTTTTAATTCGTTCATTGTGAAGCAACATTGCATGTGATTCTTGTGTTATTAATTCAAAGTATTGAAAATTATTGCTTGATTTTTAAGTATTATTTTGAGAGTATTGATACGTTCAATGTGAAGTATCATTGCTGGTGTTAGAATACCACACACTAAAAAGGGTTATTGATTTATATTTGTAGTATTGTTTTGTGAGACAATTTTTCCCCTTATATATTATGTAAGAATTGAAAATTAGACATTTCACTGTTATTGTTACATCTGCCAAGGTATATAAGTGATTTTTTTTAAAATTATTTTCGACGATAAGAAAGAAATATAGGATACATTATATTTTTTTGGAATGATTCAGCTAAATTTGAGAATCATGGCTTTTTTAAATCGGGCTAAAAAGGAAGATTTGGGGATTTTAGTCGATGAACTTGGTCAAATGGTCACGGATGGAATGAAGTGAATACATCTGATTAGATAATTAGGGCTAGCGATGATTACGATAAGGATTTTGCTGAAGGACAATTATCAATTATTACGGAGGAACGAAAGGCTGAGGAGGAACGGAAAGTCAAGGAACAACGCGAATTTAAATTAGAGAAATTGCGACTAGAAGCAGTCGAAGAGAGGTGGAAAGCAGCTCGAATAGAATCTGAATGGAGGAGGTATGATTATGAAGTAAAATTGCAGGATTTAGAAATGCAAAAAGAGTAGAAGTGAGGACAGGCGAAATGGAAATTGTAGTTCCCATAGGAGGTAAGGGAAGGAAAGATCTCGCTTCGGTGGGGAAGGACAGGGAAACAAATCTGACCCCACTTCAACTGAATATCGTAGTACACCTATTAAGTATGAAGCAAAAACCTTGCAAGACGTGGAACAAAGAACGATATACTTGGGCGAAGAAATTGAGAGGGCGGAATTTAAGGGCCAAATGGACAGAGACGTAACTAGGCTAGTTTCCACCCGGGACAAAAACTCGCCTTGGCGCCCCCCACCACCGACCAACCAAACCAAAAACCCTCCCCGACAACATCCCCCCCCCCTGATATCGCCCCACCACTCAATAATTCCACTTGTCCAAAATTTGTTTTATTCGACTTAGATGGTAAATGCTTGATTTTAAAGGTAAATAGATTAATTTGCAGTAATTTCATTTTAGTACAGGTAAAATACCTAATTAATTCTAAGATATTTCATTGACAAATAATCTAAGAGTAGCATGTTTGGTATATTCTTTCACACCTATAATCGCTGCAAATGAAATGAAAAGGTTTTATCAAGTGATATCGGGATATGTGTGGGCTGGATCAAAATCAACAGACTTGCTTTAGAATAGAATATTTAATTATGATAATTCCAGAGACTGTTCGGACATTTTTTGAACGATTTTGATGAGCTGTAAAAAAATTGTATGCTACGAAATAGTTTTATTTTCGCAGCAGGTTAAATAGTTAAAGTATAATTTATCGTCTGCCAACTAGAGTTGTGTTTACTTTCAAAAGGGCGCTTTTAAATAAGCAATGGAAGGTAGGATATGTGTTTCCGCTTCGATGGAAGTATTCTAATATCTTCACAAAATGTTGTGAGCAGGCCGGACACAGAGTAAAGAAATACATCCAAGTATCAAGGTTTTAAATGCTATCTAATTTATTAACATTAATATAAATATACACAAAAATGGGCAGCCAAGCTCTATGCATTTTGCATTGCGTTCTGAGATCTTATTAAAGTTAGTAATGATTACGCAAGCAATCGTATGTGGCGGAAAGAGAAGTTATGGCGCCTAGCTTCAACCGCATAAATAAACAAATCGTTTGAAAGCAGAACTACGGCGCCTATCTTTTAAGCGTTGTTTATATCTTTACCATAATTTATAGTTGATACAATATTTTCAACACTTATGTTTCCGCTCTTTCCGAAGAGAATTATGCTTATTCAGTTATTCAAAAACGCTGTAATGGTTTTCGATATCTAAAGGTACGATAAGTAATACTGTTAATGAGAAAGGAAAAAACGTAAAAGTGGAAAAATACTTCCAAATACGTATCCAAAAAAGAAAAGAATTTCTGAGAATATTTGTAAGGTAAAATCTTTGATTTTAAAAGAGGATCCGCCAAGTCAAAGGACTATTACAAACTCCTTAAAATGTTCAATTTCAACTGTAAATAAAATAATTAACAGTGATTTGAATCTTAAAAAGGCCAAAAAATACAATGTTCATCGTCTATCTCCACGACATATTGCAGAACGCAGAACTCGCTGCAGAATTCTTTGAGAAGCATTTCGCTGGAGAAAGATTGAAAAATATTGCGACAATAGACGAGGCGTGTGTGTATTTAAATATTTGCAATAAAAAAGAACAATTTGTTATGATAAAAGAGGAGAAAAATCTTAAAACGTGGTTCAACTTGGTAACTTTAACGTGAGAACTTTCTCTAAGAGATTTATGATTGTTGCCGGTTTTGCATATAATGGAAAATTAAAAGTAGAAAGGAGGGGGAAATGTTAAACTCAATTCCCACATATTATCAAGACCCTATTTTGTCCCCAATATTCATAAAAGAAATACTATATATTTAACCAAAGTGCCAACAATCAGTAGAACTGCAACAGGATAAAGCAAGCAGCCACATATCTAAATTCACTATTAAATTCTTGAAAAAATGGAACAAGAAATTGTGGTATCAAGTCAATAAATTCCTTTTACTGATATTCCTACTAAATCTCTAGACGTCTCACCCATGGACTTTTAAAAAGAGCATTATCGAAACGTCGACTGAAAACCATTCAAGGATTTTGTAAAACTAAAACAAGAATTAGGAATAACAGATTTTGCTCAAGTTATTATCTTGAGTATTATACTTAAGACATTTTACACAATCTCTTATTCTGTTGACAAAATGTGAAAAAATTAATCTAAATACAGAAAGCTTGAACTAAAACTTAACTTTATGGACTTTTTCGGCTTCATACATTTTTACAATGTCCTCAAAAGATAGCTTTGAAGCTAACTTGTGCTCTATTGATATGACGCTTAGGTTGGTTAGTCATTGTTGTCCTGTTAAGTTTCTGAGGTAATATTTTATGATCTTTAGTTTGCTAAAACTCCTTTCATCTAAGGCGACTGAGACTGGTATTGTGAGAAAAATTCTCAACGCTGTCGTTATATTGGTGGACTCGTCTTCAAGTCCGTTCTTGTATATTAACGTCAGAAGACCTGATGATGTAGACGTTTTCATATTAGGGCTTAAATCCAAGGCATGATACTTAAAACTCTCCACTTCTATCGCCAGCTAGTCTTCTTTACATGTGGTAGCTAACTCAAGTGCCTGGTTCTTCAATTCTTCTCCATTCATTGTTTCAAACCAAGCTCCATTGAGGAAACCAAATAAACTATTCATATTTTGAATGACTTGAAACCTTTGCCTCAGTTCATTCAGAATCCGATCTATTACTTGTATAATCAATAATCTGAACTTTTTTCTGAGAATTCATAGCTTTCAACTTCGCTCTTCTCATCAAACATCCGCTTCTTCCTCCTCCGTACTTCTTTAAAATGAGGATCTAGGTTAAGCTTTCCCCTGCAATTTCTTCACACATTCTGCATTTAGCTCCTTTTATAGTTTTTGTAGTCTACTAATAAGTTTTTCCTCTTCATTTTTTATCATACGTAAATATCTATAGTAAAAAAATAGTCGGCCAAATTAGCGTCCCCCAAATCCGGCGCCCGGGGCACATGCCCCCCCCCCCCAGTTACGTCTCTTCAAATGGAGAGAAACGCTCTCGTGGTCCAAGGGACGGTGGTTGAAGGTCACGAAAAGGAACAGGACAAGGTGACGGTACGGTCCGAATGAATATTCCAGTGTCAAGTTAGAAAAGGAGAACCGCCAAGTCCACGAGTACTACCCCAAAGTTGCGGAGGAAACAGAATGTGAGATTCTGCCCAGGGCGTTCTTGGACACTTGCTTTGAATCGCAGAAAATGGAGAATAGCTCCTGAGACTGACTGATGATCAAATGGAAGGAGAATATATTGTTCGAATGGTATTGCCGTTGTGTAATCAAAACTTGGATAAAGTTCGACATCTAGATAAGACGGACCAGGAATGAGATGATATTCGTCCACAATACGTCGACCTACATGAGTCTTCCTCAAGGGTGAGAAAACTGACTCGTTGAGATCAACGATACAGTATCAAAAGTAGCTTTTAATTTCTTTTGTGTCTGAATTTGTGTTTTGTATTTTGCTTATAATATTTTTGCGATTATATTCAGAGCCACTTTGGTCAATACTTTCATTTTTTCTTTTTCTCTCTTGTACAATGTATATTTGTTTTTATTCCCTTTTCAGCTGCATCGTTTCTAAGGGGACGATGATCCACTCTCCTTTTTGAAAAGAAAATTGAAAACCTATATTTTGGAGGAGTGGCAGGTGCATCATTCCAACTCAGTTAAGGGTCTCCGGCTGAAGGAGTTCATGCCGGAGATTAATACTGCAACTCTCGTCGAGGACAGATACCTCGTCTGGTACCTGATAGGTACTTTCCCAGCTTACTTACATAGATTCAAAATTAAAACTTCTGACCTTTGTGAATGTGGAAGGGTGGGAGATGCTGACCACTATCTCTTTGAATGTCAACACACAAAACCATATAACTAAACCAAAATCAAGTAATAAACCTATCTGGCTAAACGCTATCATTAAAAATTATTTATCTAGATATAAAATTAAGGCTTGTGTGTTGGCTGCAAAGGAGATAGTTGGAAGGCTTCCTCCATCTTGATTTCATATGTAAATAATTGAACTCTTTCTATCTCACTTTAACTTTTTAATATAGTTAAAATATTTAACATTGTACACTTTAACATACTTTGAATGTTTAAATTACATTTCATCTATATTGTTACATTTATTAATAAATAGTTCTATATAAACTAATTTATTATACAATTACTCTCAGGCAATGTTTGCCTGATTTATTCACCAACATTTGCTGGGTTTTTTTTGTATTAAAAAATGTATCATTTTATGTAAATGTGCAAAATTTAAAGATAATAAATGGTTCCCCCTCCGACCATTAAATGCTCTAAACCTCACGGTGAGTAGGTAGGAGGTGGGTCTACTACTACTACTACTAAGGGGACGATGAGCTTTCCAAGGGGAACTTGTAAGGTTTGAACAAGATGACGTCACGCCGTCAGTGCCGAGCTGTCATTTTGGTGCGGGACAGTTTTTCTGCCCTAGAACCTAGAGAAGGCGGGAAAAGGAAAGCGTGGGGTGGATTAAGGGTGAAATGGCAGCGGCGTGTTGTTCGCTGGGTTGCTCTTTAAAATAAGTTGTTTCATTAAACCTTGTACATCAAGTGCAAATATTAAATTTTGACCAAAATAAAAGGTTTAAATCTTATCAAATGATTCTTTCTTCACAACTGAGTGGAAAGAACTTTACTCATGCTCTTACCAATGATTCTTCATTTTAGTTTCTCTTCTACAGGAAGCATTTAAAATAAAACAATAACAAACCTAAGTTAAATAAATACAAATTCTGAATCTTAACCCTTAGAGGGGTTCACACGTATAAATCCGTCCTGCAAACGCTAATCTACCCTACATGACTACTGGAGCCGTAATTTGGTTTGAAGAGTAGCGGATTCGGGGGGGGCAACCGGAGCCCTCCGAGTTCGAAACTCGTTCCGAAGATCGGTCGAATACGTGGGAGCTGGTGCATGTTAAAGTGGTTTCGACGAGATATCTCGTCCATCAAGATATGACCGATATTGCTAATGACGAGTTCTCTCTTCATCACGATATTCCCAAGGTTATTATGATGACGAAATCACGATCTAGTCAGTTTTGCTAATGACGAGATATATCGTCGGGATAACCGCCAGGAATTTTTAATCTGTCCTCACGTTAGCGTGGAAGTTTGTAGAGTGGGGTGCCAGGTCAGGTGTTGACATCGTCATCTAACCGTAATTCAAAATGACGAGGTGTCCTCGAACGTTTATCGCGGATCGTCACCAATAGCCCGTTGTGTTGCTCCAGTAGGACGTTAATTACCTACCATACCTCAAATAAAACATTTAAACTAAGCGGTAAAATTGAAGTAAATTTATATCGTTTGCATCCGTTTGTTCAGAGGAACAGGTTTTAAGGTGCAACTACATACTCAGCTTTTTTGAAATTTTGACTAAAAATCGAATTTTATTTACAATAAATCATTGGTTCATGCTTAAAATCATTTCAGTGAGAAAAAATTAGATAAAGCTAATCATTTAATTTAGATATAATTAGCATGTTATTTGAACAGTGATATATCAAATTCTAATTCATTCACGAAGACAAAAAATTACGGTTGGAAATTATTTCTAATATTATCCTTCATGTTTTGATCCTCAATCAAGTTGCTAGAGGAAATATGTTTATTTACGACATTTTACACCAAGTATAAAAATTCAATTTTCTTACAGGAATTTTAGTACTTAAAAAACCATTAAAAGTTCATTTTGTAACTAGCAAATCTCAATGAGGGTAAAAGCATCCACTGTATTATATTACACAGAAATAATTTTAATAGATCAATTCTTTGTTGAGTTATTAACGTATGAACAGAGCATCATAATACAAAACAGCAGTTTTCCAGAAATTGAGTTTAGTTTTGAAACATTTCCAAGAAAATGAAAAAGCATACTAACTACAAAAATATTCCAAATATTTACAAGATCTTGGTATCATTTGAAAGCTAAGGAATTGGAGAATGTTTTGGAGCAATAAAAGAAAAATCGATATTCTGCTCAATTTTCGTGATTTCTAGTGTATACATTCACCTTGATAAGGATAAATTAGGGTTGGATCAGAATTCTTCCTTGCCACGAGCTCCTTCCTCGAGGATATAAAAGCTTTAGTATAGACTTTGTGGCAACCCTTTTGGAGCGTTTTTAAAGGGGTCTGGGACTCAAAATATGAAAAAAAGTCAAATTTTTTTTATTATCTTAAAAAATAATATAGATATTTCTGAATAAAATAACACCTACATTTTGTTTCTACCATCAGTAGAACCGGAAATATTCGGCTTTTTATAACACGACAGCTGCAAATCAAACCAGCCTCACCCATCACATAATGTAAACAAACTGTTTTGGTGTCTACTTTCTACTGTTTCAGCTCTATTTTTTTCTAACTCGAATAAACTACGCTACGAACACTTTTGAAGTGATCTGAATTGATTATCGTAATGTTCTCACTGTTTTTATTGTTGAATTTGCACGTTTTCGAATTTTCTGTACTATCAATATACACTGCTGGCCACCGTAAATGCAACACCCTGAAGGAAGCATGCAAATAATATGAAATTTACAACATGCATTAGCGGAGGTGAGATATGCAAATGATTAGAATTTCAGCGCAGACGCACATCACGCGAGCCTGTGGCGCCACTTCAAAGCGCTATTTAAGGCTTGGAGATTTCGACGATTTCAAGTACGGCAATTGTGTTTTTCTTGTGGTTTTTTCAAAAAAACGATCAATTATGCCTCGTAGAAAACAGCGATCATCTTTTGATCAAGTATCCGAGTTCGACAGAGGAAGGATAGTGGCCTACCGAGATTGTAGATTATCTTTCAGGGAAATCGGTAGTCGTGTTGGACGAAACCAAACAACTGTAATGCGGATATGTGATCGTTGGATGCAGGAGGGTACGACGGACCGACATTTTCGATCGCATCCACCTCAGTGCACCACTTCACGTGATGACAGGCATATTGTGCGTATGGCAGTGACGGATCGCTCAGCCACATCACGAACCATAGCACAGCACATTCAGTCTGTACCGCATCATCCAGTGTCTGCGCGTACCATTCGACGCCGTTTACAGCAGAGTGGTCTGTCCGCAAGACGTCCATTGCTTCGTCTACCCTTGACGCAGAACCACAGACGTTTCCGCCGCCAATGGTGCGATGAAAGAAGGATGTGGACGGCAGAATGGAATGAAATTGTCTTTACTGACGAGTCACGCTTCTGTCTGCAACACCACGATGGTCGGATTCGAGTCTGGAGACACCGTGGAGAGAGGATGCTGAACAGCTGCGTTATGCACCGCCACACTGGTCCTGCACCGGGTATTATGGTATGGGGCGGTATTGGATATCACTCTCGCACTCCTCTAGTACGCATTGCCGGTACTTTAAACAGCCAGCGCTACATCTCCGAGGTGTTGGAGCCAGTTGTCCTTCCTTACCTTCAGGGCTTGCCCACAGCGATATTTCAACAGGATAATGCGCGACCACACGTGGCACGCATTGTCCAAGTGTTCTTCGCCAATCGCCAGATTGAATTGCTTCCCTGGCCAGCTCGCTCTCCGTATCTTTCGCCGATAGAAAACATGTGGTCCATGGTTGCTCAACGATTGACCCAGAATACATCCCCAGCTGCCACACCAGATCAACTTTGGCAACGTGTGGAAGCTGATTGGTCTGCTGTACCCCAAGAACACATCCAAAGTCTCTTTGAATCAATGCCGAGGCGTGTGGCAGCGGTGATCTCCAACAATGGCGGCTACTCTGGCTACTGATTTTGGCAGGAACCACACTTCACAGAAGTCTATAAATTTAATCATTTGATATTTGGTCAACATGTTATCTACAAAATAAATTTTGTTGTGATATCTCTTGTCTTTCTTGGTGTTGCAATTTGGGTGGCCAGCAGTGTACTTCAATAACGCTTTCCATAAAGGACTGTAGGCGGTTCAGGAAAGCGACGATGAAGTCCACAAATATTTTTAAAAGGTATAGGAAAAAGGGCCAACTTGCTAAAATTAATTTAAATGAAGCAGTAAAACTAAGTAATACACAATACTATCCAGGAGGATTTTAAACAAACATAAAGTATGCAAAAGTGCTTTTTAATAACTTGAATATTTTCATAATTTTAAACGCTCATTTTCTCCTTTTCTGTTAAATGGGATTTCGATAGTGAAAAATGGATATAATTTAAAAACTACTTGTCATAAATGAATGAAATTTTCTACAATTACTTTTCAAATATATTTCTTTAATTTGTCTCCAGCAATTGTGTATACATATATTATTATTTTTTCTATAATTTTTCGAACTTTGTATACTATGTGTTTTATGTAGTTTTTGAACAAAATAATTTTTTAATTTTTTCTAACTGTTTTAACCAAAAATCCCGAAGACATTTTAAAGTATAAACTTTTAGGAGTCTATTAGTGCAAAAATGGAGTGATTTGTTAAAAAATATTTTAAGATATATCAATTTTGCCCAACGTCAAAATTTTGAATTTTTAAAAATATAATATAGTTATTATAATTACAAAATACAATGTATACCTACAGAAAAAATTTCAGAACAAAAACGTTAAAATTGAAGATTTTAGAATTTTGAGTCCCGGACTCCCTTAAGCCTGCTTTTTGTAGCGATTTGTGACAGGCAAAGGCAACCACCGAGATTATTTGAATATATTTTATTAATTTTTGAAAGTACCATTATCTTTTTTAATTCTACCAAATCCAAATAACTGGAATTAATATAATTTTACAACATTCGCATGATATAGCCTGATTCTGTTAGACCGTTTAACTTTTACAAACTTCTCTAACAGTACTTTAGAAAAGTAGAACTTCTCATTAAAGTACCTACTTACCTTTGATAGTAAAAAATAACCAGTTGTGTGGATTTTTTTTGTTTTTTAAATTCTTTTCGTTAATTTTTTTTATTATTATCCGCTAAGTTTAAGACCGTATTTTTTCTTCGAAAATCTTCCTTGGCGACAAAAAAACACGCCAAAAGCGTTGCCACAAAACGTCTTCATGTCGAAGAATGTACCCCTCAGGAAATCGCATGTCCTGAAGTCTGCAGTAAACATTAATGCTGTTACACGGTGGATGGTACTTGTCTTTAGATTCACTCTAAGGTAGCTAGATGACAAGATTATAAAAATGCCAGCAGCTACAGAACAAAATTGTGGTCTAATCAACTATGCTAGAACGGTTATCTTATGAAAGCAGTGACAAATTAAGTTATGTTGCAAGTATCATAAAACTTCTGGAAAAAAGAGAAAGCATGGAAATCCAATTTAGGCCCTCCTGGTGGTTGTCTCAACGAGGTATCTCGTTATTAGCAAAACTGACTAGATCATGATGGAAGACATACCTCGTTCATCAAGCATCTCGTCAATAGAAGAAAACTGGCCAGACCTTGATTTTGTCATAAACAAAATCGGCATTATCTTGATGACGAGAAATCTCGTCTTCAGCAAAATTGGTCAGATCTTAACGGACAAGATACCTCGTGAAACCACTTGGAAGGTTAAAGTAGCTGTTGACAAATTCACGTTCAAAAAGTAATGATTACATGCAAGTATTATTGAAAAAAGATTTGTACAAAAATGAGATATTTACTTTATTTGTTTCTAATGGCGAATACTACATTTATTTTTTTCATTTATGTATTCATTCATCGACTAAAAAATATATACATTGCATGCAATAGAATATTCTCCAAAAGATTATTACAGACGAACTAACATCTCTATGCTTGTTTTGCAGAATGTTAACATGACTTAAAACAATACTATGACATTGCTGAGCAATAAATAGAACGAAACTAAAATAGACTTTACAAGAAACAAGGTAGCAAAAATCAGTACTTTCAGTTTAGTTCACTCACCACAATGACAACTAATAAAAAGAGTAGCACAATATGATGGAAATGAAAAAGGATACAATACAAAATCAAAATTTTAGATTCAACAGAATAGCATTTACATTTTATAAACATGTATATACTCAAACTAAAAAGATATGCTTTCATATGTAAATTTACCTGATATAACACATATATTTATCAAAGTAATGTAAATCCGAATTACAAATTCAACTCAATCAGTACTGCAAAATTGTATTTCATTAGCCCGATGGAAAAGAAAAAAATCTTTATGCAATATCATAAATGAAATTTTTACTGATTCATAGATTTATAATTGTTACTTTACTGTTTAATTGTTGTTACTCATGAAATATTTAAATTTACTACTAATATTAAAAGATGACAAGTAATTTTTAGTGACAGTAATATGTTAAGTTAATCAACATAAAATAATTATCGTACCTTAACTAAATAAACAATGACACATGAATAAAGGAATTCAGAATACAAACTACACTAAGTCGAATATCAAATGATTATGGGAAAATTTAAGACATACGGGAAATTTCATGAGAAAATTTCAGAAATTGTACCACATATACAAGTTTAAAATCAAGAAAAATTTAAAGAACACAACAGAAATATAACAAGTATCTGCAATCTTTAGAAAATCTATTCTCATTAAAGGAAAATGAAATCAGAAGAGATAATACTAAGCTGACATGAAATCAGAACTAATTTTGTATCATTTAATGAACTACCAATTTTCATTAATTTATTTAGAGAAATATTTACACTCGACTACACATAAATTTAGATATATAAAAGAAATTAAGTTATGCATAATCTTAAGAAAAAACATAAAAGGAAAAAGTTAATTTTATATGATAGACAATATGAAGTATAATTCTTCACTTATCTGAATTTTTGAAAGAAATAGAAACATTAAAACTTAGCACACTCAAGGAATATTTAGAATGTCGAACTTGGAGCGAATTATAGACTGAATTTAAAAAATATAAAAATGGAACACACTTTACGTTTATTCATCCTCAACAAACACATTCTCAAATATCTTAAAATGTCACTTGTTTATTGACCATTTCAGTACGCCGATGCAGCAATAATATTCTTTGTATGCAATTCTCTGTTGTAAATTTGAACACATAATTGCACGATTCCTTTACGCTATCCGAGTACACTTTTAAAGCCGGACCACTGCTGATGTTTCACTGCGTTTTCTTTCGTTTTTTCGAGGATGTCTGAAGGAACAAACCATTATTAATAGAAATTAATGTCATTAAAATTTGAAACAATTGAATACTCTATGAAACAATTACAAATAGAATTATTCCCTCTTTTTTGATCAAATATCAAATTGCAGTAAATAAAAAAAACCTTAAAAACTAATGTTTTATAATAATTTAAAGAATTCACGGAAAATAAATTTAGCAAAATGAATTTCATTCAACTGGAAATAGTTTGATATTCTTTACACAAGATGTGAATTTAGAATTTGTTAAAAATGCAGTTTCATCACAATTAGTTGCAAAATGTAAAATTTCAAGCATGTTGAGTTCCGGTTCAAGTAAGGACCGATTTAAATTTAACCTTCCAAATATTTTCAATGAGATATATCGTCCATCAAGTTATTACCAAATTTGCTACCCTTTTTGGTCCAGTGACTTAAAAAATATCTTTGTGAAACAAACTATTTTTCATATTTGGTAATAAAAAAATAATACTCAAAATTACTTCTGCATCTTGGATAGAAGGGTAATGTCCATTTTCCAAGTTTATAGTAAATGCTGATTCAGTAACCTGAATTTTTGTAATTTTTAATACAGCAACAAAAAAATCGTGTTTTGATATCTTCATAATATTTTGATATTTTCATATCTTCATAATGCATAATGACAGGAGGATACTCTTTCTAATAACACAAAATCAATCCATATGGACATCCACTGTTTTCTATTAACCATCCTGGTGGTTGTCTCGACGATGTATCTCCGTCACCAGAATTGACTAGATTTTGTCATAAAAAATCAATATCTTTAGATATCTCGTCGAAACCATTCGGAGGGTTTAAGTCCAGATTCATACGGGTGTTAAACTTGTGAACAAACTTGGGTAAAAACATTAACCCTCTAAGTGGTTTCGACGAGATATTTCGAGCATCAAGATCTGACCAAATCTGCTAATGACGAAATGTCATCAGGAAGGCCGATTGATATCTGAATGATGCAGCAACTGTCGTTTTTTGATGATGGCGATATCAATATCAGGTCAGTTTTGCTAATGATGAGATAATTCACCGAGACAACCAACAGGAGGATTAATATTACGCAAGAAGACGCTCATACTGCATACCATAAGCATAATTTAAATCAGCTTACCTTAGGTTTAGCATTATCCAGGGAAATTAATCTTTCTTTGTGTCATCCACTCTACACTGATCCACAGATTTTGACACATGTTTCGAAAGGAAGAATTGTGAAGCTTCTTTCAGAGCAGCGTCATCATATTTCAAAGCGCAGGAGATCACTTCGGAAACATTCTCTGTTGTTATCTTGGGAATTAGAAGAGGACACAACGCATCTTTGAAGGTGGGAACTTGGTACTTGTGAGCTGCTGCGTACAACTTGAAAATCCCTTCCAAGGACATCTTCTCGTCCACCTTTCCAGTGTACAAGAGCTGGAGCAAGAGGTTCATAGTGTCTGCATCGACATCGACGATGTTGATGACACCAGTCTTCTTCTCGAAAATGTCCGAGTCCAACATGGCTTGGAACACAGGAGACTGCGAGTGCAGAACGGCTTTGTGTGCCGACAAGGTTTGGTTTCCTACTTTCAAAAGGATGTCGCAGAATTTTCTACCCTCGTACAGTTTCTCACATAAAATGTTACCTAAAGTACTCATGCTCGGTTTGGAAGGAGGAAAGTATTCTGATTTTGTTACGCTATACGGAGTTAGCTTTGAACCGTCGGAGATCTCCAAATTGAATACCAAAGTGAGGGTGTCTTCGGGCAAGAGTTCACTTTTCGCATTCAGTAAATCCATTTTTGTCACCACTTCGCAACAGTACCGTTCGTCTGTTTTATTTTTAAAACTATGCTCTCTCTGTTGAAGCTTGATCACTCTTCTGTTGATATCGACCATACATATTTCGAATGATATACGAATTGTTCTATCTAAATAACAGTACTTCGATTTTTTAAATCTTATGTATACCTCTGAATCACCAATTTCATTTGCTTCCAAACAAAACATCAAATCTATTTGATATGCTCTTTCTAAAGTCACTGTTAGTGGATAGATTAAATTAGAAGCATTTGCTTTAATAGAACTGAAGTTTGCAATTGGCCAAGTGAAAGACGACCTTTCGATCCTGATACTATCAATGACAGAATGCTGTTTAAATGGTCTGTTTATAGTACATTGTAGAGTTAAAGTATCGTCAGGCAAGAGCAATACTCTCTCGGCGAACAAGTCGTCTCGCTTGATGAAATCTGTAATTTGTGTAGCACTTGGTTGACTGAGGAATCGAACACTTCTGACTTCTTTCGAGAAATGGGTGGAGCCACAACTATCAATGACAGATATTGTATAGTTAAATATACCATCTACCGGCATCCAACTCCATAGTTCGAATGAAATAAAAGAATCATCCTCAACACCTCTTGGATACAACTTTAACTGCCATTCTTGGATGTTAGAAGATTCCTCTTTGAAGTAAGGACTCTCCAGGCTTTGTCCTCTTTCCTGCACACAATAGGAGAAATTTTCAATTCCCCACCGGATTACATAAGTATTTTGAAACTCGGACATGATTCTCGCCACAAAGATATTGCAGAACTATCCGCTGGGTAAGACGCAAGCCACAACGATAGAACTAAAGCATGTGCTCACCGAGTTCATGGTCATTCGTTTCAGATTAAAATCCGCATTATGGCGCATGCGCAGACACGAAAGTAAATTGAGAACCGAAACTTTCTGGTGCCGATGACGTGAAGGAGCACGTGGCTAGATTCTTATCTCTTCGTGTGACCTTCGTTTGTTTTTAGTCCTATGGATGGAATTATTTTTTCCAAATTCGAATGTGGGTGGAGGGCTGTGTTCGATCTTTTCTTTGTAGGTTTCCCTAAGATAGGGACGTAACTAGGGGGTCAGACGGGGCATGTGCCCCGAGCGCCGGATTTGGGGGGGGGGCGCTAAACTGGCCGAGTATTTTTCTACTATAGATATTTACGTATAATAAAAAATGAAGAGGGAAAATCTAAGAATACAAAAACTATAAAAGGAGCCAAATGCAGAATGTGTGAATTGTTGCATGAATGAGTTTGATGTGAGTAAAGAAGGGGAGGATTAATAAGGCAGTAAATTGTGCGTGAATGTATTTTAGAGTGAATAATGCTATTCTTACCGTATAAATATCCCCATATCATTCGATAAACCTTTTCATTTCATTTCTAGCGATGATGATAAAGGTGAAAGAATATACCAAACATGCTACTCTCAGACTATTTGTCAATGAAATATCTTAGAATTAATTTGGTATTTAATCTTGAACTAAAAATGAAATTACTGCAAATTAATCTATTTACCTTTAAAATCAAGCATTTACCATCTAAGTTGAATAAAAAATTTGTAATAGTGGAATTATGTGGTGGCGATATCAGGTGTTGTCGGGGAGGATTTGGGTTTGGTTGGTCGATGGGGGGGGCGCCAAGACGAGTTCTTGCCCCTGGTGGAAACTAGCCTAGTTACGTCCCTGCACTCAGAGGGCTGCATAGTTTTTTATGATCTGCCAATTCGCGGGAAATAGAGTGAAGAAAGTTAATGAAACCTAGAGCCCGCACGAGCATAAAAGCTCTGTAAAATTCAAAAACTAAATCATGTAATTGTCCAATGCCGATACATTGGTTACCCATGAAGGACATTGTTTTTAATTTATTTGTGGACTGTTTAGTGTTATATTCTGCAGCACAGTGGGATATGGTAGGTGAATGTGCTCTTCCGTAGAGTCCACAGCATTCAAAATCATGCTTCGCCAATGCCTCATCAATCGAGGTGCGGCGGGGGGGGGGATCGTCGTGGTTTAGTGGGTTGTCCACTCCGCTAGCGACCTGGAGTTATACGCAGCACAAGTTCAAATTCTGTCCGGTTCGATTCTTCTCATTGTTTAATTTCTTTCATCAGTGTCAGTAAAATTTATTGTATATCTGTTTCTTCATGGCGTTGTCTGTCTGTACTCGATATTGGGTTTGGAGCAACTTGGCCAAATATGGCTTTTGGGCCTAAAAAATCAACCAACCTACCAATGAAGGTGCGGCCAAAAGTGCAAAAGCGTAGATCAGTCTGCGTTAACTTTAAAGGCGCCAGAACCACATATGGTCAAGCTGACCCATAAAACGACAAGCATATTTCACGACACTTTTAATTAACATTGTTATGTGTTTGGGGGCAGATTGGCCAAATATGGCCCTTGCGCCATAAAACCCCAAAACGACCAACGGTGGGAGCTTCACTCTCATGTCTTCACAAGACATCTCTTCTGGAAACATAACATGAAAAAGTTGATCAATTTATGGAAAGGTTCTGGCAAAAGAATGTTTTAAATTTTACTTTTGTTTATTTGAATAGATTTAGCGTGCCCGCACAGACCAAATACGGCCCTTTTGATTTGCTTACCCGGCCCGCGGACCAGATATGGACCTCCGAATAAGTTTTTCTGAGCCCCAGACTAGATATGGCGTTCCGAAAAGGTTTGCCAGGCCGTAGACGAGATATGACCTCTCTAATAGGTTTACCTGGCCTGCAGACCAAATATTGTCGTTGTATATGTTTAACCGACCCGCAGATCAGACACGGTCCTCTGTATAGGTTTGCGCGACCCACTAATCAGAGCATAGCGTCATATTGCTGTTGGTTACGTTGAAATCCTTATGCATGCAGTTTTTTATATTCCAGTTTTATTTTTCCCTGGCTTTTTGGGGCATCTGTAGCCCAGTTGGGAGAGTAACGGATTAGCAACCGGAGGGTTGCGAGTTCGAATCTCGGTCCACCCAAAGACCGTCGTGTGCACGGGAGCTGATGCACGTTAAACCTGTTGTGGCCTCAAATGTCCTCATGTTGGCGTGGTGTGGAAGTTTAGAGAGTGGGGTGCTAGCTCACACAGATGTTGTTCTCGTCATCAGATCGTGATACAAAATTACGAGGCGTTGGATATTTTCACTTGGGGATTGATCCCAGACCGTCGTCAATAGCCCGGTGTGTTGCTCCAGTGCGACGTTAATTAAATACCTACCTACTATCGGTACTTTTACAAATATCCGGTAATACCTTTTGCTAATCCATGAAAAGTTACCACAATAGTAGTATACCGGCCCGTATATGCGGCGGAAGTGACGTCATACCACGTGACCAGAAGTGGGCGGGGCCACGTGACGTCACAGCGTGACGTCATCCAAAAGCGGAAGTGACGTATTGTTTGTTTACATTTGGACTTGGATTTTTTTTTTGTCATCGACTTCGTGCAGGCGTTGAGTTGTTTCAAGATGGCGTCGTTTCGTTACCATGGTGATGAATCACTCGTAGTGTCATCTGGTGGAGAAATTCGAAACTCTATTATTTTTAATTAAAAAGGAATTTCTTGGATTCGAACCCGGGACCACAGGATCCGAAGTCAAGCGCGCTATCCGTTAGGCTGTAAGAGAGTTAATTTAAGATGGTGAATTAATGTAGTGTTGGATTTTTTCTCTCTTTTGGACTTGTATTTTTTCTTAGTATTAGGAATGCGTTATTTTTAGAAAATGGTTTGAATAATTGCATAGGGGTTTTAATAAATGCTTTTTCAAAATGACTTATGGCGCCATCTGGTGATTTTAAAAGTAATTAATCTAAGGAACGAATTGATTTCTTAATGTTTTTACTTTATTCATGATTAGTGACGTCAGTGTGTTTACGTTTGGGACTTGGATTTTTTTTCCTTCTGAGATTTCGATGTGACGTCACGATTATGTCCATCGAGCAAGTCTGAACTTGAAAAAGTCTACTCACAATTCTTTATGTTATGAGTATGGTAAATTGTTTACAGATCGTGAAGGCTAGGCATATTTCCGTCGATTGGAAAACGAATTAACGTATTAAAAAAAGACGAAATTTAGAAATTTTAGGTCAAAAATATACTGTGCCTTGTCAACTTGTAGCATACGAAGACGAAGGAATAAGCTATGCCTTTAGCGGATCTTGTATTGCAGCCAAGCCTTGATCTCCTAAAGTATTGGAAATAAAGGGAGAAATGGAGCGAATAATTGGTGCAAGATTTAATTTTGAGTTGGTGAAGCGTTATAAAGATGGTAAGGACTGCATAGTTGCCCATAAAAACAACGAGAAGGACTTGGAACTTTATGCACCCATAGCGTCTGTTTCATTTGGACAGAAAAGGCAATTTGTGTTTTCTAGAAAGAACTACAATTCTTTAAAAATTGTTCTGGAAAATGGAAGCTTGCTTGAGATGAAGTATCAAACAAACCAATTTTGGTTTCACAGCTTGCCCCGTGCATTATGCCCTAGAATAAATTTAACGTTTCGTAAAATTCTTGTATAAAGCAGCGATAAACCACTTATGTGCCCCCGAACTAGAACTCAGTGTCGTACACTAGACGATATTTGGACAAAGTTGCAATTGATCTTTGCCTTTCAGAATAGTATTTTTATAAATGCTTACATCTCGTTTTTAAATAAATTTTTAGCGTGTCTTACCACATATACTGTATTTTGGATTATTTGGTTTTTTTATTACATGGTTTCATAAATTTTCTTTTAAAATGCAAGATCTGAAATGAAATTTTTCTTTGCTATATAGATTTATGTTTTTTTTTTTAAGTTAGATGTATTTACTCAAAAATTAATTATACATTAGATGCTATAACATCTATTTTATAGCAGAAATTTTGTTTTAAATAATATACACTTAAGTAAGAGTAAAATTTTTGAAACTTTACGAGACAAATACTATGAATATGTTTTCTTGTACATTTGAAGAAGTTATAATAGTATAAAAAAACCTTTTATTCTATAAATCTAAATTAAAATGTTATTTTTTAATTAATCTTTCCTTGCATATTATTTTTACTTTGAATAAATCTTCATAAATTTTAGTGATTTAATTTATATTATATAGATTTACAAACCTGTTTTTGGATGAAATATAAGGATTTAATATTTTAAAAATTAATGTTTTTACTTAAAATTAATTATATATTAAATACTATTACACATATTTTTAATGTTGAAGATTTTTAGAAAACATTTTACAATTGAAACATATACATTAAATATTATGACAAACACTTAAATGCAGATCCATAAGGGAATATTGGAAATCTTTTTAATGCTTACACCTTTTCTATTCTAAATAAACTTTTGCTTGTCTTACACTGTATTTTGGATTATTTGGGTTTTTTTTATTACATGGTCTTATAAATTTTCTTTTTAAAATGCAAGATCTGAAATGAAATTTTCGTTGATTTTAAGATTTATGTTTTACTCAAAAATTAATTATACATTAGATGCTATAGCACATATTTTATTGCAGAATTTTTTAATATTATACACATAAGTGAGCGTAAAATTTTTGAAACTTTACAAGACCCATATTATGAACATGTTTCCTTACACATTTGAAGTAGTGGAAAATAGTATTAAAACCCTTTATCCTGTAAAATATAAATTAAATATTATTTTTAATTAATTTTTCCTTCCATATTATTGTTTACTTTAAATAAATTTTCATTCATTTTAGTGATTTTTAGAAAACGTTTAACAATTGAGAGAGAGAAATATATACTTTAAATATTATTACAAACATTTAAATGCAATTTGCTTTCTATTTTTTAATTTTACAATTGAGACATTTTTAAAAGTTTGGTTCTTAAAGTGCGTTTTATGCATAGTAAAAAAATTATTATAAAAACCTGTAAGAGTAAAAAGAATTTTATACATTAATTTGAAACTTTACAAGACCCATACCATGTTTCCTTGCACATTTGAAGTAGTGAAATATAGAATTAAAAACCATTTGTCCTTGAAGATCTAAATTAAAAGTTCTTTTTCTTTAATGCTTTTGCAAACCACACATTTTACTAAATATGAACTTCCTTTTATTTATTTGAATACCTTATGCACATCGTACAATTTAAATTGCACAGCAAAATACCAATACTGTACGAAGCTATGAAGTATTTTACAAGATACTTTGTACTGTTTTCTTAATTTTAAGTGTTCTACATTGCTATATTAAATGGATAGTAAGTGGGTTTTCTGTTTTTGAAAATAATGTGTGCACATCTGTGCTGCTAAGCAAATTAACTTTTGCCCTTTTCTTGATATTAAATGCATAATCTAAATATTTACTCACACCGCTGATAGTTTTACCTATGAGTAAAATTAAATAATAGCTGAAAATTTTAAGTATTAATGTGAATTTTAAAATGAACAAAAATTATTGAAATAATGGATTAAATCTGAATTCTATGTATTCTTAAAACAATCTCTGCAAATCCAGCAGACAATTCTTAAACAGATTGAAGGAAGCTACATGGAAACAAGGTAAATTATAACATTTTTTAATAGTAAAAACATTATGATTAATATTTTTTACAAAAATAATACATTGTAGTAAAAAAAAAGAACTTATTTTTACATACTTGCATTTTTTTAAGAGACACATATTTCCGACAAGCCAATTATTCAATGCCATCACCTCAGCTATGGGGCAATGCAAATTATTTTTGTGATGACCACATTATAGTTTTTGGATATCTTTGTTGCTACTTAGAGCACATAATGCATAGAATTTGGGACACCCATATTGTTCCAAGTTGATATTCGGAATATTCAATGCATCTAAGCGTTTCTTTTCCACACAACCACCTTTGTAAGCAATTAGGTACTGAGTGGCCCTCTTGGTCTGCTCGTACAATTCTAAAAGCTTAGTCTAGACTTTCTAAGGGAGCACAATTTGCTATGTCATGGAAATGAAGTGCACATACGTAATTTTTAACATATCACAGTTGTACGATTTTGGCACTAAGTTTATGCTCAGACGATAAGTGAAAACGAATACTTGAAGCTACTTGCGATTTTTACAGCATTGTATACGTATTTACATACTAAGAAACTTTTCTTGAGTCTGAAATCCATCAAAATCCACAATTGCACAAATATTAAGCATTGCTATTGAAAAGCGTTAGCTGTTCTTGGAAAAATAATTGTAAACTGGAGGCCACGAAGAACTGGACTATATAACACCATACACTTACTAATCATACTAATCAGTAAAGTTAAAATTTATCTTTTGCGTTCCATTGTTACTCACAAAAGATAAGACTAAGTGAAGAATGTACATACTCAGAAAACATGTGTTTGTGATAATGCACGAAATAAAATTTTATGTTGTAATACAAGATTTTAACGAAAGGATATACTTAAATGTGCGTGTGATTTTTTTTACTCTACCACGTTTATGCGCTCTGAATGCAATTCAATTCTACGACTAAACTTGAGCAAGAAAAAAAACATAACCAAATATAATTTATAAGATAAACGTATTTTGACTTTCTTTAAAATGAGAATTTTAAAGTATACTGAATTCTCTTAATTCTGCAGTTTTATTTTTTCTAAAATTACATCAACAAATTGAATTATTTATTTGTGGGCACACACAAGTCTTTGCCTTTGTTGAAAGGAAACTAGTATCTCTGACAAGTATCAGATTTTTAAAAATTGAGTAAAAGAACCTTTTTTCATGGGATTTAACTCAATCTGCTCCATAATTTTATACTTAAAAGTAATAGAGCATAATATAGTTAAGGAAAATGAATAACCATTATGCAAATTTGAAGCCAAAAGTTCCAAGAATGTCTATGCGTCTATCTACGTTTAGAGATTGGCCAACGCACAGACGTTGACATTAGGGACCTAGCCAAAAACGGACTGTATTATACCTGTGTCTTGGACGTGATCAGGTGCTATTGGTATGGCGAAGGGCTTGAAAAATTGGTAAAAAGAAGATGTAGTGAGATACAAACCCAAAGTTTTATCCAAAATGTTTGGTAGCCCATAGATGAAATTGTACAGGTGCTGGATGAAATCAACAATAATATCAATGGTTTTATAAAAAAACGATGTATAGCTTTACCCCTTATACAACGACAAGGACGAACGACTGTAAAATTTGCAAGGAATCGGAAAATGAATGCTACTTTACAGCCTTGCGGTCATCTGGTGACATGCATGAGATGTACGAAGAGTCTTTCAACGTGTCCTATGTGCCGAACCAATATTTTACATAAAATTAAAACGTACATTTGTCACTAAACTGTTTATTTATTAGTACATGTAGTAGATGCAATTTCAAGTGATATACTGAACATGGTGAGGAAGAAAATTCAATTGTAAAAGGGTGGTATTGAGTTGAAAATTGTTAAATTGGCACAAGTGCTTCAGTAAAAAGATTAGTAAGGAAGTTTGAGACTCTAAAACCTTAAGACTCTTTATTAAGGAAAAAAATCGTGTAGGAAAGACTTATACACCTTATAAATATATTGACTATTTTAATTATTAGTCGTTTGTGGATTACATGTTAAACCTATTTACTAAAGAATTTTAAAGAGTGCCTTAAACAGGAGTTACTAAATGCTTTAGGAAAGATGTGTAAATGTACTCTGTAATGCAAGAAAGAATACTTGAATTAAATATTCATTTTGAGTGTTTCTTTCTTTTAGGGGGCTTATTAAAACTTTTGTTAAAAGCATTTTAAAATAATGTTTATTAATTTTTTAAAACTTTCTGACTTTACTGCTTAATGTTTTTTTTTTTCTACCATAAAAATAGGTCTATAAGATTATTCAGGATATTTCGAAAATTCTTGTGAAAATGAATGTTACAAAAATGTTTGCTGAGAAGAATGCCTGGATTACAATATAGTAATTTTAAATAAAATATCATTTGTATGTATATCTATGTTCTATGATTATTTCTCCTTGGATTCATTATTCGAAACTTAGGTAAATATATTTTGATTTAGAAAAGTGAGAATTCGAAAACACCGAGGATTGGATAAGGAGGATAATAAGACCAGAAAACAGGAGGATGGGAGGAAACAGTACATGGTCGATTATGTGAGGCAGGAAACCTAAAAAAAAAGTTAAATAGAAAAAATTAACCAATAAAAAAGTTAAACAGTGAAAAAAGTTAAACAGGAAAAAAAAGTTAAACAGAAAAAAATTAAACAATAAAAAAAAGTTAAAGAGAAAAAGTTAAACACTAAAAAAGTTAAACAGAAAGAGTTAAACAGTAAAAAAGTTAAGCAGTAAAACATAGTTCAACAGTAAAACATAGTTCAACAGTAACAATAAAAAAAGTTAAGCAGTAAAGTAAGAAAGTTTTAAAAAATTAATAAACATTATTTTAAAATGCTTTTAACAAAAGTTTTAATAAGCCCCCTAAAAGAAAGAAACACTCAAAATGAATATTTAATTCAAGTATTCTTTCTTGCATTACAGAGTACATTTACACATCTTTCCTAAAGCATTTAGTAACTCCTGTTTAAGGCACTCTTTAAAATTCTTTAGTAAATAGGTTTAACATGTAATCCACAAACGACTAATAATTAAAATAGTCAATATATTTATAAGGTGTATAAGTCTTTCCTACACGATTTTTTTCCTTAATAAAGAGTCTTAAGGTTTTAGAGTCTCAAACTTCCTTACTAATCTTTTTACTGAAGCACTTGTGCCAATTTAACAATTTTCAACTCAATACCACCCTTTTACAATTGAATTTTCTTCCTCACCATGTTCAGTATATCACTTGAAATTGCATCTACTACATGTACTAATAAATAAACAGTTTAGTGACAAATGTACGTTTTAATTTTATGCAAAATATTGGTTCGGCACATAGGACACGTTGAAAGACTCTTCGTACATCTCATGCATGTCACCAGATGACCGCAAGGCTGTAAAGTAGCATTCATTTTCCGATTCCTTGCAAATTTTACAGTCGTTCGTCCTTGTCGTTGTATAAGGGGTAAAGCTATACATCGTTTTTTTATAAAACCATTGATATTATTGTTGATTTCATCCAGCACCTGTACAATTTCATCTATGGGCTACCAAACATTTTGGATAAAACTTTGGGTTTGTATCTCACTACATCTTCTTTTTACCAATTTTTCAAGCCCTTCGCCATACCAATAGCACCTGATCACGTCCAAGACACAGGTATAATACAGTCCGTTTTTGGCTAGGTCCCTAATGTCAACGTCTGTGCGTTGGCCAATCTCTAAACGTAGATAGACGCATAGACATTCTTGGAACTTTTGGCTTCAAATTTGCATAATGGTTATTCATTTTCCTTAACTATATTATGCTCTATTACTTTTAAGTATAAAATTATGGAGCAGATTGAGTTAAATCCCATGAAAAAAGGTTCTTTTACTCAATTTTTAAAAATCTGATACTTGTCAGAGATACTAGTTTCCTTTCAACAAAGGCAAAGACTTGTGTGTGCCCACAAATAAATAATTCAATTTGTTGATGTAATTTTAGAAAAAATAAAACTGCAGAATTAAGAGAATTCAGTATACTTCAAAATTCTCATTTTAAAGAAAGTCAAAATACGTTTATCTTATAAATTATATTTGGTTATGTTTTTTTTTCTTGCTCAAGTTTAGTCGTAGAATTGAATTGCATTCAGAGCGCATAAACGTGGTAGAGTAAAAAAAATCACACGCACATTTAAGTATATCCTTTCGTTAAAATCTTGTATTACAACATAAAATTTTATTTCGTGCATTATCACAAACACATGTTTTCTGAGTATGTACATTCTTCACTTAGTCTTATCTTTTGTGAGTAACAATGGAACGCAAAAGATAAATTTTAACTTTACTGATTAGTATGATTAGTAAGTGTATGGTGTTATATAGTCCAGTTCTTCGTGGCCTCCAGTTTACAATTATTTTTCCAAGAACAGCTAACGCTTTTCAATAGCAATGCTTAATATTTGTGCAATTGTGGATTTTGATGGATTTCAGACTCAAGAAAAGTTTCTTAGTATGTAAATGCGTATACAATGCTGTAAAAATCGCAAGTAGCTTCAAGTATTCGTTTTCACTTATCGTCTGAGCATAAACTTAGTGCCAAAATCGTACAACTGTGATATGTTAAAAATTACGTATGTGCACTTCATTTCCATGACATAGCAAATTGTGCTCCCTTAGAAAGTCTAGACTAAGCTTTTAGAATTGTACGAGCAGACCAAGAGGGCCACTCAGTACCTAATTGCTTACAAAGGTGGTTGTGTGGAAAAGAAACGCTTAGATGCATTGAATATTCCGAATATCAACTTGGAACAATATGGGTGTCCCAAATTCTATGCATTATGTGCTCTAAGTAGCAACAAAGATATCCAAAAACTATAATGTGGTCATCACAAAAATAATTTGCATTGCCCCATAGCTGAGGTGATGGCATTGAATAATTGGCTTGTCGGAAATATGTGTCTCTTAAAAAAATGCAAGTATGTAAAAATAAGTTCTTTTTTTTTACTACAATGTATTATTTTTGTAAAAAATATTAATCATAATGTTTTTACTATTAAAAAGTGTTATAATTTACCTTGTTTCCATGTAGCTTCCTTCAATCTGTTTAAGAATTGTCTGCTGGATTTGCAGAGATTGTTTTAAGAATACATAGAATTCAGATTTAATCCATTATTTCAATAATTTTTGTTCATTTTAAAATTCACATTAATACTTAAAATTTTCAGCTATTATTTAATTTTACTCATAGGTAAAACTATCAGCGGTGTGAGTAAATATTTAGATTATGCATTTAATATCAAGAAAAGGGCAAAAGTTAATTTGCTTAGCAGCACAGATGTGCACACATTATTTTCAAAAACAGAAAACCCACTTACTACCCATTTAATATAGCAATGTAGAACACTTAAAATTAAGAAAACAGTACAAAGTATCTTGTAAAATACTTCATAGCTTCGTACAGTATTGGTATTTTGCTGTGCAATTTAAATTGTACGATGTGCATAAGGATTTCAAATAAATAAAAGGAAGTTCATATTTAGTAAAATGTGTGGTTTGCAAAAGCATTAAAGAAAAAGAACTTTTAATTTAGATCTTCAAGGACAAATGGTTTTTAATTCTATATTTCACTACTTCAAATGTGCAAGGAAACATGGTATGGGTCTTGTAAAGTTTCAAATTAATGTATAAAATTCTTTTTACTCTTACAGGTTTTTATAATAATTTTTTTACTATGCATAAAACGCACTTTAAGAACCAAACTTTTAAAAATGTCTCAATTGTAAAATTAAAAAATAGAAAGCAAATTGCATTTAAATGTTTGTAATAATATTTAAAGTATATATTTCTCTCTCTCAATTGTTAAACGTTTTCTAAAAATCACTAAAATGAATGAAAATTTATTTAAAGTAAACAATAATATGGAAGGAAAAATTAATTAAAAATAATATTTAATTTATATTTTACAGGATAAAGGGTTTTAATACTATTTTTCACTACTTCAAATGTGTAAGGAAACATGTTCATAATATGGGTCTTGCAAAGTTTCAAAAATTTTACGCTCACTTATGTGTATAATATTAAAAAATTCTGCAATAAAATATGTGCTATAGCATCTAATGTATAATTAATTTTTGAGTAAAACATAAATCTTAAAATCAACGAAATTTCATTTCAGATCTTGCATTTTAAAAAGAAAATTTATAAGACCATGTAATAAAAAAAACCAAATAATCCAAAATACAGTGTATGTGGTAAGACAAGCAAAAGTTTATTTAGAATAGAAAAGGTGTAAGCATTAAAAAGATTTTCAATATTCCCTTATGGATCTGCATTTAAGTGTTTGTCATAATATTTAATGTATATGTTTCAATTGTAAAATGTTTTCTAAAAATCTTCAACATTAAAAATATGTGTAATAGTATTTAATATATAATTAATTTTAAGTAAAAACATTAATTTTTAAAATATTAAATCCTTATATTTCATCCAAAAACAGGTTTGTAAATCTATATAATATAAATTAAATCACTAAAATTTATGAAGATTTATTCAAAGTAAAAATAATATGCAAGGAAAGATTAATTAAAAAATAACATTTTAATTTAGATTTATAGAATAAAGGGTTTTAATACTATTTTTCACTTCTTCAAATGTACAAGAAAACATATTCATAGTATTTGTCTCGTAAAGTTTCAAAAATTTTACTCTTACTTAAGTGTATAATATTAAAAATTTCTGCTATAAAATAGGTGTTATAGCATCTAATGTATAATTAATTTTTGAGTAAATATCTAACTTAAAAAAAACATAAATCTATATAGCAAAGAAAAATTTCATTTCAGATCTTGCATTTTAAAAGAAAATTTATGAAACCATGTAATAAAAAAACCAAATAATCCAAAATACAGTATATGTGGTAAGACACGCTAAAAATTTATTTAAAAACGAGATGTAAGCATTTATAAAAATACTATTCTGAAAGGCAAAGATCAATTGCAACTTTGTCCAAATATCGTCTAGTGTACGACACTGAGTTCTAGTTCGGGGGCACATAAGTGGTTTATCGCTGCTTTATACAAGAATTTTACGAAACGTTAAATTTATTCTAGGGCATAATGCACGGGGCAAGCTGTGAAACCAAAATTGGTTTGTTTGATACTTCATCTCAAGCAAGCTTCCATTTTCCAGAACAATTTTTAAAGAATTGTAGTTCTTTCTAGAAAACACAAATTGCCTTTTCTGTCCAAATGAAACAGACGCTATGGGTGCATAAAGTTCCAAGTCCTTCTCGTTGTTTTTATGGGCAACTATGCAGTCCTTACCATCTTTATAACGCTTCACCAACTCAAAATTAAATCTTGCACCAATTATTCGCTCCATTTCTCCCTTTATTTCCAATACTTTAGGAGATCAAGGCTTGGCTGCAATACAAGATCCGCTAAAGGCATAGCTTATTCCTTCGTCTTCGTATGCTACAAGTTGACAAGGCACAGTATATTTTTGACCTAAAATTTCTAAATTTCGTCTTTTTTTAATACGTTAATTCGTTTTCCAATCGACGGAAATATGCCTAGCCTTCACGATCTGTAAACAATTTACCATACTCATAACATAAAGAATTGTGAGTAGACTTTTTCAAGTTCAGACTTGCTCGATGGACATAATCGTGACGTCACATCGAAATCTCAGAAGGAAAAAAAATCCAAGTCCCAAACGTAAACACACTGACGTCACTAATCATGAATAAAGTAAAAACATTAAGAAATCAATTCGTTCCTTAGATTAATTACTTTTAAAATCACCAGATGGCGCCATAAGTCATTTTGAAAAAGCATTTATTAAAACCCCTATGCAATTATTCAAACCATTTTCTAAAAATAACGCATTCCTAATACTAAGAAAAAATACAAGTCCAAAAGAGAGAAAAAATCCAACACTACATTAATTCACCATCTTAAATTAACTCTCTTACAGCCTAACGGATAGCGCGCTTGACTTCGGATCCTGTGGTCCCGGGTTCGAATCCAAGAAATTCCTTTTTAATTAAAAATAATAGAGTTTCGAATTTCTCCACCAGATGACACTACGAGTGATTCATCACCATGGTAACGAAACGACGCCATCTTGAAACAACTCAACGCCTGCACGAAGTCGATGACAAAAAAAAAATCCAAGTCCAAATGTAAACAAACAATACGTCACTTCCGCTTTTGGATGACGTCACGCTGTGACGTCACGTGGCCCCGCCCACTTCTGGTCACGTGGTATGACGTCACTTCCGCCGCATATACGGGCCGGTATACTACTCACAATCCAAAGGGTACTAGTAAATCACGAATGGAAAATAAACTAATCAGACTGGATTTTGAATTCATATGCTAATTCATGAACCAGTGAACAAAATTATACTGGCAGTTTTTTGTTATATACTTTCAATTTTGGTTTTGTTACCTTGGGTTATATGCTTTTTAAATTTGATTAAACTTTCACAACAAACAAGTACAACCGGGCTTCTAGAGGTCAGAAGCCCGGGTTATTTACATTTTTGAGGCCCACGGTTTTAGTAAATAAACTATTAAAATGCATTTTTATAAGAACTGCTTAAAATTAAATTAAGCTAACAAAATTAATCTTTGGGGTACACACGAATAATTCCACCTAGAAACCTGCCGTCTTCCCAGCATGACATCAATCCAATTTTGACCTTCGTGACCAGTAGAATCTTACAAAGTATTCTATTCTTAAGAAAGGAACAGTAGAACATTTCAAAGGATTCCAATCTAAGGAAATCACATCGATAATCTTTCCAAAGGATTCTATTGTACGGAAATCATCGAGATTCTGTCCAATAGATTTTATTCTACGGAGTGGGCAATTGGAATCGTTTCAAAGGATTCTATTCCAAGGAAAGGACCAACAGAATCGGATCACAGAAAGATTCTATTCTAAAGAAAGGATCAATAGAATATTTCCAAAAGATTCTAGTCTCAGGAAAGGAACAGCAGAATATTTCCAAAAGATTCTATTCTAAGGAAATCATTGAGAATCTATCTAAAGGATTCTATTTTAAGGAAATCATCGATAATCTTTCCATAGGATTCTATTCTACGGAAATCATCCAGAATCTGCCCGAAGGATTCTATTCTACGGAAAGGGCCATTAGAATCGTTCCAAAGGATTCTATTTTAAGGAAAGGAGAAGTGATTGCAAAAGCGGTTTCCGGGAAACTGGTTAACCGGTAAACCAACCAAAATTTCGAAACCGAAAAACCGGTTTTACGAAAGAACATCGTGTTTTCGGTTTTACGCATTGGCAACCCATAAGAGACTCACCACAACAAGGTTTACCATACTACTCACTCTGATGAAAACTAAATGTTTAGTGTTTACTACCCTATCAGAATAAAAATTCGAGCATCATTGCTCCGCCAATATTGTTGTTTAAGTATTATTGTAGTGGCATCATTGCTCCGTAATATTATTTAAGTATTATATTATTGAAGTGGCATCATTGCTCAGTGTTGAATATTTAAAATTTTGTGTGCATTGTAAACAAAGAGCAACCATTGATTATCCATTAATCTTTCAAGCTTCCATTTAGTTTCGAAGAACGAATGTTATTTACATGGTGTGTAAGTCATTGCACAGTCCTTAAAAAGCATCATTGCGTACTAAAAGTGAAATTCATTGTACATTTTCAGTGGGGAGCATCATTGCTGTTATTCAAATCTTCGATATACATGGAAGTTACTAAAAAAATTGATTACTTTGAAATTAATTTGGAAGATTATAAATGTAAAGAAGTGTTTGTGCTTTTGTTGAAATCTGTATCTCAAAGAAATTGTTGTCGTAGAGTAAGTGTGAGAACATCATTGTTCTGTGGTGACAAATATTCAAGGTTTTTGATTGAATTTTTGAGCGTTAGATATATTTTTTGAAGCACCATTGCTTGGGATTCTTGTGTCATTAATTCTAAGTATTGACAATTATTATTGCTTGATTATTAAGTATTATTTTGAAAAAGTATTGATTCGTTCACTGTGAAGTAGCATTGCTTGTGTTAAGAGAACCATACTAAAAATAGTTATTGATTGATATTTGTACTGTTTCGTTTGACAATTTTTGCCCTTATATCTGAATGTAAGAATTGGAAATTAGACATTTCACTATTATTGTTACATCTGCCAAGGTATATAGGTGTATGATTTTTTAAAATTGTTTTCGAAGATAAGAAAATATGGGATCCTTTATATTCTTTTTGAGCTGGTTCAGTTAAATTTGAGAATTAAGGCTTTTTTGAATCGGGCTAAAAGGAAGATTTGTGGGTTTTAGTCGATGAACTTGGTCAAATGGTCACGGATGGAATGAAGTCAATACATCTGATTAGATAATTAAGGCTAGCGATGATTTCGCTGAAGGGCAATTACCAATTATTACGAAGGAACGAAAGGCTGAGGAGGAGGAACAGAAAGTCAAGGAACAACACGAATTTATATAAGATAAATTGCGACTAGAAGCAGCTCGGGTAGAATCTGAATGGAGAAGGAATGATTATGAAGTTAAATTGCAGGATTTAGAAATCCAAAGAGTAGAAGTGAGGACACGCGAAATGCAAATTGTAGTTCTCAGAGAAGATAAGGGAAGGAGAGATCTCTCTCCTGAGGGGGAAGGACAGGGAAAAAGAACTGACCCCACCGCAATTGAATATCGTAGTATACCTATTAAGGATGAAGCAAAAATCTTGCAAGACGAGGAACAAAGAACGAAATACTTGAGCAGAGAAACTGAGAGGACGGAATTTAAGCGGCAAATGGAGAGAAACGCTCTCGTAGTCCAAGGTACGGTGGTTGAAGGTCACCAAAAGGAGAAAGACAAGGTGGATGAACCGTCCGAACGAATATTCCAGTATCAAGTTAAAGGAGAACCCCCGAATCCACGAGAATGGGGAAGGGGAAGGAAAAGACTCCTTTTCTGTCCACGCTTTCCTTTTTCTCTCTCCTGAGGACGTCACGCCATCAGTGCGGAGCTGTCATTTTGGTGCGGGACAGCTTTTCTCTCCTAGAACCTAGAGAAGGCGGAAAAAGGAAAGCGTGGGGTGGATTAAGGGTGAAATGGCAGCGGCGTGTTGTTCGCTGGGTTGCTCTTTAAAATAAGTTGTTTCATTAAACCTTGTACATCAAGTGCAAATATTAAATTTTGACCAAAATAAAAGGTTTAAACCTTATCAAATGATTCTTTCTTCACAATTGAGTGGAAAGAACTTTAATCATGCTCTTACCAATGATTCTTCGTTTTAGTTTATCTTCTATAGGAAGCGTTTAAAACACAAACCTAAGTTAAATATATTCAAATTCTGAATTTTAACCCTCTGAGGGTTCACACGTATAAATCCGTCCTGCATACTCTAATCTACCCTACATTACTACTGCAGCCATAATTTGGTTTTAAGAGTAACGGATTCCGAGTTCGAAATTCGTTCCAAACAAAGACCGGTCGTATATTTGTGAGCTGGTGCATGTTAACCGTCCAAGTGGTTTCGACGAGATATCTCGTCCATCAAGATATGACTGACATTGCTAATGACGAGTTCTCCCTACATCACGATATTGCAGAGTTCATTATGATGACGAGATATCTCGTCCATCAAGATATGACTGGCATTGCTAATGACGAGTTCTCCCTACATCAGGATATTGCAGAGTTCATTATGATGACGAGATCACGATCTGGTCAGTTTTGATAATGACGAGATATCTCGTCCATCAAGATATGACTGACATTGCTAATGACGAGTTCTCCCTACATCACGATATTGCAGAGTTCATTATGATGACGAGATATCTCGTCCATCAAGATATGACTGACATTGCTAATGACGAGTTCTCCCTACATCACGATATTGCAGAGTTCATTATGATGACGAGATCACGATCTGGTCAGTTTTGATAATGACGAGATATCTCGTCCATCAAGATATGACTGGCATTGCTAATGACGAGTTCTCCCTACATCACGATATTGCAGAGTTCATTATGATGACGAGATCACGATCTGGTCAGTTTTGTTAATGTAGAGATATCTCGTCATCAAGATATGACTGACATTGCTAATGACGAGTTCTCCCTACATCACGATATTGCAGAGTTCATTATGATGACGAGATCACGATCTGGTCAGTTTTGATAATGACGAGATATCTCGTCGGGACAACCACCAGGGATTTTTATACTGTTGTGGTCTCAAATGTCCTCACGTTGGCGCTGAGGGGAAGTTTAGAGAGTGGGATGCCAGGTCAGGTATTAACATCGTTATCTAACTGTAGTTCAAAATGATGAGGTGTCCTCGAACGTTTATCCCGGATCGTCACCAATAGTCCGTCGTGTTACTCCAGTAGGACGTTAATTACCTACAATAGCTCAAATAAAACATTTAAACTGAGCGGTAAAATTGGAGTAAATTTATATTGTTTGTATCCGTTTGGTCAGAGGAAAATCTTTTAAGGTGCAAATATACAACTCTGCTCTCTTAAATTTTGACTTTAAAAATCGAATTTTATTTGCAATAAATCATTGGTCCATGCTTAAAATAATTTCAGTGAGAAAAAATTAGATAAAGCTAATTATTATTTAATTTAGATATAATTAGCATGTTATTTGAACAGTGATATATCAAATTCTAATTCATTCACGAAGACAAAAAATTCCGGTTGGAAATTATTTCTAATATTATCCTTCATGTTTTGATCCTCAATCAAGTTGCTAGAGGGAATGTTTATTTACGACATCTTTCACCAAGGAAGTATAAAAATTCAAATTTTTTTCAGGAATTTTAGTACTTAAAAAACCATGAAAAGTTCATTTCGTAACCAGCAAATCTCAATGAGGGTAAAAGCATCCACTGTATTATATTACACAGAAATAATTTTAATAGATCAATTCATTTGTTTGTTGTTGATTCTGTTGTTATCAACGTATGAACAGAGCATCATAATGCAAAACAGCAGTTTTTCAAATATTGAGTTTAATTTTGAAAATGTTTCCATGAAAACGAAAAAAGCATACTAACTACAAAAATATTCGAAATATTTGCAAGATCTTGGTATCATTTGAAAGCTAAGGAATTGGAGAATATTTTGGAGCAATAAAAGAAATCGATATTCTGGTCAATTTTCGTAATTTCTAGTGTATATGTTACAGTGAAAGACCGAAATCTGGAGAATGTCGACTTTCACCGGTGAATGTCAACATTCACATAGTCGCTTGGTGTATGTCCGAAATATTTGCTAAATACCCTTATTTCTGACCTACACCGGCAAATGTCGACGTTCACCATGCACTAATGGTGAATGTTGAACATGTCAGAGATTTATATTTTCTTCTCCGTATTTCAGTCGCGATAAAACGTCACAAGGGTGACGTAACTTTTTCGCCTCTCTTTCTGAGAGGAACTTAAACAAACTTAAAACAAGAACTTAAAACAAACAGTACATTCTAAATGAGAAAAGAAAATAGAAATTAAAAACTTACTTAATTATACAGTACATTCTAAATGAGAAAAGAAAATAATAGTAATAAAAAACTTACTTAATTATGTGATTCAAATCTTATTTATTGCAACAACTTAAACTATTATGACACTTTGAATTGCACAAGAGTCCCTTGCTTTTACAACTGCATTTATTTGTGGAACACTTCCTGTTGCAATGACAGCGTGTATAGCCTTGCCCCCCGCTTCTCGAATTTGCTGCAGCTGCTTCTCTCAGCGACATTTCTTGAAAAGAAATCTCATCTATGGAAAGTAACTTTTCTTTACATATTACGAACTGATTACGTGTGTAAAGCTGCTTGAGGGTACCATTTTTATTTGCCAGTTTATAGAAGTCGGAGTCTTCTATACCAACAACAACCGCTAACACATTTCGGCTATCTGTACGACCACGGTCGACATCAGGGACTTGTATTCGTACAGTATCACCAATTTGAGCAGGAGGAAATTGTTTTTGTGAGGTTCGTAACATTTCAGAAAATATTTTAGAGTACTTTTCTTGAGAAAAATAAAAACAATTGTCTTCTCGTTTACCCGCAATTAATGCATTTAACTTTTCAAGAAAAAGATCACGATTCACTGCAGTATCCATTCAGTATAAATTAGGGTATCGGAAAAAAAACCTCGGCTCCTCTCTTTTCGACCTCCACCAGAGCATATCTGTGATTGTCGACATACACCGGTGAGGGTCCGAATGTACAAGAATGTAATGAAATATTCGATCTTTCACCGACGTATTTGGCATTCACCGGTGAAAGTCGACATTCTCCAATTTCGGTCTTTCACGGTAACATATACATTCACATTGATAAGGATGAATAAGTGGCTGGATCAGTATTCTTCCTTACCACGAGCTCCTTCCTCGAGGAAATAACAGCTTTGGTATAAAGACTTTCTGGCAACCCTTTTGGAGCGTTTTTAAGCCTCCTTTTTGTAGCGAGTTGTGACAGGCAAAGGCAACCACCGAGATTATTTGAATATATTTTATTAATTTTTGAAAGTACCATTATCTGTTTTTAATTCTACCAAATCCAAATAACTGGAATTAATATAATTTTACAACATTCGCATGATATAGCCTGATTCTGTTAGACCGTTTAACTTTTACAAACTTCTCTAACAGTACTTTAGAAAAGTAGAACTTCTCATTAAAGTACCTACTTACCTTTGATAGTAAAAAATAACCAGTTGTGTGGATTTTTTTTATTTTTTAAATTCTTTTCGTTAATTTTTTTAATTATTATCCGCTAAGTTTAAGACCGTATTTTTTCTTCGAAAATCTTCCTTGGCGACAAAAAAACACGCCAAAAGCGTTGCCACAAAACGTCTTCATGTCGAAGAATGTACCCCTCAGGAAATCGCATGTCCTGAAGTCTGCAGTAAACATTAATGCTGTTACACGGTGGATGGTACTTGTCTTTAGATTCACTCTAAGGTAGCTAGATGACAAGATTATAAAAATGCCAGCAGCTACAGAACGAAATTGTGGTCTAATCCACTATGCTAGAACGGTTATCTTATGAAAGCAGTGACAAATTAAGTTATGTTGCAAGCATCATAAAACTTCTGGAAAAAAGAGAAAGCATGGAAATCCAATTTAGGCCCTCCTGGTGGTTGTCTCAACGAGGTATCTCGTTATTAGCAAAACTGACTAGATCATGATGGAAGACATACCTCGTTCATCAAGCATCTCGTCAATAGAAGAAAACTGGCCAGACCTTGATTTTGTCATAAACAAAATCGGCATTATCTTGATGACGAGAAATCTCGTCTTCAGCAAAATTGGTCAGATCTTAACGGACAAGATACCTCGTGAAACCACTTGGAAGGTTAAAGTAGCTGTTGACAAATTCACGTTCAAAAAGTAATGATTACATGCAAGTATTATTGAAAAAAGATTTGTACAAAAATGAGATATTTACTTTATTTGTTTCTAATGGCGAATACTACATTTATTTTTTTCATTTATGTATTCATTCATCGACTAAAAAATATATACATTGCATGCAATAGAATATTCTCCAAAAGATTATTACAGACGAACTAACATCTCTATGCTTGTTTTGCAGAATGTTAACATGACTTAAAACAATACTATGACATTGCTGAGCAATAAATAGAACGAAACTAAAATAGACTTTACAAGAAACAAGGTAGCAAAAATCAGTACTTTCAGTTTAGTTCACTCACCACAATGACAACTAATAAAAAGAGTAGCACAATATGATGGAAATGAAAAAGGATACAATACAAAATCAAAATTTTAGATTCAACAGAATAGCATTTACATTTTATAAACATGTATATACTCAAACTAAAAAGATATGCTTTCATATGTAAATTTACCTGATATAACACATATATTTATCAAAGTAATGTAAATCCGAATTACAAATTCAACTCAATCAGTACTGCAAAATTGTATTTCATTAGCCCGATGGAAAAGAAAAAAATCTTTATGCAATATCATAAATGAAATTTTTACTGATTCATAGATTTATAATTGTTACTTTACTGTTTAATTGTTGTTACTCATGAAATATTTAAATTTACTACTAATATTAAAAGATGACAAGTAATTTTTAGTGACAGTAATATGTTAAGTTAATCAACATAAAATAATTATCGTACCTTAACTAAATAAACAATGACACATGAATAAAGGAATTCAGAATACAAACTACACTAAGTCGAATATCAAATGATTATGGGAAAATTTAAGACATACGGGAAATTTCATGAGAAAATTTCAGAAATTGTACCACATATACAAGTTTAAAATCAAGAAAAATTTAAAGAACACAACAGAAATATAACAAGTATCTGCAATCTTTAGAAAATCTATTCTCATTAAAGGAAAATGAAATCAGAAGAGATAATACTAAGCTGACATGAAATCAGAACTAATTTTGTATCATTTAATGAACTACCAATTTTCATTAATTTATTTAGAGAAATATTTACACTCGACTACACATAAATTTAGATATATAAAAGGAATTAAGTTATGCATAATCTTAAGAAAAAACATAAAAGGAAAAAGTTAATTTTATATGATAGACAATATGAAGTATAATTCTTCACTTATCTGAATTTTTGAAAGAAATAGAAACATTAAAACTTAGCACACTCAAGGAATATTTAGAACGTCGAACTTGGAGCGAATTATAGACTGAATTTAAAAAATATAAAAATGGAACACACTTTACGTTTATTCGTCTTCAACAAACACATTCTCAAATATCTTAAAATGTCATTTGTTTATTGACCATTTCAGTACGCCAATGCAGCAATAATATTCCTTGTATGCAATTCCCTGTTGTAAATTTGAACACATAATTGCACGATTCCTTTACGCTATCCGAGTACACTTTTAAAGCCGGACCACTGCTGATGTTTCACTGCGTTTTCTTTCGTTTTTTCGAGGTTGTCTGAAGGAACAAACCATTATTAATAGAAATTAATGTCATTAAAATTTGAAACAATTGAATACTCTATGAAACAATTACAAATAGAATTATTCGCTCTTTTGAGCAAATATCAAACTGCAGTAAATAAAAAAAACCTTAAAAACTAATGTTTTATAACAATTTAAAGAATTCATGGAAAATAAATTTAGTCAAATGAATTTCATTCAACTGCAAATAGTTTGATATTCTTTACACAAGATGTGAATTTGGAATTTGTTAAAAATGCAGTTCATCACAATTAGTTGCAAAATGTAAAATTTCAAGCATGTTGAGTTCCGGTTCAAGTAAGGACCGATTTAAATTTAACCTTCCAAATATTTTCAATGAGATATATCGTCCATCAAGTTATTACCAAATTTGCTACCCTTTTCGGTCCGGTGACTTAAAATATCTTTGTGAAACAAACTATTTTTCATATTTGGTAATAAAAAAATAATACTCAAAATTACTTCTGCATCTTGGATAGAAGGGTAATGTCCATTTTCCAAGTTTATAGTAAATGCTGATTCAGTAACCTGAATTTTTGTAATTTTTAATACAGCAACAAAAAAAATCGTGTTTGATATCTTCATAATGCACTCTGACAGGAGGATACTCTTTCTAATAACACAAAATCAATCCATATGGACATCCACTGTTTTCTATTAACCATCCTGGTGGTTGTCTCGACGATGTATCTCCGTCACCAGAATTGACTAGATCTTGTCATAAAAAATCAATATCTTTAGATATCTCGTCGAAACCATTCGGAGGGTTTAAGTCCAGATTCATACGGGTGTTAAACTTGTGAACAAACTTGGGTAAAAACATTAACCCTCTAAGTGGTTTCGACGAGATATTTCGAGCATCAAGATCTGACCAAATCTGCTAATGACGAAATGTCATCAGGAAGGCCGATTGATATCTGAATGATGCAGCAACTGTCGTTTTTTGATGATGGCGATATCAATATCAGGTCAGTTTTGCTAATGATGAGATAATTCACCGAGACAACCAACAGGAGGGTTAATATTACGCAAGAAGACGCTCATACTGCATACCATAAGCATAATTTAAATCAGCTTACCTTAGGTTTAGCATTATCCAGGGAAATTAATCTTTCTTTGTGTCATCCACTCTACACTGATCCACAGATTTTGACACATGTTTCGAAAGGAAGGATTGTGAAGCTTCTTTCAGAGCAGCGTCATCATATTTCAAAGCGCAGGAGATCACTTCCGAAACATTCTCTGTTGTTATCTTGGGAATTAGAAGAGGACACAACGCATCTTTGAAGGTGGGAACTTGGTACTTGTGAGCTGCTGCGTACAACTTCAAAATCCCTTCCAAGGACATCTTCTCGTCCACCTTTCCAGTGTACAAGAGCTGGAGCAAGAGGTTCATAGTGTCTGCATCGACATCGACGATGTTGATGACACCAGTCTTCTTCACGAAAATGTCCGAGTCCAACATGGCTTGGAACACAGGAGACTGCGAGTGCAGAACGGCTTTGTGTGCCGACAAGGTTTGGTTTCCTACTTTCAAAAGGATGTCGCAGAATTTTCTACCCTCGTACAGTTTCTCACATAAAATGTTACCAAAAGTACTCATGCTCGGTTTGGGAGGAGGAAAGTATTCTGATTTTGTTACACTATTCGGAGTTAGCCTTGAACCGTCGGAGATCTTCAAATTGAATACCAAAGTGAACGTGTCGTTGGGCAAGAGTTGACTTTTCGCATTCATTAAAACGCTTTTTTTCACCACTCCGCAACAGAACGTTTCGTAGATGTTATTTTCAAAATTATACTCTTTCTGTTTCAGCTTGATCACTCTTCTGTTGATATCGACCATACATATTTCGAATGATATATGCATTGTTCTATCGAAACTGCAAACCGATTTTTTAAATTTTATGAATACCTCTGAATCACCAATTTCATTTGCTTCCAAACAAAACATCAAATCTAGTTTATATGCTCTTTCTAAAGTCACTGTTAGTGGATAGTTTATATTAGAAGCATATGATTCAATAGAACTGAAGTTTGTAATTGGCCAAGCGAAAGACGACCTTTCGATCCTGATATTCTCAATGACAGAATGCTGTTTAAATGGTCTGTTTATAGTACATTGTAGAGTTAAAGTATCGTCAGGCAAGAGCAATACTCTATTGGTGAACAATGTGTATCGATGGATGAAATGTGTAATTCGTGTAGAACTTGGTTGACTGAGGAATCGAACACTTCTGACTTCGTTCGAGAAATGGGTGGAGCCACAACTATCAATGACAGATATTGTATAGTTAAATATACCATCTACCGGCATCCAACTCCATAGTTCGAACGAAATAGTAGGATCAACATTAACACCTTTTGAATACAACTTTAACCGCCATTCTTGGATGTTAGAAGATTCCTCTTTGAAGTAAGGACTCTCCAGGCTTTGTCCACTTTCCAGCACACAACAGGAGAAATTTTCAATTCCCCACTGGATTACATAAGTATTTTGAAACTCGGACATGATTCTCGCCACAAAGATATTGCAGAACTATCCGCTGGGTAACACGCAAGCCACAACGATAGAACTAAAGCATGTGCTCACCGAGTTCACATGGTCATTCGTTTCAGATTAAAATCCCTAATTCCGCACAATGGCGCATGCGCAGACGCGAAAGTAAATTGCGAACCGAAACTTTCTGGTACCGATGACGTGAAGGACCACGTGGCTGGATTCTTATCTCTTCGTGTGACCTTCGTTTGTTTTTAGTCCTGGGGATGGAATTATTTTTTTCCCATATTCTAATGTGGGTGGAGGGCTGTGTTCGATCTTTTCTATGTTGGTTTCCCTCAGATAGGGACGTAACTAGGGGGGTCAGACGGGCCATGTGACCCGGTCGCCGGATTAAGGGGGGGGGGCGCTAAACTGGCCGAGTACTTTTTTTACTACAGATATTTATGTATGATAAAAATGAAGTGGAAACACGTAGACTACAAAAACTATAAAAGGAGCTAAATGCAGAATGTGCGAATTGTTGCATGAGTATGAGTTTGATGTGAATAAAGAAGGGGAGGATTAATAAGGCAGTAAACTGCGCGAATGTATTTTTAGAGTGACTAATGCTATTCTTACCGTACACATATACCGATATCATTTGATAAACCTTTTCATTTCATTTGCAGGAATTATGATAAATGTGAAAGAAATATACCAAATATGCAACTCTCAGACAATTTGTCAATGAAATATCTTAGAATTAATTTGGTATTTAATCTTATACTAAAAATGAAATTACTGCAAATTAATCTATTTACCTTTAAAATCAAGCATTTTCAATCTAAGTTGAATAAAAAATTTGTAATAGTGGAATTATGTGGTGGCGATATCAGGTGTCGGGGAGGATTTGGGTTTGGTTGGTCGGTGGGGGGGGGGAGCGCCAAGACGAGTTCTTGCCCCTGGTGGAAACTAGCCTAGTTATGTCCGTGCCCTCAGAGGGCTGCATAGTTTTTTATGATCTGCCAATTCGCGGGAAATAGAGTGAAGAAAGTTAATGAAACCTAGAGCCCGCACGAGCATAAAAGCTCTGTAAAATTCAAAAACTAAATCATGTAATTGTCCAATGCCGATACATTGGTTACCCATGAAGGACATTGTTTTTAATTTATTTGTGGACTGTTTAGTGTTATATTCTGCAGCACAGTGGGATATGGTAGGTGAATGTGCTCTTCCGTAGAGTCCACAGCATTCAAAATCATGCTTCGCCAATGCCTCATCAATCGAGGTGCGGCGGGGGGGGGGGGGGGTCGTCGTGGTTTAGTGGGTTGTCCACTCCGCTAGCGACCTGGAGTTATACGCGGCACAAGTTCAAATTCTGTCCGGTTCGATTCTTCTCATTGTTTAATTTCTTTCATCAGTGTCAGTAAAATTTATTGTATATCTGTTTCTTCATGGCGTTGTCTGTCTGTACTCGATATTGGGTTTGGAGCAACTTGGCCAAATATGGCTTTTGGGCCTAAAAAATCAACCAACCTACCAATGAAGGTGCGGCCAAAAGTGCAAAAGCGTAGATCAGTCTGCGTTAACTTTAAAGGCGCCAGAACCACATATGGTCAAGCTGACCCATAAAACGACAAGCATATTTCACGACACTTTTAATTAACATTGTTATGTGTTTGGGGGCAGATTGGCCAAATATGGCCCTTGCGCCATAAAACCCCAAAACGACCAACGGTGGGAGCTTCACTCTCATGTCTTCACAAGACATCTCTTCTGGAAACATAACATGAAAAAGTTGATCAATTTATGGAAAGGTTCTGGCAAAAGAATGTTTTAAATTTTACTTTTGTTTATTTGAATAGATTTAGAGTGCCCGCACAGACCAAATACGGCCCTTTTGATTTGCTTACCCGGCCCGCGGACCAGATATGGACCTCCGAATAAGTTTTTCTGAGCCCCAGACTAGATATGGCGTTCCGAAAAGGTTTGCCAGGCCGTAGACGAGATATGACCTCTCTAATAGGTTTACCTGGCCTGCAGACCAAATATGGTCGTTGTATATGTTTAACCGACCCGCAGATCAGACACGGTCCTCTGAATAGGTTTGCGCGACCCACTAATCAGAGCATAGCGTCATATTGCTGTTGGTTACGTTGAAATCCTTATGCATGCAGTTTTTTATATTCCAGTTTTATTTTTCCCTGGCTTTTGGGGGCATCTGTAGCCCAGTTGGGAGAGTAACGGATTAGCAACCGGAGGGTTGCGAGTTCGAATCTCGGTCCACCCAAAGACCGTCGTGTGCACGGGAGCTGATGCACGTTAAACCTGTTGTGGCCTCAAATGTCCTCATGTTGGCGTGGTGTGGAAGTTTAGAGAGTGGGGTGCTAGCTCACACAGATGTTGTTCTCGTCATCAGATCGTGATACAAAATTACGAGGCGTTGGATATTTTCCCTTGGGGATTGATCCCAGACCGTCGTCAATAGCCCGGTGTGTTGCTCCAGTGCGACGTTAATTAAATACCTACCAACTATCGGTACTTTTACAAACATCCGGTAATACCTTTGCTAATCCATGAAAAGTTACCACAATCCAAAGGGTACTAGTAAATCACGAATGGAAAATAAACTAATCAGACTGGATTTTGAATTCATATGCTAATTCATGAACCAGTGAACAAAATTATACTGGCAGTTTTTTGTTATATACTTTCAATTTTGGTTTTGTTACCGAGCATCATTGCTCCGCCAATATTGTTGTTTAAGTATTATTGTAGTGGCATCATTGCTCCGTAATATTATTTAAGTATTATATTATTGAAGTGGCATCATTGCTCAGTGTTGAATATTTAAAATTTTGTGTGCATTGTAAACAAAGAGCAACCATTGATTATCCATTAATCTTTCAAGCTTCCATTTAGTTTCGAAGAACGAATGTTATTTACATGGTGTGTAAGTCATTGCACAGTCCTTAAAAAGCATCATTGCGTACTAAAAGTGAAATTCATTGTACATTTTCAGTGGGGAGCATCATTGCTGTTATTCAAATCTTCGATATACATGGAAGTTACTAAAAAAATTGATTACTTTGAAATTAATTTGGAAGATTATAAATGTAAAGAAGTGTTTGTGCTTTTGTTGAAATCTGTATCTCAAAGAAATTGTTGTCGTAGAGTAAGTGTGAGAACATCATTGTTCTGTGGTGACAAATATTCAAGGTTTTTGATTGAATTTTTGAGCGTTAGATATATTTTTTGAAGCACCATTGCTTGGGATTCTTGTGTCATTAATTCTAAGTATTGACAATTATTATTGCTTGATTATTAAGTATTATTTTGAAAAAGTATTGATTCGTTCACTGTGAAGTAGCATTGCTTGTGTTAAGAGAACCATACTAAAAATAGTTATTGATTGATATTTGTACTGTTTTGTTTGACAATTTTTGCCCTTATATCTGAATGTAAGAATTGGAAATTAGACATTTCACTATTATTGTTACATCTGCCAAGGTATATAGGTGTATGATTTTTTAAAATTGTTTTCGAAGATAAGAAAATATGGGATCCTTTATATTCTTTTTGAGCTGGTTCAGTTAAATTTGAGAATCAAGGTTTTTTTGGATCGGGCTAAAAGGAAGATTTGTGGGTTTTAGTCGATGAACTTGGTCAAATGGTCACGGTTGGAATGAAGTCAATACATCTGATTAGATAATTAAGGCTAGCGATGATTACGATGATGATTTTGATGAAGGGCAATTACCAATTATTACGAAGGAACGAAAGGCTGAGGAGGAGGAACAGAAAGTCAAGGAACAACACGAATTTATAATAGAGAAATTGCGACTAGAAGCAGTCGAAGGGAGGCGGAAAGCAGCTCGGGTAGAATCTGAATGGACAGGGAAACAGAACTGACCCCACCTCAACTGAATATCGTAGTACACCTATTAAGGATGAAGCAAAAATCTTGCAAGACGAGGAACAAAGAACGAAATACTTGAGCAGAGAAAACTGAGAGGACGGAATTTAATGGAGAGAAACGCTCTCGTAGTCCAAGGTACGGTGGTTGAAGGTCACCAAAAGGAGAAAGACAAGGTGGATGAACCGTCCGAACGAATATTCCAGTATCAAATTAAAGGAGAACCCCCGAATCCACGAGAATGGGGAAGTTAAAGGAAAAGACTCTTTTTCTGTTACCCCAAAGTGAGGAGGAAACATGAATGTGAGATTCTGCCCAGAGCTTTCTTGGACACTTACTTTGAATCGCAGAAAATGGAGAATAGCTCCTGAGAATTTGATGATCAAGTGGAAGGAGAATATATTGTTCGGATGGTATTGCCGTTGTGTATAATCAAAACTTAGATAAAGTTCGACATCTAGAAAAGAGGGACCAGGGATGAGATGATATTTGTCCACAATCCGTCGACCTACACGAGTCTGTGTCTCGAGGGGGCAAACTGACTCGTTGGGATCAACGATACAGTATAAAAAGTAGCTTTTCATTTCTTTTTGTCTGAATTTGTGTTTTGCTTATAATATTTTTGTAATTATATTCAGAGCCAATTTGATCAATACTCTCATATTTTTTTCTTTCTAGTACATTGTATTTGTGTTTTTATTCTCTTTTCAGCTGCATCGTTTCTAAGGGGACGATGAGCTTTCCAAGGGGGGACGTGCAAGTTTTGGACAAGATGACGTCACGCCATCAGTGCAGAGCTGTCATTTTGGTGCGGGACAGCTTTTCTCTCCTAGAACCTAGAGAAGGCGGAAAAAGGAAAGCGTGGGGTGGATTAAGGGTGAAATGGCAGCGGCGTGTTGTTCGCTGGGTTGCTCTTTAAAATAAGTTGTTTCATTAAACCTTGTACATCAAGTGCAAATATTAAATTTTGACCAAAATAAAAGGTTTAAACCTTATCAAATGATTCTTTCTTCACAATTGAGTGGAAAGAACTTTAATCATGCTCTTACCAATGATTCTTCGTTTTAGTTTATCTTCTATAGGAAGCGTTTAAAACACAAACCTAAGTTAAATATATTCAAATTCTGAATTTTAACCCTCTGAGGGTTCACACGTATAAATCCGTCCTGCAAACTCTAATCTACCCTACATTACTACTGCAGCCATAATTTGGTTTTAAGAGTAACGGATTCCGAGTTCGAAATTCGTTCCAAACAAAGACCGGTCGTATATTTGTGAGCTGGTGCATGTTAACCGTCCAAGTGGTTTCGACGAGATATCTCGTCCATCAAGATATGACTGACATTGCTAATGACGAGTTCTCCCTACATCACGATATTGCAGAGTTCATTATGATGACGAGATCACGATCTGGTCAGTTTTGATAATGACGAGATATCTCGTCCATCAAGATATGACTGACATTGCTAATGACGAGTTCTCCCTACATCAGGATATTGCAGAGTTCATTATGATGACGAGATCACGATCTGGTCAGTTTTGATAATGACGAGATATCTCGTCCATCAAGATATGACTGACATTGCTAATGGCGAGTTCTCCCTACATCACGATATTGCAGAGTTCATTATGATGACGAGATCACGATCTGGTCAGTTTTGATAATGACGAGATATCTCGTCCATCAAGATATGACTGACATTGCTAATGACGAGTTCTCCCTACATCACGATATTGCAGAGTTCATTATGATGACGAGATCACGATCTGGTCAGTTTTGATAATGACGAGATATCTCGTCCATCAAGATATGACTGACATTGCTAATGACGAGTTCTCCCTACATCAGGATATTGCAGAGTTCATTATGATGACGAGATCACGATCTGGTCAGTTTTGATAATGACGAGATATCTCGTCGGGACAACCAGGGATTTTTATACTGTCGTGGTCTCAAATGTCCTCACGTTGGCGCTGAGGGGAAGTTTAGAGAGTGGGATGCCAGGTCAGGTATTAACATCGTTATCTAACTGTAGTTCAAAACGATGAGGTGTCCTCGAACGTTTATCCCGGATCGTCACCAATTGTCCGTCGTGTTACTCCAGTAGGACGTTAATTACCTACCATAGCTCAAATAAAACATTTAAACTAAGCGGTAAAATTGGAGTAAATTTATATTGTTTGTATCCGTTTGGTCAGAGGAAAAGCTTTTAAGGTGCAAATATACACTCTGCTCTCTTAAATTGTGACTTTAAAAATCGAATTTTATTTACAATAAATCATTGGTTCATGCTTAAAATAATTTCAGTGAGAAAAAATTAGATAAAGCTAATTATTATTTAATTTAGATATAATTAGAATGTTATTTGAACAGTGATATATCAAATTCTAATTCATTCATGAAGATAATTCCGGTTGGAAATTATTTCTAATATTATCCTTCATGTTTTGATCTTCAATCAAGTTTTATGTTTATTTACGGCATTTTTCACCAAGGAAGTATAAAAATTCAAATTTTTTTCAGGAATTTTAGGATTAAAAAACCATTAAAAGTTCATTTCGTAACTAGCAAATCTCAATGAGGGTAAAAGCATCCACTGTATTATATTACACAGAAATAATTTTAATAGATCAATTCATTGTTGAGTTATCAACGAAGCAACAGAGCGTCATAATGCAAAACAGCAGTTTTTCAGAAATTGAGTTAAGTTTTGGAAACATGTTTCCAAGAAAACGAAAAAGCCTGCTAACTAAAAAATATTCCAAATATTTGCTAGATCTTGGTATCATTTGAAGGCTAAGGAATTGGAGAATGTTTTGGAGCAATAAAAGAAATCGATATTCTGGTCAATTTTCGTGATTTCTAGTGTATACATTCACCTTAATAAGGATTAATTAGTGGCTGGATCAGAATTCTTCCTTGCCACGAGCTCTGTCCTCGAGGAAATAACAGCTTTGGTATAAAGACTTTCTGGCAACCCTTTTGGAGCGTTTTTAAGCCTGCTTTTTGTAGCGAGTTGTGACAGGCAAAGGCAACCACTGAGATTATTTGAATATATTTTATTAATTTTTGTAAGTACCATTATCTTTTTTAATTCTACCAAACCTAAATAAACTGGAATTAATATAATCTTATAACATTCGCATGATATGGCCTGATTCCGTTAGACTTGAAACATTTAACTTTTACAAACTTCTATAACTTTATTTTAGAAAAAGAACTTCTCATTAAAGTACCTACTTACCTTTGATAGTAAAAAATAACCTGTTTTGTGGATTTTTTTTGTTTTTTAAATTCTTTTCGTTAATTTTTTTAATTATTATCCGCTAAGTTTAAGACCGTATTTTTTCTTCGAAAATCTTCCTTGGCGACAAAAAAACACGCCAAAAGCGTTGCCACAAAACGTCTTCATGTCGAAGAATGTACCCCTCAGGAAATCGCATGTCCTGAAGTCTGCAGTAAACATTAATGCTGTTACACGGTGGATGGTACTTGTCTTTAGATTCACTCTAAGGTAGCTAGATGACAAGATTATAAAAATGCCAGCAGCTACAGAACGAAATTGTGGTCTAATCCACTATGCTAGAACGGTTATCTTATGAAAGCAGTGACAAATTAAGTTATGTTGCAAGCATCATAAAACTTCTGGAAAAAAGAGAAAGCATGGAAATCCAATTTAGGCCCTCCTGGTGGTTGTCTCAACGAGGTATCTCGTTATTAGCAAAACTGACTAGATCATGATGGAAGACATACCTCGTTCATCAAGCATCTCGTCAATAGAAGAAAACTGGCCAGACCTTGATTTTGTCATAAACAAAATCGGCATTATCTCGATGACGAGAAATCTCGTCTTCAGCAAAATTGGTCAGATCTTAACGGACAAGATACCTCGTGAAACCACTTGGAAGGTTAAAATAGCTGTTGACAAATTCACGTTCAAAAATAATGATTACATGAAAGTATAGTTGAAAAAAGATTAGTACAAAAATGAGATATTTACTTTACCCTCCTTACTTTGTTTCTAAAGTGAATATACAACATTTATTTTTTTCATTTATGTATTCATTCATTGACTAAAAAATATACACATTGCATGGAATAGAATATTCTCCAAAAGATTATTACCGACGAATTAACATCTTTATACTCTGCTCTGCAGAATGTTAACATGACTTAAAACAATACTATGACATTGCTGAGCAATAAATAGAACCAAACTAAAATAGACTTTACAAGAAACAAGGTAGCAAAAATCTGTACTTTCAGTTTAGTTCACTCATCACGATTACAACTAATAAAAAGAGTAGCACAATATGATGGAAATGAAAAAGGATACAATAATACAAAATCAAAATTTTAGATTCAACAGAATAGCATTTACATTTTATAAACATGTATATACTCAAACTAAAAAGATATGCTTTCATATGTAAATTTAGCTGATATAACAGATATATATTTATCAAAGTAATGTAAATCCGAATTACAAATTCAACTCAATCAGTACTGCAAAATTGTATTTCATTAGCCCGATGGAAAAGCAAAAAAAAATCTTTATGCAATATAAAAATGAAATTTTTTACTCATTCATAGATTTATAATTGTTACTTTACTGTTTAATTGTTACTCATGACATATTTAAATTTACAACTAATATTAAAAGATGACAAGTAATTTATAGTGACAGCAATGTTAAGTTAATCAACATAAAATAATTATCGTACCTTAACTAAATAAACAATGACACATGAATAAAGGAATTCAGAATCGAAACTATATGAAGTCAAATATCAAATGATTATGGAAAAATTAAAGACAAGGGAAATTTCATGAGAAAACTTCAGAAATTGCACCATATATGCAAGTTTTAAATCAAGAAAAATTTAAAGAACACAACAGAAATATAACAAATATTTGCAATCTTTAGAAAATTTATTCTTATTAAAGGAAAATGAAATCAGAAAAGCTGACATGAAATCAAAACTAATTATGTATCATTTAATGAAATATCAATTTTTATTCATTTATCACTTATCTGAGTTTTTGAATGAAATAGAAACATTAAAACTTTGCACACTCAAGGAATATTAAGAATGTCGAACTTAGAGCGAATTATAGACTGAATTTAAAAATATAAAATTGGAACACATTTTACGTTTATTCGTCTTCCAACAAACACATCATTCTTCAAATATCTTAAAATGTCATTTGTTTATTGACCATTTCAGTACGCCAATGCAGCAATAATATTCCTTGTATGCAATTCCCTGTTGCAAATTTGAACACAATGAAATAATTGCACGATTCCTTTTACGCTATCCGAGTACTTTTTAAGCCAGACCACTGCTGATGTTTCAGTGCGTTTTCTTTCGTTTTTTCGAGGATGTCTGAAGAAACAAACCATTATTAATAGAAATTAATGTCATTAAAATTTGAAACAATTAAATACTCTATGAAACTTACAAATATAGAATTATGCGCTCTTTTGAGCAAATTATCCAGTAAATCAAAAACGTAAAAATTAATATTTTGTAACTTTTTAAGAATGTATGGAAAATGAATTTCATTCAAAAGCAAATAGTTTGATATTCTTTATATAAGATGTGAATTTAGAATTCGTTAAAAATGCAGTTCAATACAATTAGCTGCAAAATGTAAAATTTGAAGCATTTTGAGTTTCGGTTCAAGTAACGACCAATTTAAATTTAACCTTCCAAATATTTTCAACGAGATACCTCGTCCATCAAGATCTTACCAAATTTGCTTCCCTTTTTGCCCCAGATTGACTTAAAATATCGGTGGAGATGAAACATGCCTCGGATTCTACATCTTTACCAGAATATCCTTTTGAGACAAACTATTTTTCATATTTGGTAATGAAAAAATAATACTCAAAATTACTTCTGCATCTTGGATAGAAGGGGTAATGTCCATTTTGCAAGTTTTTAGTAAATGCTGATTCAGTAACCAGTAATTTTTTTAATTTGTAGTACAGCAAAAACATTTCTAGTGCTTTGATTTCTTCATAATGCACTGACAAGAGGATATTTTTTTAACACAAAATCGACCCATATGGACATCGGATGTTTTTTTATTAACTCTCCTGGTGGTTGTCTCGACGAGGTATATCGTCACCAGCAACACCGGATTCATTAGATAAAGTCAAAACTGACTTTATCTAATGAATCCTGTCAAAACTGACTTGATCTTGTCATTGTAGAAAATCGTCAATATCTTGATGAGATATCTCGTCGAAATCATTCGGAGGGTTAAAGTCCAGATTCATACGGGTGTTAAATTTGTGAATAAACTTGTTTTGAAGTTCAAAACCAAACCGCCGAAATAAAACACATTTTACACAATTTAATCATACATAGGGCACACCATTGCCATTCTACACAGGAGGAAAACCGCTGGTAACCCTTATTTAATTCGAATTTTAAAAACATTAACCCTCCAAGTGGTTTCGACGAGATATTTCGTCCATCAAGATCTGACCAAATCTGCTAATGACGAAATGTCATCAGAAGGCCGATTAATATCTGAATGAAGATAATGTCGTTTTCTTTATGATAACGATATCAAGATCAGGTCAGTTTTGCTAATGATGAGATAATTCACCAAGACAACCAACAGGAGGGTTAATATACGCAAGAAGACGCTCAATCTGCATACCATAAGCATAATTTAAATCAGCTTACCTTAGGTTTAGCATAATCCAGGGAAATTAATCTTTCTTTATCATCAACTCTACACTGATCCACAGATTTTGACACATGTTTCGAAAGGAAGGATTGTGAAGCTTCTTTCAGAGCAGCGTCATCATATTTCAAAGCGCAGGAGATCACTTCCGAAACATTCTCTGTTGTTATCTTGGGAATTAGAAGAGGACACAACGCATCTTTGAAGGTGGGAACTTCGTACTTGTGAGCTGCTGCGTACAACTTCAAAATCCCTTCCAAGGACATCTTCTCGTCCACCTTTCCAGTGTACAAGAGCTGGAGCAAGAGGTTCATAGTGTCTGCATCGAAATCGACGATGTTGATGACACCAGTCTTCTTCTCGACCATGTCCGAGTCCAACATGGCTTGGAACACAGGCGACTGAGAGTGGAGAACGGCTTTGTGTGCCGACAAGGTTAGCTTTCCTACTTTCAAAACGACGTCGGAGAATCTTTTACTATTGTACAGTTCCTCACATGGAATGTTGGGAAAGGCACGCGTGCTCGGTTTGGGAGGTGGAAAGTATTCTGATTTTGTTACACTATGCGGAGTTAGCTTTGAACCGTCGGAGATCTTCAAATTGAATGCCAAAGTGAGGGTGTCTTTGGGCAAGAGTTGACTTTTCGCACTTATTAAATAGCTTCTTTTCACCAGTTGCCAACAGAATGTTTCGTCGATTTTATTTTCAAAGAAATTATGCTCATCCTGTTGAAGCTTGATCACACTTCTGTTGATATCGATCATAGATATTTCGAATGATATATGAATTTTTCTATCACAGAAACGACTGTCATTCCAGTAATTGGCAGACCGGTGGGCTCCTATTTCGTATCGTTCCTTATATTTGCTCGTTTTATGAAATTTTATGCATACCTCTGAATCACCAGCGGAATTTCCTTCCAAACAAACCATCAAATCTAGTCGGGGTGCTCTTTCAAAAGTAATTGTTAGAGGGTAGGTTAAATTTGAAGCATCTGCTTCAATAGAACTGAAGTTTGCAATTGGCCAAGTGAAAGACGACCTTTCGATCCTGATACTCTCAATGACAGAATGCTGTTTAAATGGTCTGTTTATAGTACATTGTAGAGTTAAAGTATCGTCAGGCAAGAGCAATACTCTCTCGGCGAACAAGTCGTCTCGCCTGATGAAATCTGTAATTCGAGTAGAACTTGGTTGACTGAGGAATCGAACACTTCCCACTTCTTTCGTGAAATGGTTGGAACCACAACTATCAATGGCAGATATTGTATAATTAAATATACCATCTACCGGCATTTTACTCCATAGTTCGAACGAAATAAAAGAATCATCATTAACACCTCTTGGATACACCTTTAACCGCCATTCTTGGATGTTAGAAGAATCCTCTTTGAAGTAAGAACTCTCCAGGCTTTGTCCACTTTCCTGCACACAACAGGAGAAATTTTCAATTCCCCACTGGATTAGATAAGAATTCTGAAACTCTGACATGATTCTTGCCACAAAGATATTGCAGAACTATCCGCTGGGTTAGATGCAAGACAGAACGATCGAACTAAAGCATGTGCTCACCGAGTTCATGGTCATTCTTTTCAGATTAAAATCTCTAATTCCGCACAATGGCGCATGCGCAGACGCGAAATTAAATTACGAACCGAAACTTTCTTGTACTGATGGCGTGTAACAGCACGTGGCTGGTGGGTTCTTTCTCTTCGTGTGACCTTCTCGTTTGTTTTTAGTTATGTGAATGGAATTATTTTTTTCCAAATTCGAACGGCTGTGTTCGATGTGGGACGTGTTTCATTTGTAGAGCTTTTCTTTGTTGGTTTCCTCAGACGGCAGCATTGTTTTTTACGATCTGCCAATTCACGGGGGATCCAAATTAGGGACCCCTCCTCCTGTAGTTCTTTCAGGCCTATCTGTTTATTACCTACCATAGGAAAGATTATAGAAAGAGTGTTTGCCAGGAGGTTCAACTCCTGGCTTCACTCCAACAATAGCCTACATTTTTTACAGTTTGGTTTTCGGGAGCAGTGTTCCTGCGAGGATGCCTTGTTCTCAGTTATCGAAAAACTTAAAACTAATCGTGGAGCCTGTCATTCGGCCCTCACAACTCTTGACATCAAAGCCGCCTTTGACAATATGGACTGGTCCTTGTTGGTGGATATCCTCAATAACTATAAAATACCTTCTAAATACATAAATTTTATAATGACATATCTAAATAACAGAACAATAGAATATAATCACAGTGGTAATATAATAGTTAGAACTTTAGTGAAGGGCTGTCCACAGGGCTCGGTGCTTGCACCGGCCCTGTGGAATTTGTACTTTAACGATATTTTAAACCTCAATTCCGACTCTTTATATCTCCAGGCCTTCGCGGACGACCTGGCGTTAATTACGACAGGCGTCACGCGGAGGTGTCTGGAGATTAATACTAATACAGCATTAAATACAATATTAAATGAATTAAAACTACAACTATCCATCGACAAGTGCCGGTCCATTATTATTTCTAAAGCTTTAAAATTAAAAAGGAATCCTATTTTCAAATTAAATAATGTCACAATTAAAATAGCAATAAACTTAAAATATCTGGGTATTATTATCGACGATAGACTCGCGTGGAGCGACCACATTGCATCACTAACATCCAGATGCTTGGCTATAGGGGGGTCCCTATGTAAAGTTAGAGGCGGAGGATGGGGAGTCGGTCCCCGGCTCCAGAAGATATGGTATCTAACCGTTACGGAAAAAATTATTACTTATGGAGCTGGGGTTTGGGGGGGCTCCCTCACTCTCCAGCAGAAACAGAAGTTACAATCCATACAACGAGTATTTCTGCTGGGGGTGTTGGGGGCTTATAGAACTTCCCCCACTGACTCCCTAAATGTCCTCTGCGGGATCCCCCCGCTCCACGTGACTCTAGAGTCGATATTCAAAAAATATAAAATACTTAAAAGGCGGCTGCCCGACCCCGAGATCGAGCTGTCGAACATTGAAATAGATCAAAATATTCCTTTACTCACGATGAAACCTGATTCTATTGTGTAATTGATTTTAAAACTAAAATTATTAATCCACACTACGAGGTGTACACCGATGGCTGTATCGGGGCCTCGGTGTGCATCCTCGAGAACAATAGAGTTCTAAAAATATTAAAATATAAACTGAATGGCCACAACTCCGTCTCTCAGGCGGAGTTGTTGGCCATATATAAAGCGATTGAATTTGCCTCAGTTAATCAAAAACGAATAAATATTTTTACCGACAGCTTGAGCTCCATCCAGGCCTTAAAATCACCTAACATAAAGTCCAAATTTATTGACCAAATTAAATTAAAGATATCAAATAATACTAACCTCTTTGGCCTGGACTGGGTGAGGGCTCATGTGGGGGTAGCCGGAAACGAGTTGGCCGACATCTGCGCCAAGCTTGCAACTATTGGTGGCGAGGGTCTAGAGGCCCTGCCCCCATTTCTTATCTAAAGAAACAAATTAAAAAATTTATCATGATCAAATGGCAGGGGCTTCACACTAACTCTGATAGGGGCCTCCGGGTTAAGAAATTCTTCCCGGAGGTCGATATTAATACCCTCGTCACTAATCGACACCTTACCTGTATCTTACTGGCCATGGCCCATACATGGCCTACCTCCACAGGTTTAAGATAAAGAATACAGATTTATGTACATGTGGGGGCGTGGGAGATGCAGATCACTATCTCTTCGACTGCCCGCACACATTGGCACACCACATTACAAAACCAAATGATGCCAATGCTTCTAAGTGGTGTGCCAATATTCTGTCCAATAGGCAATCTATTTATAAAATTGGACAGAGTGTGCTGGCGGCCGGAGAGGTGACTGCCTCCTCTCCGCCCCATGATTGAAACCTGGCCCTTCTTGGTTCCCCCTTTTTATTTTATTTTATTTTATCTTATTTTATCTTTAGAAGGTTTTGGACTAGTCCAACCTATTCTTAAAATTTTTATAGTGACTTTTAATTCTATTAAATTTTTAAATTGTGACTTTTAACGATTTTGTATAATTATATTTTAACTGGTCCTATTGCTATGTTATTGGACTTATTTCTATTGTCTATGCTATTTTGTATTTTGGTTAATCATATCCATAAATTATTTATTTCATCCTCACATGTATGATTTTTGTGCTTTGTATTGTGCGTATTGTATATTGTGTGTATTTTATTTTATATTATATTGTGTACCTCGACCCTGTAAACCGGCGGTGTGCCGGTCGTCTTGATTATTGTTTGGCCCTGTTGGCCTTTGTGTGTATTTTTTGATACTTTAATAAATGCTGGTCCGTGGGTGCGGGTTTCCCGTGTTCCTCTTTCGTGTTGGCTGGAAGTTTCCCCTTCCTCCCAGGAAAGGCTCTACACCTAACGGTGAGCTGGGAGGAAGTGGGTCCGGAATTCACGGGAAATAGAGTGAGGAAAATTAATGAAACCTACAGCCCATACAAGCATAAAAGCTCTAAAATTCAAAAATTAAATCATGTAATTGTCCAACACCGATGCATATGTTACCCATGATGGACATGGTTTTTTAATTTATTTGTGGACTCTTTAGTGTTTCATTCTGCAGCAGAGTGGGATATTGTAGTTGAATGTGGTTTTCCGTAGAGTCCACAACATTCAAAATCATGCTTCGCCAATGCCTCATCAATCGAGGTGCGGGGGGTCATCGTGGTTTAGAGGGTTTGTCCACTGCGCTGGCGACCTTTAGTTGGAGGCGGCACAAGTTCAAATTCTGTCAGGTTCGTTTCCTCCCATTGTTTAATTTCTTTCATCAGTGTCAGTAAAATTTATTGTATATCTGTTTCTTCATGGCGTGGTCTGTTCGTATTCGATATTGGGTTTGGAGCAGCTTGGCCAAATATGGCTTTTGCGCCTAAAAAATCAACCAACCTACCAATGAAGGTTCGGCCAAAAATGCAAAAGCGTAGATCAGTCTGCGTTGGGTTTAAAGGCGCCAGTACCATATATGGTCAAGCTGACCCATACAACGGCAAGCGTATTTCACGACACTTTTACTTGGCGTTGTTATGTGTTTGGGGCAGATTGGCCAAATATGGCCCTTGCGCCATAAAACCCCAAAACAACCAACCGTAGGAGCTTCACTCCCATGTCTTCACCAAGGCATCTATCTCTTCTGGAAACATAACATGAAAAAGATGATCAATTTATGGAAAGGTTCTGGCAAAAGAATGTTTTAAATTTTCCTTTTGTTTATTTGAATAGATTTTCGTGCCCGCACAGACCAAATACAGCCCTTTTGATTTGTTTACCCAACCCGCGGTCCAGATACGGACCTCCGAATAAGTTTTCTGAGACCCATACTAAATACGGCCTTCCTAAAAGGTTTGCCAGGCCGTAGACGAGATATGACCTCTCTAATATGTTTATCTAGCCTGCAGACCAGATATGGTCATCTGGATATGTTTAACTGACCCGCAGATCAGACAGTCCTTTGTATAGGTTAGCGTGGCCCACTAATCAGAGCATAGCGCCACATTGCTGTTGGTTACATTGAAATCCTTATGCATGCAGTGTTTTATATTCCAGTTTTATTGTTCCCAGGCTTTTTGGGGCATCTGTAGCCCAGTTGGTAGAGTAACGGATTAGCAACCGGAGGGTTGCGAGTTCGAATCTCGGCCCACCCAAAGTCCGTCGTATGCACGAGGGCTAATGCAGGTTAAACCTTTCGTGGCCTCAAATGTCCGCACGTTGGCGTGGCGTGGAAGTTTGGAGAGTTGATGCCAGGTCAGGTTTTGACCTCGCGATCCGAGCGTGGTTCAAAATTACGATGTGTTTTCAGATCTATCCCTTCGAGATTGATCCCGGACCGTCACCAACAATTGTTGCTCCAGTACGACTTTAATTACTACCTACCTCGAGCGTTTCGTGTAAATTTGCAGGCATTGTCTGGCCTGCAGGACACAGATTGGTCAATTCTGTGTCATTGCGCAACAATTCCGTCAAAGTGGACGAAAACGTAGAATAAAATGGAAAACAAACAATTCCAGCGTTTTTCGTTTTCTCTGATGTAGTCATCAAGGACAATTATATCCACTTAACAAAAACAGTGCCACATTTTCCACTGTTTGTTATCACAAACAACGCCAAAAAAACGAATCTCCAAGCAACTAATAATCAGTTTCCCTTCATGAAACTGTAACAATGGCGGGCAATTAATAACAAGGGGCAAAAGAATGGCGCGCTTTGGCAGAAAGAAGAGCAGCCAAATGGCGCCAAGCGGCGAATTAGAATCAATTACTTTACGGCGTGTTCTCTGACATAACAATGGAAAACGATTAAGGTACGGAATTAATGACGCCTTCAAAGAAAACAAACTGGAACGAATGAAAAAAGAAGTCCCCTTGTTCTTTCTGCATGACACATGTTGCTAATATTCGAGATTTTTTTGTTTCCCTACTAGCCTGTTGTGTTTGAAAGAAATATCCCCGTTTGAATAATATACCTGGATCTTTTCTCTAAGGACCCTTGGCTTTTAATGTTCTCTGGAGGACCAGAGAGGTCTTTGTCCTCTAAGAGGTCATTTGGTTTGCGTGACCGTTGCAAAGTTTCTATTTTTTACTTTCGTTTTTGTGGTAATAAAGTGTTCTTTATTTGAGATATATTTGTTTTTCTCGTAGGAGTCAGGTTTTTCCAGCCCGTCCACTAAACACAGTACGCGTAATGTAAATCCGTAACGAATAAATATCTCTCAGGTCCGGAGATCAGGTACGGCCTTCCGAACATATTCTCCCCGCCCGCAGACAAAAATACGGCCTTTCTAATTGGTTTACCCAACCCAGACTGGATATCGGTCTCAAAATATTTTTATCAGGTATGCAGACCAGATACGGCCCTCTAAATAGCTTCTCAGCTCGTAGACTAGATAGACCTTCCGAATATTTTTCCCGGTACCTCCTGCAGACCGGAGAAAGCCTTACTAATAAGTTTACGACTTGCTAATAAGTTTACGGACGGTTTACTCTACCTGCTCTTTACGATAGTTTTGATTTACAGAATAGGACCAAACCAAGGTCAAAAGTGGAAATCGAAACTATAGTGCAGGAACGTAGACGTATAGACCAAGAGAAACGTAGATTCGCTGTGACTTATGGGAGAACGGCCTAAATACCACGAAAGTTATTTATCTATATTATTCATTTTATTTATATTTATTATACACTGTCAAGATGAAAGAGAAGAAAAAGTAAAAATTTAATATGATGAGTGACATTACATTGATTTAACAATTATTTTAATTTTAGATTTGTTAATATCAAAAATGGGAATATATATACACCTATATATATACCATAAATTATGATATTTGAAAAAATTTGATGTAACCCAATTTTAGATTTGTTAATATCAAAAATGGGAATATGTATACACCCATATATATACCATAAATTATGATATTTGAAAAAATTTGATGTAACCCAATTTTAGATTTGTTAATATCAAAAATTGGGTTACATCAAATTTTTTCAAATATCATAATTTATGGTATATATATGGGTGTTTCATTGTCTTCAAGAAATTTTTGAACTGTTGGTGATTAAGGCCAAATTATATATTAATTTTATAAATATAATGGTTGAAACCAAACACAACTTTCTTAACTTGTTCAAACCCCAATATCGTTCCAGTTTCTCTTGTATTTTTCTAAATTACCTGTCGCTTGACTAGATAAAAGTTAAAATAACAAGGTGGGGCGGGCCGCCAGCAAATCGACAGAGGGCCGCTTGTGGCCCGCGGTCTGCGCATCACTGCTCTGGTGTTAGACAAAATAACTCAGAGATTGGAGTTCCTTTGCCAGTGGAGGCTAGCTGCAATATCGAGACTTTGAACTTGCTGACATAGATGAAATTCCTGTCAGTTAGCGACGATTATTTGTGGGAAATCATTAAAGATAAACATTCGCCTCTCAAAATGCCTGGTTGCTTTGGAAACCATTTCCGGCTTCGCTGCTGAAGGTCGCATAAATAGAAAGTCCTCAACTGCATTAATGAGTCATATCAGTGAAGGAGAATGAATCCATTTCAAAACAATTATGAGATTTATGGGAGATAGAACTTGGATTTCCGATACAGACATAAACAAAACAGAATCTAATGCTTCATTTGTAGAAGATTTTGAACGAATTGGAATTTAGTGATGAATGATATTCCACGTGTCTTCTATGGAAGCAAGATCTCAGCCCTCCTTTGATTTCCTGGCCGCCTGACCATGTTATTTTAACTTTAACAAGTCACACCTTAGGCAATTTAAAAAAAGCGCTCATGCTCACAAAGGAGGAGTTCTGCCAGGCAGGGCTCATACAGCGGTAAACAAACTTTTTCAGTCATGAATATTTACAAATCGAAAAATAGATGTGGTATTTTTGATTAACGTCGCACTGAGGCAACACAACGTCCTATTGGCGACGGTCCGGGATCTAACCCGACTGGAAAGATCCGAGGTAATTTTGAACCATTGAAAAATAGGAACCGCTTGACTAAGTGAAAATTTAGAATTAATTTTGCTCTTGGCTACTACATAAATCAAACCAAATATTATAACAATTGAGTTGTCACGCATCAAATTTATTTATTTATTTTCTTTCTCTGTAACGATATGAGATAAATATAAAGATAATTTTCATGTTTATTTGGCTGCCCTACCATAATATTTAAGGGAATACCAATCCCTAAGGGAAAGATTCAAGGACAACGCCTCATAATTTTGAATCACATGAAGACATTTGAGGCCACGTCAGATTTAACATGCACCAGCTCCCACGTAAACTAGGGTCTTTGGTTTGGCGGAGATTCGAACCCTCCAGTTGTTAATCTGTTGCTCTTACAACCGCTGCCCAGATTAGTTAGAAGAGCAACGAATTAGCAACCAAAGGGTTCGAAACTCCGCCCATCCAGACCCTAGTTTACGTGGGAGCTGGTGCACGTTAAATCTGCCGTGGCCTCAAATGTCTTCATGTTGGCGTGGTGTGGAAGTTTGGAGAGTTGGGTACTGGATCAGGTGTTGACTTCGGTCATCCGACCGAGGCTCAGAATTACGTGGTGTTGTCCTCGGATCTTTCCCTTTGGGATTGATCCCGGACCGTCACCAATAGCCCGACGTGTTGCTCTAGTGTGACGTTAATTAAAATACCTTCCTACCTACCGTTTAAAGAAATATACAAGTGATATTTAGGTAGGTACATATTTTTAATTAACGTCGTACTGGAGCAACACAACGGGGTATTGTCGGCGGTCCGGGATCAAACCTGAAGGGAAAGATCCGAGAACACCCCCACGTAATTTTGAACCACGGTCAGAGGACACCTGAGCTGGCACCCCACTCTCCAAACTTCCATGCCGCGCCAAAAGTCTTATTTAGGTCCCTCAGTTTAAACAAACTACTAAAGCCAATTTGAAAAGTTATTGATATAAGTGTTAAAATTTAACGAAATAATTTAATTATAAGATTACTTTAAAACTTTTATCCACGCTATTCTTAAACCGTCGTATACAAAGGGGGCTGGTGCACGTTAAATCTGTCGTGGTCTCAAATGTCCTCACGTTAGCGTGGTGTGGCAGTTTGGAGAGTGGGGTTCCAGCTCAGGTGTGACCCTGTCATCCGACCGTGGTTCAAAATTACGTGGTGTTGTCCTCGGATTTTCCCTTCGGGTTTGATCCCGGACCGTCGCCAATAGCCCGTTGTGTTCCTCGAGTGCGATGTTAATTGAAATACTTACATACCTACCTTAAAAAGTTGTAAAAATGCTGCTAATACATTCTTGCAAAAATTATCTTATATGCTGAAAAAAATCCATTTTCATGGTAGCTGGAAGGAGTATAAAATGTGTATGCATAGGATATAATCAATTTTTTAACGGTCCATAGAGAGTGATAATTGAAAGAAATTGGGAGAGAAAAATGTATTGAAAATTATTTGTCTTAATTCTACGCTTCAGAGGAGCTTGAAAAAAATATCGGAAGTAATGAAATTTCACGCTTATCGGTTATGTGCAGTAAAAATAGAGTATTTTTATAAAACGCCTCTTATAATAGCCACGTCAACATTTTTTAGTATTTGCAAGAAACAGGGGTGGTATAATTATAACGACAATAAGTAATTAATCCTCTGAGGGGTTTACAGGTTTTATTCCTGTTTGCAACCTGTAGTTTTCTCTGCATGACTCCTAAACAATTTGGACCTTCATCAATACAATCTTTCCAAAGGATTCTGTTATAAGAACATGAGCAAGCTTTCCGAATGATTCTACTATAACAAAATGAGCTAGAGGCTTTTCGAATGATTATATTATAATAAAATGAGCTATAGAAGCTTTCCGAATGATTCTATTATAAGAAAATGAGTTGTAGAGGCTTTTCGAATGATTCTATTATAAGAAAATGAGCTATAGAAGCTTTCCGAATGATTCTATTAAAAGGAAATGAGCTATGGAAGCTTTCCGAATGATTCTATTATAAGAAAATGAGCAAGCTTTCCGAATGATTCTACTGTAACAAAATGAGCTTAAGAGGCTTTTCGAATGATTCTATTATAAGAAAATGAGCTATAGAAGCTTTCCGAATGATTCTATTAAAAGGAAATGAGCTATGGAAGCTTTCCGAATGATTCTATTATAAGAAAATGAGCAAACTTTCCGAATGATTCTACTGTAACAAAATGAGCTTAAGAGGCTTTTCGAATGATTCTATTATAAGAAAATGAGCTATAGAAGCTTTCCGAATGATTCTATTAAAAGGAAATGAGCTATGGAAGCTTTCCGAATGATTCTATTATAAGAAAATGAGCAAACTTTCCGAATGATTCTACTGTAACAAAATGAGCTTAAGAGGCTTTTCGAATGATTCTATTATAAGAAAATGAGCTATAGAAGCTTTCCGAATGATTCTATTATAAGAAAATGAGTTGTAGAGGCTTTTCGAATGATTCTATTATAAGAAAATGAGCTATAGAAGCTTTCCGAATGATTCTATTAAAAGGAAATGAGCTATGGAAGCTTTCCGAATGATTCTATTATAAGAAAATGAGCAAACTTTCCGAATGATTCTACTGTAGCAAAATGAGCTAAAGAGGCTTTTCGAATGATTCTATTATAAGAAAATGAGCTATAGAAGCTTTCCGAATGATTCTATTATAAGAAAATGAGCTGTAGAAGCTTTCCCTGTGATTCTATTATAAGAAAATGAACAGTGGCATCTTTACAAAGGATTCTATTAAAGAAAATTAGTAATGTGTGTGTAATCTTTCCAAAGGATTACATTATAAAGAAATGAGAAATAGTAGCTTTCCGAATGATTCTATTATAAATAAATGAATAATCCCTTTCCAAGGGGCTCTATTATAAAGAAATGAGCAATAGAATCTTTGAAAATGATTCGATTTCAGGTAAATTAGCAATGGAATCTTTTCAAGGTTTCAATTCTAAGAAAATGAGTAAAATGGAATCTTTAAAAAGTTTCTATTATCAGAAAATTAGCAATTTTATTTTTTCAAAATATTCTATTATAAGGAAATGAGCAAATGGAATCTTTTCAAAGGATTCTATTATAAGGAAATGAGAGCAATGGAATCTTTTCAAAGGATTATATTATAAGGAAATGACAATGTAATTTTCTGATAGAATTTTATATTTCGCCACCAAACCATCAATGCACATTCAATTTCATTTTCTTGTTTAGTGCAACTTGGCCCATACCCAACTATGGTCCAACTAACAACTATGGTCGAACAAACCAACGAATTTTATTGTCAACCTCATCAGTAGCAAGTGTCATTCTTATTTTATAAATGAGCATGTCTCATTTTCTTTCGCAAGTCATTTCTATGACATAAGGAATAAAAAATGAAAGAATTTGTGTATACACATATTATTTTTGATTGATTACGAAGGTTTTGTTAGAAGAAATTTTTTTCTACTTCTGCAAATGCTCTATAATCTTGTCCAAAAATGTTTTATTTGGACAAGATTATAGAGCATATGCAAAAATTCTATATTCAATTAATAACGAAATCTTATACGCATCATAAGACATCTGTCACGTGATCCATATCGATGAATTTTGTACCGATTATCAGAAAATCGTGTCCTACGAAGCGCATCGGCTTTTTTCAACTAAAGTCGTATCTTTTTGAAAAATTTTCGTATCAGAACATCCGTTAAGAATCAAGTTGAAAAAAGCATGCGTAAAAGAAATGGCACAAACACTACATAATCCAGACGAGTTTTTGTTGCATCAGATGACGTCACTGACGAGCTTGTTGCCACTAATAACAGCACGAGGGTTATTTGACGCGTAGAATTTGCAGTCATCAAAATTTTACAAAGTGTCCTATGTCTAACACTTCATTAGGAAAATGCATCTTTTTTCGGGTAGAATCATGTCCATCAACAATAATAATAATAACAAAGCAAAAGTGCATTAAAAATAAACGACTGTGTCAAATCCGACGCGCTCTTCCAAAAGCTTAAATCACAAAAAATATAATTGCAGAAGGAAGAATCATAGCTGATGTAAAAAAGAGCTCGTAGGTTCTAAATATGTAATGTATTGTTCTCAACCCGAAGTTGATATTTTTTTTACTTAGGAGAGTTTTCACAGTAATAAACTTCGCTGGAAATTATTATCTCATGTCCTCTTTAGAAAGACTTAGAAGAAATTAATCATTGCTGGGAAGGGGACTTAGTAAAAAAATGAGGCAAATTTTAATGAGACGTATACAAATTTCGATGGAAAAAAATGCACAGAATAATATCGCTGAAGAGATAGGAATGGCAAAACCTAACAGTCTAAAGATGAAAAAAAATCAAAAATAATAAAATTCTTTTTAATATTTTTTTGCTTTTTTTTCCATCCCTTACTCTTAGCGTATACTTGAAGCTTGTTTATAACGCCATATTATCTTTAAAAAGAAAATTGACAAGGCAATGGAGTTGGTGCTTATGAAAAAATGGCAAGAATCAGTTCATAAAAAATTCTCCCCGCTTCCTAAAAAACGTAATTAAAGTTATTTTTTGTCTTCGCAGAAAACGACGAAATTCGCAAAAAATTAAATAATAAACTTGCCTAGGGATGATGAAAAAATCGCCAAACGGGAACTATATCTAATTTTTTTATAAATAGAGGATAAAAAACAATTCTCTGGCAACGAAGAAAGACATTCCCTAGCCCCCCCCCCCCACAATCTTTTTTGCTATTTTTTGAACTGAGATAACAAAAAACAAAGGGAAATTATCAAAAAAAATCTTTCTTCACGTGCTATTTAGTAGATTGCGTATGTAAATTTTCTTTTCTTCAATAGCGAAAGTTTTGCTCTAAACTGGATGAAACGAAAACTTACTTTTTTTAAGATCTCCATATGGTTATGATGGGTTAGCGTGAATAGAAAAAATTGTTTTTTCTTTCGGTTTAGGCCTTCATATTTAAGGAATTTAATGATGCTAATGGACCTGTACAGAGGTTGTGCAAAAAAGTACCGAAATACTTTTTTATAGCTTATCATTACAACAATATATGTTATTAAATATTTATTGCTATCATAAATTTGCTCGTGTAATTGACTTTGTTACTGTTTTGTCACTCGTTTTATAGGGGGTTTGTTTCAGGCAGCAGATTTATGTAAGGGATAATTATCATTTTAATGAGTTAGATTTTGAATTGGGTAACTCGTTTTTGATTGTGAAAAAAAAAACAGTTTTTTTCCGCTGTGTTAAATGATGTGAGTCACGTAACGTTAGGGGGATGAAGCTCTCATCAAAAGAAAAGTTTCCGTAATATATTTTCAAGCATTTTTTCAGATTTGGAAATATTTAATGGTTCATTTGTGGCATACATATTGCTCCAGTTCAGCTATTTTCAACAAGATTGTAAACATTGCTCTATTTAACTATCTTTAACCATATTGTAAATATTGCTCTAGTTCAGCTATTTTTTACCATATTGTAGGGATTGCTCGAGTTTATCTATTTTCAAACACATTACTCTATTTTAGCTTTTTCAAACATTGCTCTAGTTCGGCTATTTTCAGTCATATTGTACATATTGCTCTAGTTCAGCCATATTGTAAAATCGCGGGAAAAACGAACCACCCTTTTTTTTCGAACACCATTCATAGAAGAGCAAATTCAAAGATATCATTCAATAGGGAATAACGTACACTACAAAATTTGAAATGCAAAAAAATGCATAAGAAAACGTCTTCATATCAAATTTTGCACATACAACAAAATTCCCAATGCAAACACCCTATTTTGATGCCTTAATCAGGTTCTTCATCGTTAAAGTAGTCTAAATATTAAAATTTCATGTCTTTACTATCTTTATATCCGGAGATATTCAATATTAAATTTGATGTCGTTTTCAGGGATCATCTCCAAATTGAAAATAGCTATTCGTAGATCGATATTAATTGTAGTTATAACCCAAATTTCAAATTTGAACACTTTCAAACGCATTTGTCAGCGCATGCAAACGATTCGAGAATTATTATATTATTATGCAAGTGAAAACGATTGGAGAATAACATGTGCCAACGATCCGATAATGATTATCCGAGGTTTGTCAGACGTTTTTTAAACTTTTGGTTGCCCCCTAAAATCGCAATAATGAGGAAAATTTAATGTAAATCAAAAACTAACGATTGGAATTAGCTGAAATCTTGCAAGGCCATATAAGAAGTCGTTCTGAAATTAATTCCTATCAAAATATCGTTAGGTTCCAATTCATAATTTTTTCAAACATTAATTTAATTATTATTACATACTAAAAACTATTTTTAAAATAAAATATTAGATGGAATTTTTTGTTTGGGTTGTTTAACAGTAACATGGTGCAAAATATCAGCGCTATAGAAATATTATTTAGGAAGATATCCATAAAAGTCTAAAAAATTGATTTAAATAACATTAGGAGCTCCAATCTTTCTTTACTCATAACTTCGAAACGGTAGGACTTAATGACATGAAATTTGATATCTGAAGTTAAATTTTGATATAGATTTGAAATTGTTAAAATGGGGGGAAATTATGAAATTGGTGTTCAATTTAATATGAAGACGGCCCCTTATTTTATGCATTTGAATTTTATAAGACGTCAGATCCTGTCAAACGTCATCTTTGAATTTCCTCTACTGTTAAAATTGCTCGAATGAGGAGGGGTGGTTTGTTTTCCTTCCCGCGACTGTACATATTGCTCTAGTCAGCTGCTTTCAACCAAATTGTACATATTGCTCTAGTTAAGCTATTTTCAACTATATTCTAGGTATTGCTCTAGTTTAGCTATTTTCAAACATATTGCTGTAGTTAAGCTATTTTCAAATATATTGTACACATCGCTCCAGTTCAGCTGTTCTCAACCAAATTACACACATTGCTCTAGTTCGGCTAATTTTAACTGTATTGTACATATTACTCTAGTTCAGTTAATTTTCAACCCATATTGTACATATTGCTCTAGTTTAGCTATTTTCAGCTATGTTGTACATGTTGCTCTACTTCAGTATTTTCAACCTTATTATGCAACATTGTACCTATTTCTTTAGATCAGCTATTTTCAACTTTATTATGCAATATTATACCTATTTCTTTAGATCAATTACAATATTTTCAACCTTATTATGTAATATTGTACCTATTTCTTCAGATCAGTTATTTTCAACCTTATTATGCAATATTATACATATTTCTTTAGATCAATTATTTTCAACCATATTGTGCATATTCCTCCAGTTCAGCTAATTTCAACCCATATTGTACATGTTCCTCTAGTTCAGCTATTCTAAATGTGTCTTCAATCTATTCTAGGGTCCGCGGTAGCCCAGTTGGAAGAGTAACGGATTAAAAACCGGATGGTTGCGGGTTCGAAACTCGGTCCAACCAAAGACCGTCGTGAACACTGGAGCTGGTGCACGTTAAATCTATAATAGCCTCAAATGTCAGCACATTGGTGTGGTGTGGAAGTTTGGAGTGTGAGGAACCACACACAGCTCAGGTGTTGACCTCATTATCTGACCGTGGTTCTAAATTACGTGATGTGGTCCTTGATCTTTCCCTGCGGTATTGATCCTGAACCGTCGCCAATAGGACGTTGTGTTGCTCCAGTGCTACGTTAATTAACTACCTACCTATCTATTTGAAACTTATTTAGGTGGGATAGTTTTAACAGCCGTTTCGGGCTTTTCCTTAAACGAAAATTATGATTCTTAGATACAATTATTGAAAGAAAGGTTTGGGAGATTAGATTTGATTATCAGCTCATACATGATCAAACTTTCAACATAGAACCCATCAGAACGTGTTCTAACTTTGTCGGTGTTGAGGAGAATGTACGACAGGATTGAAGTCCAGATCCGATCGCTACACTCTCTTGAAGTTGCCCAGTGATATCTCAGAAAATCCCGGAAGAGTTAAATTTAAATTATAATAAACAACGAACAATGGGTGAACTATATGGTATCGCGCATTTCATCTAGTTTTTAAGACAGCCGAGAGACTTTTTCAACCTCCTGGTGGTTGTCTCGACGAGGTATCTCGTCATTAGCAAAATTGATTTGAACATTTTGATGGACGAGAAACCTCGTGATTAGAAGAAAACCGACCACATCTTGATAGACGAGATACCTCGTCATTAGAAGAAAAAAGATCACATCTTGATAGACGAGATACCTCGACATTAGAAGAAAAGAGACCACATCTTGATAGACGAGATACCTCGTCATTAGAAGAAAAAACACCACATCTTGATAGACGAGATACCTCGTCATAAGAAGAAAAATGACCACATCTTGATAGACGAGATACCTCGTCATTAGAAGAAATCCGACCACATCTTGATAGACGAGATACCTCGACATTAGAAGAAAAAACACCACATCTTGATGGACTAGATACCTCGTCATTTGAAGAAAAAAGACCACATCTTGATAGACGAGATACCTCGACATTAGAAGAAAAAACACCACATCTTGATAGACGAGATACCTCGTCATTAGAAGAAAAAACACCACATCTTGATAGACGAGATACCTCGTCATTAGAAGAAAACCGACCACATCTTGATAGATGAGATACCTCGACATTAGAAGAAAAAACACCACATCTTGATGGACTAGATACCTCGTCATTTGAAGAAAAAAGACCACATCTTGATCTCGTCATCATCCAAACCTGAAAAGATCTCGATATCATCAAACAATCGGCAATACTTTAATGACGAAATATCTCGTCAAAAGCAAAACTGATCAGAATTTGATGGACGAGATATCTCGTCGAAACCACTTTCGAGTTACAAGTGCCGAGACGTCCCTTTTATTAGCTAACCCAAAAGTGTTTGCAGAATTGAATATTCTTTTCATAAAGATCAATAAATCGAAATAGTCGAAGTTTGTTATCATGAAGGCCTAAACGAAATACACCAATAGCAAACATCCCAACTGCTTTTTTAACTGCTGTGAATAAAATTTGTATTTTTTGTTCCGATAACTCGCATGCAAGTCAAAAATTTCCATTTAAGTACATAAAATTCTCTTAAAACCCACATGGCCGATGTTTCATACGCTTAAAACGCAGGCATGGATCTAACTTTTGTTGAATTTGGGACCAGAGAGAATTGCAAGAAAAGTAAGGCAAGCAGCTTCATTGATTGATATGTGAAAAGGCATACTGCGCAATAAATACAAACGAATCAGAACAAGTTTTGATCCCCGTATCGTCGCTACATTGCTTTGAAAAGAAACAAGTAGAAATCTCCCCCACACACCGACAGTTTAACTTCAAACATCCTCTTCAATGCTTAAAATATATCGGAAAAGTGAATTAGTAAAGAACATTCTTCAAAAGGAAAATTGCTGACTCATTGGGATTGAAGGTCATTAGAGAAGTGTTTAAAATATGCGTTCGGTTGGATTCGAGCTGAGACCAAACATAATTATAATACTGTTGATCTCGATTTGCGGAATAGAACTAAACCTAATCAAAATATCAAATTAGAAGTGATCATTGAGTCCATTATTACGCCATGGCCATATTAAAATTCCTTCTCAATGGGTTAGGAACATTGTTTTCGAGAAAGGAATCGAATTAGCTGATACTGGAACGATAAATAACATACATATCCTGATCATATCGGATTATATATGGGAGATTTTACATGAAAGAAATATAAGGATAGACAAATGTTTAGTAGTAACTGTTAGTTTGAATATGCAATTGCAATCCAGGGAAATGAAATCTGATAGTGAGAACGTTTGTCTAAATCATGCAACTATTCAAAGATGAATAAAACTATAATAAGGTAAAACGTTAATATAAATAAGAAGCAATTATAATATATCATGATAACGAAATTTCTCGATCAAACCGCTTGATCAGATGTGCTTGACGCAGCTTGGTCAAACATTGCATTTGTGTGCAATAAAAACCAAACTACCCAACAGGTTATTGCGTAATCGAAACCGGACAATAATCTCTCCGATTCCAAAATTGGCGAAAATTAGCGCACGGGCCTACCCCTCCATAAAATTGTGGAAGCATCCCAAGGACTTGAACCCATTCCCTATATCACTCCTTCTCTGCTTAACCTTCCTCTGATTTCAACGAGATATCTCGTCCAACAAGATCTGACCAATTTGGCTTTTTACAATACCTCGTAATCAAGATTTGAACAATTATACTAATTACGAGAATAAAGATATTGCCTATTTTTATGATGACAAGGTCAAAATCTGGTCAGTTTTTCTAATGACGATATCTCCATCAAGATCTCGTCCATCAAGATCTGGTCAGTTTTGTAAAGGACGAGATACTTCGTCATCAAGATCTGACCAATTTTGCTGATGACGGGATACGTAGTAATCGAGATTTAGCGGTTTTCTATGGTGACGAGATTACGATCTGGTCAGTCTTTTCCTGAAGGACGAGATATCTCGTCCTTCAAGATCTGGTCAGTTTTGCATAGGGCAAGATACTTCCTCATCAAGATCTGACCAATATATTGCTGATGACGAAATACCTAGTCATCGAGATTTTGCGGTTTTTTGTGATGATGAAATTAAGATCTGGACAGTTTTTTCCATTGACGAGAAATCTCGTCCGTCAAGATCTGGTCAGCTTTGCAAAGGACGAGATACTTCGTAATCAAGATCTGACCAATTTTGCTGATGACGGGATACGTAGTCATCGAGATTTTATGGTTTTTTATGATGACGAGGTCAAAATCTGGTCAGTTTTTCTAATGACGAGATATCTCGTCCATCAAGATCTGGTCAGTTTTGCATAGGGCGAGATACTTCCTCATCAAGATCTGACCTATTTTGCTGATGACGAGATACCTAGTCATCGAGATTTTGCGGTTTTTTGTGATGACGAGATCAAGATCTGGATAGTTTCTTGCAATGACGAGATATCTCGTCCATCAAGATCTGGTCAATTTTGCTAATATAGTCACACTTCGTCGAGTCAACCACCAGGAGGGTTGAAACCAGCAAAGAAATCCAACCCGAAGACACATTCACCACCGAGCATTCCAAGTCTTCATCGACCAGCAATTACTTCTGTCACCGCTCCGCTAAATTAAAGTTCTCCAACAAGTTATCCCCAAATCGTCCAAAAGTTACCACCGACTCGGGCCCCCTTACTTTTAATTCCCTTAAAAGCCCACTTCCCAAAGCGGGTGGGAAAACATTTACATTTTATACCCCAAGAGCGGAAAAGCATTTCCCGACCTAAAAGCCCCACTCCAGCAAAAGAAACTTCCACGGACCCAACATCAACTCGATATTACCGGAGCACCATTCAAAACCTTATCGGCTTTAAACACCAACCCCTTTTCATCGAGGAGCCGGGAATAAAAGCTTATGCCGCGGCATTTTATCCCGGAATTAATCCTGGAGAAACCCGATTCACATCCTCAATGACCAATAAAGGGCCCTTCCCCGACTGCAGGACCTAATGCGTAGTGGTCCATTCGGAAATGGCTTTTATCGCGCCCGGAGAGGCGATGAGAAATTAAATTGGGTTGGCGATATTTTTGGTGGCCGGTGATAAATTGTCTTAATTATCGCCAACGCTTTTCCCCTAGAGGGGGGAAAAAGGGAATTTTAAAGTCCGAGGGATTGAATGGGGCGTGAGGAGATTGCGATTTGGAGTGTTGGTGATGAAGGGGAAACTTTCTGGCCCGGAGGGGCTTATTACTGAAAATCGTTTCACTTACAGGAGGAATGTTTAGTTTCGTTTCTGCTCGGGGTCCCCAGATAAGGGGGACGAGGTCACCAGTAAAAAAAATTTTTAAGTTGGACGCCCAAATTTCACATTTTTTCAAATTTTACACATAAGAACTCTCGCACTTCAAATCATTTCGGATTTTACTTCTACGACCATTAGAACTAAAAGATATAAAATTTTAAAAAGTATTGACGTCTATATTTGACATGGGGGTTTATAGTTTTTAGCTTTTTCTCGAAATACAATTTTCGCTAAGCGTTAAACTGCGCAAAACAGCATCTCAGAATGCATCAATTAAATTTTTTATACATGTTCTGAAGATTATAAAGAAGGGTTTGAACTATTATTATTAAGAAACACAGGTTTTTAAAAAATTTGGCAGGATGTAAACCAGAATTATTTTGCATTTTGCTTTTTTTTCAGATCTGACACGTTAAATTCCACGCACAATTAATTTAAATATAACAATATATTGTAATTATTGTAGCTCAATACCTGATTCAATGTTTTTAGAAGACTTTCCACTTTACAAACTGGAAAAATGTCAACTATTTTTTAAAATATGACGTTTTGCGTAAATGTATTTTTGGCTGTATTTTTACACTTTTTGTCCCATTTTTATAAAAAAAAAATTAACACGGAATTTCTGCCATAAAATGCTTTTTCTTATAGAAATCAATAACTAAATCTATAAAAAATCTGTTCCGTGGTAATTTAAAAAATTGCCTCCGAAGGTATACAGATACCTCAAATATCCATGCCATGCAATTCTACGAATTGACTTGGGCCGATTGGCTATCGAAGCCCAAGTCTAGCGCTTTTGATCACGATGGATAATCACTTTAACAAATCAATGATTTTTATGACCCAGGCCACCCAGTCTGCCAACAAGGGTTTAAGGCGGGACAAGGGGTGGTCGGAAGTAGACTCCTGACACCACAGGAGTCTAGAATCTAAGTCAAAGAAACTTTCAAAGACGTTATATACAGGGTGATTCTACGGTCGTGGGACAAACTTCAGGGGGTGATAGAACACAACGAAACAAACACTTTTCCCCGTATAATGTATGGTCGCAAGTGCAGCGGTTGGCCGCTAGAGAGCGCAGTCAAACGCTTGTATAAAATAGACGCCCATAGAATGTCTATTGGGTGAGTCTAAACTAATACGACAAACTTCAGGGGGTGATAGAACACAACGAAACAAACACTTTTCACCGTAGAATGTATGGTCGCTAGAGGGCGCTTTCCACTTCGGCAGAAACACACGGTCCGACACAAGTTGGAAAGAAGAGGCATGAAATATGGAAACAACGCTTTAATGTCAAATAAACATCAATAACTGCTTGACAAAACGAAATAATACAATTAGATTTGCATAAATTAAAGATAAGTACAAGGAACAACGGGTAAGAATGAAATGACATGTACAAAACATGAGAAACTTTTCACATGGAAATGAAACGACATGTACAAACATCAGTCGGTAAGTACAACGCAAATACACAATTACAGAAGCTGTTCAAAATGTCGACCACTACATCTGATGCAGGCCTCGCATCGCCGACGTAACGCTTTTATACAAGCATTTGACTGCGCTCTCTAGCGGCCAACCGCTGCACTTGCGACCTTACATTCTATGGGGAAAAGTGTTTGTTTCGTTGTGTTCTATCACCCCCTGAAGTTTGTCCCCTGACCGTAGAATCACCCTGCATAAATATTTCCAATCATCCACTGCAAGATGGTACAGGATATTAAAAATTTTAAGACCAGAGAAAACAAATCTCTTTCTAAAAAAATAATAACTAATTTGTATAAAGACGACAATAAATATTATAACAATAATTTATCCCACAATAAGATTCATGCTTCTTTCCACAACCACGTGAGATCTTCAAACCGAGCGATCGGAAGAAATAACATGAAGCTGCGCGGAAACACCGCGTCTACTTCATTGGTAGGTAGGTATTTAATTAACGTCGCACTATAGCAACACAACGGGCAATTAGCGACGGTCCGGGTAGGTATCTTAATTAACGTGGCACTGGAGCTACACAATGGGCTATTGGCGACGGTCCGGGATCAAACCCGAAGGGAGAGATCCTAGGACAACACCACGTAATTTTGAACCACGGTCAAATGACGAGGTCACACCTGAGCTGGCACCCCACTCTCCAAACTTACACACCACGCCAACGTGATGATCTTTGAGGCCACGACCGATTTAACCAGCCCCTTTGTACACGATGGTCTTTGGCTGAATTCGCAACCCTCCGGTCTCTAATCCGTTACAATTCCAACCGAGCTACCGGGGCCGACAAACACAAAAAACTATTATTACCCAATGAGGAGTTATCGCTATCACATTCACGAGTATGTTCGTTCCATGAAACCCACTCGGGGTTTCCTCGCTCCCCCGTGCCCCATTTGGTTCGCTCTCACGCCAGCGAACAAACACCTCAACTCCCGACATCCGGGCACGGGAAATGGACGCCGTCATTGGACACCGGCCGCACTCGAGGGCCCAGCCCCGATTCGAGTGGGGCGAGGGCTGTTCTGCCGCACACACTCCAGCTCCTTTTGTTTGACTTGGGGCTGTATCGCGAAAGGGAAGCCGGGGCGGATGTGCGGCGATACATGCGATACGCCCAGTGGCGGTCGTCCCTTGATTCTTCTTTCGGGGAGCTCGGAATGAAGTAGATAATGGATTTGGTTTTTATTGAGGGCAGTTGAACACAGGCAGCCAGGGGATGCAATTCTAGGGGGTCGAATTACTTTGCCGCTCACCCAATACATTTTTGATTGCCCTCTCCCAGAAACTTTAGGGCCGCGGTGGCCCGGTTGGAAGAGTAACTGATTAGCAACCGGAGGGTTGCGAGTTCGAATCCAACAAAACACAGTCGTGTACGAAGGGGACAGATGCACATTAAATCTGGCGTGGCCTCAAATGTCCTCACATTGGCGTGGTGTGTAAGTTTGGAGAGTGGGGTGTGACATGTGTGACCGCGCCATCTGACCGTGGTTCAAAATTACGTGGTGCCGTCCTCGGTTCTTTCCCTTCGGGGTTGATCCCGGACTGTCAGCAATAGCCCTTTGTGTTGCTCCAGTGTGACGTTAATTGAATTATCTACGTACGAAGGTATTGGTTTTTTAATTAACTCCAATGAACTTTGTATGAACAGATTAACCATCCTACTACGATTACACAAAATAAAGATATCTCCAAAGAGAAAAGGTAAACTCGAACCAGTGACGAGTTGAAGTATTAACTAGTGTCCATCTCCAATGTTCTTTCTACAAGCATATTAACCATCCTACTATGCTTACACAAAACAAAGATCTATCCAAAGAGAAAACGTTAAGTCCGAATGCTAAGCTCGACGACTCGAAGTATTAATCAATGTCCATCTCCAATGAACTTTGTATGAACAGATTAACCATCCTACTACGCTTGCACAAAATAAAGATATCTCCAAAGAGAAAAAGTAAACTCGAACCAGTGACGACTTGAAGTATTAACCAGTGTCCGTCTCCAATGATCTTTCTACAAGCATATTAACCACATCCTACTATGCTTACACAAAACAAAGATCTATCCAAAGAGAAAACGTTAAGTCCGAATGCTAAGCTCGATGACTCGAAGTATTAATCAATGTCCATCTCCAATGACCTTTGTATAAACAGATTAACCATCTTACTACGCTTACACAAAATAAAGATATCTCCAAAGAGAAAAGCTAAACTCGAACCAGTGACGACTTGAAGTATTAACCAGTGTCCATCTCCAATGATCTTTCTATAAGCATATTAACCATCCTACTACGCTTACACAAAATAAAGATATCTCCAAAGAGAAAAAGGAAACTCGAACCAGTGACGACTCGAAGTATTAATCAATGTCCATCTCCAATGAACTTTGTATGAACAGATTAACCATCCTACTAGGCTTTCACAAAATAAAGATATCTCCAAAGAGAAAAAGTAAACTCGAACCAGTGACGAATTGAATATTAATCAGTGTCCATCTCCAATGATCTTCGTATAAACAGATTAACCATCCTACTACGCTTACACAAAATAAAGATATCTCCAAAGAGAAAAGGTAAACTCGAACCAGTGACGACTTGAAGTATTAACCAGTGTCCATCTCCAATGATCTTTCTACAAGCATATTAACCATCCTACCATGCTTACAGAGAACAAATATATCTCCAAAGAGAAAAGGTAAACTCCGAATTCTAAACTCGACGGCTCGAAGTATTTATTAATCAAAGGCTAAACTCTCTCCCCAAACCTTATAATTCCTCCAACACTAATGGGTCCCCCAAAAGAACATCCCATCAACTCCGAAGACGAGCTCAAGTCCGAGCAGGCTCAGCTGGCGAAAGCAATCACCATCATTCCGTTTTAAATCGATGGGACGAGTTTCTTTAATCACAATCAACTGTTTGGACCCACTTCCATGCTGCCGGAGTATCGGGCATTAGAGCCTTTAATTAGAATGCCCGGGCAGGAAAAAAGGAGGGGGTTCTTAAGGCGACCAACAAGTGTCTGGGGAGTCATTTGTCGTGGATGCTTTAATTGGGAGATGCCCCGGTCTCCCTTTCCTGACTTGAAAAATGAGACTGGGGTTCATTAAAGGGAATGGAAACCTTTCCCTCATCCGACTCGTGTCCTTCGGATCACGGATTCTGTAAATCTCGCATTCGGACGCGTGGATTTCAAAGGGGGGCGGGCACAAATTGCATTTGAGATTTTACATGTAGGTCGGATTCCATGAGAGGCATTTTCTTTAAAGCTACGAAGGTTGAATGAAAGGTAATGCCACCAAGAGAATAACTCGTGTTTGGATGGGTATATTTTAATACATAAAACGCAGAAAGTTTCCTTAGAATGTGCACTTGAATTACGAGGGTAAGTCAAAAATTATCCTCACTTTCGCTATAACACATCTTTAGGTTTGTCAGACTGTCTTCTGCGCTTGCTTGGAGTTGATACTACTGTGGTCACGTTACTCAATAGCGTCATTTTTCTTGCTTCTGTGTAAACATGGCCGCTCCGTTAGCAGTGTGCACAATAAAGAGCAGTGATCCGATTTCTATGGTCGGAAGATGTGCCTAGGGCTGAAATTCATCCGAGGCTTATAACACTGTACGGGGACAGTGCTCTACCACGTGAAAGTGTGTATGTGTGGATCCAGATGCTTAAAGGAGGCCGGTCAAGCGCGATGCACGAAGAAGCAAGACGCCCGTCAACTTAAACCACTGACGAGAAGATTCAGCAAGCTCCAGAAATGGTACTGGCAAACTGACGAGTTACCATCGGCAATAGTAGCGTGTTCTCTGCATATTAGACGGACAAAGTAGGGAAGCAGTGCATATATGGTTGGATGGCCCACCGAAAATCATCTTAGAGGGAATACGCAAGCTTGTGGACCGCTGGCCCAAGTGCATCATAAAGAAAGGAGACTAGAAAATTGCAAACTTGTTCAACCCCTACATTTGTATAAATAGATTGAAAATTAAAGTGCGGATAATTTTTGACTTTCCCTCGTACATAACTTAATTTTTCAACATGGTCACCAAATAAGTTAATAATATTCCGTCAACGATGAACAAGCTTTGTGAAGCCGTCACAGAACTCCACCTTCTATGTCTACAACCAGCTCACGATAGCTGTCTGAATTTCATCATCGAAGTTGTAGTGATTTCCACGAAGGTCTTCCTTCATTTTAGTCGTCATATGACCGTGGTTTAAAATTACATGGTGTTCTTTTCGGATCGGATTTGATCCCGGACCGTCGCCAATAGCCCGCTGTCTTGCTCCAGTGATACGTGAATCAAAATACCTACCATCCTTCATATTAGGGAAAAGATGGAAATCACACGGCGCCAAGTCTGGACTGCATGGTGGATGCGGTACTGTGTCGAGTTTCAACTTCCTCTTCAGATGATATGTAGACCACGGTAGCCGGTTGGAAAAATAACCGATTAGCAACCGGAGGCTTGCGAGTTCGAATCCAACCAGACAGTCGTGTATAGAGGAGAAATGTGCACATTTATCTGTCGTGGCCTCAAATGTCCTCACGTTGGTGTGGCGTGGAAGTTTGGAAGCCAGCTCAGGTGTGACCTCGTCATCTGACCGTGGCTCTAAATTACGCGGTGTTATCCTCGGATTCTTTCCCTTCGGGTTTGATCACGGACCATCGCCAATAGCCCATTGTGTCGCTCCAGTGCGATGTTAATTAGAATACCTACCTAACTCTTTAAGGGTTTTGTAGTGATCGCTTGTTCTCCCGAATCATTTCGTCAACTCGTTTCTTGCGCAACTCTTGTTGCTGACAGAGTTCGACCAACTCTTTCCCAAGCAATTCCAATGCTCCAGCTTCGCCATTTTTGCATCTCTTGACCCAGCTCCGCACAGTGCTAACGTCAACGCATCCATTACCATAACCGACTTGCATTCTTGTATGACTTTCCACTGAAGCAACACCTTTTGTCAAGAACTCACGTTGCTTAAAATGTAGTGACGAGATCCTTTCACAAGGCTCCATTGCCCACAATAACGAAACAACCTTTCACCGTGATTGCTTGCCGTTAACTGAGATTGCAGAGGGTAATTGGTAATTAATTAACGTCGCACTAGATCAACACAACCAGTTATTGACAACGATCAGGGACCAATCCCGAAGGGAAAGGTCCAGGACAACATCACGCAATTTTGAACCTCGGTCAGGTGACGATGTCACACCTGGAATAGACATTGGGACACCGATGACTCTGACAAAAACTCATTTTAAAATAAACAATTCGCACACATTTATTCCTACATCTTTTAATCTTGGTATGGTAGGTATTTTAATTAACGTCGCACTGAATCAACACGAAGGGCTATTGACGACGGTCCGGGATCAATTCCCGAGGGAAATATCCGAGGACAACACCACTTAATTTTAAACCACGGTCAGATGATGAGTTGCCACCCAACTCTCCAAACTTCCAGACCACGCCAACGTGAGGACATTTGAGGCCACGGTAGATTTAACGTGAACCAGCCCCCTTTGTTCGCTACTCTACCAACCGGGCCACCGTGGCCCGAGATTGAAGAGGGAACACTAGAAGAACGTATTAAAAGATGTTTCGCGACTGTGCTACCACCTCTAGACAAAAAATCAACACGAAGGCATTACTTTTCATTTAAACATCGCAAATGCGGGTGGCTCTTGCAGTGATGTGATTTGATTTCTAATAATTGGAAAATTATATAAATTACTTTAACATAAAAAAATAAATTATATATAGGCGTTTGTAGGTGGTGGTAGGTAGGGCCATATTTGGCCATACTGCGCCATACACAATACAGACAACGTCAAGTATCGTACATACACAAAAGATACCCATACACCCAAGGAAGAATCCTACATGACATTTATAGGTATAGATGAATGACAATGACACCAAGTAAGCGGTCCATATCTTTAAAAGTTTAATTAAATAAAAAGTAAAATTTTTATAAATTTATTTACTTTTAAATAGAAAGCATAACAAATAAATCGAATGCTTAATACATCCAACTTGCTGCCGATTCTAAAGGGAAAGATAGGTTTCTGCGTAGGTATTTTAATAGATGTTGCAGTAGAGCAACACAACGGGCTATTGACAACGGTCCAGGACCAATCCCGAAGTGAAAGGTCGAGGACAACACCACGCAATTTCGAACCACGGTCAGATGAGGAGGCATCACGCGTAAGCTGGCACTTCACTCTCCAAACATCCACACCATGCCAACGTGACGACATTTGAGGTCCGGACTGATTTAATGTTCATAAGTCCCCTTTGTACACGACGGTCTTTGTTGGATTCGAACTGGTAACCCTCCGGTTGCTAATCCGTTACTTTACCAACCGGGCTACCACGACCCCTCTAAAGAGAAAGAAAACGCAGTTGTCTCGTCATTAGGTATTGGTATTGGTATTTTCAATTAACGTCACACGGTAGCAACACAATGGGCTATTGGTCTCGTCATTAGGAAACTAACTAGATATATATCGTCATCATCAAAATACGTACAGTATCTTGACGACGAGATATCTCGTCCATCAAGATCTGGTCAGTTTGGTACAGTAGACCAAATACCTCTCCAAGACAGCCACCAGTAATGTTTTTGGCCAAGCTAATGAGAAACAGTACAATTTTGTCTACCAAAAAGTACTCCGTTAGACTCACACTGCTATACAGGGTGAGTCTAAATTGTTTCTACAAAATAAGAGGGGTGATAGTACCCATCCAGACGAGCCATAATTACCATGGAACATAGGGTCGCATTCCACTCTGAGAGGCAGAAAAGAGTCAAATCAGAATTTCAACACGAACTTACAACAGTGTTGGGAAAGCGAATGAACGATACCAAAAGTTGCACAATCTGATTGATTGATAAACTCACAGCAAGTGCTCAAAGTGGCGTGTCGTTGCACAGTTTACACCGGCGAAGGAATGACTGGCGCACCCTCTCAAAGATTCCTGGTGTTGTGTTAATTTTGTCTGCGGCAACACCGATTCTCGCTACGAGATCTTCAGCCGAGTCCACAGGCGTCTGGTACACTAAACATTTCATGTGCCCCCAGAAAAGTCCAGTGGGTTCAAGTCCGGTGAGCAAGGTTCATGCTCGGCGCGTTTCGACTTGACTCTTTTCTGCCTATCAGAGTGGAATGCGACCCTATGTTCCATGGTAATTATTGCTCGTCTGGATGGGTACCTATCACCCCTCTTATTTTGTAGAAACAATTTAGACTCACCCTGAATATACTATTGTGTCGTAAGTTAATTTTTGTAGTGGTAGATAAGTTCGCCACATGTTAATTACAATAAAATTGCATACGAGTACCAGGTCAAGTTAACGGATACACTAGTACCCTTTGTTTTTAGCTTCACAGGAAAACCTCCAAAAATAGCAAAAAGAGTATGACCCCCAATCTCCATTGTCAACCCAACTTAGAGATCGCCCCTCCAAGAAATTGGAATCACCCAAAAAGGACCCTGGAATTGGAAAAGAGATCTCTTTTCCTTCCTGTTGCTAGCCTGAGAGATCCATGTCGCTCTCATTAGCCGGAGAGCCTTAACCCCGTGCAACTCCACCCCTCCGAAAGGAACAAAATCCCAAAAACAACAAACAACCCTTCGACTGGAATCGTTTGCAAAGCAACAGTTCGTCGACAGACTTTTTAGAAACGAAATGGGGAAGAGTATCGGAGGAATTAAAACGCGCTGCTCTGTTTTGATTAGAGTAAATGCGACTGTCGATTCGAAGACGTGGGTGGAAGGGAAAATGTTCCAAGCTGGGGTCGTTCGTCAGGAGGTTTCATTCCATTACCGGGAAGTAAATCTCGTTCCGGTACTGCGAGGGAGGGTGTGGAATTACGCTTTTGTTCTAGGGTTTTGGAATGACTGAGAATTATTGATGGGGATCGTGTACATAATTAAAGTGAGCGCTGGTTCTGTTGTTTCGCATCTGCTTTGGTCTGCGCGTCTTCATTAAATTAATCTTTTAGGCATTTTCTGGGCCGCGGTAGCCCGGTTGGAAGAGTAACGGACTAGAAACCGGAGGGTTGCGAGTTCGAATCCAACCAAAGACCGTCGTGTGCAAAACTGCACGTTAAATCTGTCCTCGATGTCCTCACGTTGGCGTGGTGTAGTGGTTTTGAGAGTAAGGGGCCAGCTCAGGTGTTGACCTCGTCATCTGATCGTTGCTCAAAATGACGTGGTCTTGTCCTCGATTTTTCCCTTTGGGGTTGATGACGGACCGTCGCCTATAGACCGTTGTGTTGCTCTAGTGCGACGTTAATTAAAATACCTACCATACCAGGCATTTTCTGCCAAGCTGTAGGTGGCGGTAGTGTTTCTATAGCGATGCGTGTACGTATTCTGAATGTCGCCTCAGTTGGCTTGTTTTTCGAATGCGATTTCAAAATGTCGCCAATAGACGGTCCGGGATCAATTCAGAAGGGAAATATCCGGGGACAATACCACGTAATTTTGAACCACGGTCAGATGACGAGGTCAACACCTGAGCTGTGTGTGGCACTCCACTCTCCAAATTTCAACACCACGCCAACGTGAGGACATTTGAGGCCACGGCAGATTGAACCTGCACCAGCATCCTATGAAAATGTCAAAGGGAAAAAGAGGGGGTATTTCAATTAACGTCACACTGGAGCAACACAACGGGCTATTGGTGACGGTCCGGGATCAATCCCAAAGGGAAAGACCCGAGGACAACACCACGTAATTTTGAACCACGGTCAGATGACGAGGTCACACCTGAACTAGCACCCCACTCTCCAAATTTCAACACCACGCCAACGTGAGGACATTTGAGGCCACGGCAGATTGAACCTGCACCAGCATCCTTTCAAAATGTTAAAGGATAAAAGAGGGACTGGAGAAGAGTAGTGGGTTTTTTTGTGTATTTTACTTGACGTCGCACTGGAGCAACGCAACGAACTATAGGTAATGTCCGGGATCAATCCCAAAGGGAAAGATTCGGGGACACCACATAATTCTGAATCACGGTCAGATGACGAGGTCAACACCTGAGCTGGCACCCCTCTCCAAATTTCCGCACCATGCCAACGTGGACTACCGCCTGTGAGATCTAGCGAACAATACGTCGAATTTTGGGACCCTCATTCCTACCCTCTCTACCTTTCCCTCAGCCACTGAGGTTTATAAATTGAAGTAAGCGATGCTGCTTCTAAGACGGCACCAAAATGTACCAGGCTTTAAAAACCTATTTATTGAGAAATATTTTACTCTGCAGTAATAAAAACTTCTCTATTGAATAAATAAGTTGTATTAATTACTTCTACGAATAAAATGCAAAATTATATTTTTAAGGGGAATCATTATCAGGGTAGCATTTTTCTGACTTTAGACTGAGTTTATAACTCCCGTATAACTGCCAGAAAAAATTAAGGGAAAAGAGGAAACACTAGAAAGTTTGCTACGTCTATCTACTTTTAGCCTGTTAGCTAAATGGAAGCACAAATGTTTCTTAAGTGCCCAATAGGTAACATCGCACATACAGTACAAGAAACTGGTTGATACGCGTACGTGTTCGCATACTCTGAGTACGAACGTTAACGAGGTGGTTTGACGCAGAAACGAACACTAATTTTATTTAATTTACCAACATTAATCAGTGAATATCAGTTGATTATATAAAGTTTTCTGCAAATTTAGAAAAATTCTAATTATTTTATTTATTGTAGTAACCCTCATTATGCCGAAAAAAGGACAATGGAAAGACGATTAGGCTGCTTATGGATTCATTTGTACAACAGAAAAAAATGGTACGCAACGATCACAATGCATTTTATGTTGCAAAATATTTTCAAACTCCAATCTTAAACCGTCAAAATTAAAACATTATCAACAATCAACATGGTGGTAAATCTGCAGAACACTCTTAACATCTTGAAGTCTAAGAAGGCACGATTTCATACCAGCGGTAATATCACAAAATTTGACGATGCGGCAGTTCAAAAGCCCTTGTTAGAAGCTTATCAGGTGGTATACCTGTCGTGCTAAGAAAAAAAGGGCATACAATAGCTGAGGAATTGGTAAAACCATGTGCACTTGGGGGAAATTGCAAAACTTGTATGGGTTCTGAAGCGCAAAGGAAAATTCAGCAGATTCCGCTATCGAACGATGTCATTCTATCGCTCATTCAAGATCTGTGTTGATATTCTACTGCAAGTAGAAGATATCAAAGCCAATCCTCAAAAAGTGAGCATTCAACTGGACGAGTCAACTAATGTTGATATTTGCAGTTAGTTGGTATTTGTGCGATACATTAAGAAAAAGAAAGGTTGGAAGAATATTTTGTGAGCCACTGGGAATTGACAAAAGGAATTGATGTTTTCAATCATATTAAAAAAATTTTTTTGAAATATGAAATACCCTTGAAAGTGATAGATTCAATTTGCACTGATGGTGTCTCTGCAATGTTGGGTAAAAGTTCTGGATTGTTTTCATACATCAAGACAGAAATACTGCAAGTTATAATAATTCATTGTATATTGCACCGCCATGCACTTGCATCGAAAGTTTTACCAGAGAATTTAAACATTTAACTACTGCAATAAATGCAGTTAAGTATATCCGAGGACGAGTGCTTAATCGTCGTATCTTACGTGCTTTGTGCGAAGAAAACGGTGCTATTCACATAGTGTGCTTCTTTATCACACTGAAGTACGGTGGCTCTCCAAGGGCCGCGTGCTAAGCAGGGTTTTTGAATCGCGCGAGGAAATGCAGTTTCTTACTAACCAAAATTGTGATTTAGTTAAAGCTTCTGAAAAAAGAGAAGAAAAACTTCTACACTGAAGTACGATGGCTCTCGAAGGGCCGCATGCTAAACAGGGTTTTTGAATCGCGCGAGGAAATGCAGTTTCTTACTAACCAAAATTGTAATTTAGTTAAAGCTTCTGAAAAAAGAGAAGAAAAACTTCTACACTGAAGTACGATGGCTCTCGAAGGGCCGCATGCTAAACAGGGTTTTAGAATCGCGCGAGGAAATTATGCAGTTTCTTACTAACCAAAATTGTGATTTAGTTAAAGCTTCTGAAAAAAGAGAAGAAAAACTTCTACACTGAAGTACGATGGCTCTCGAAGGGCCGCATGCTAAACAGGGTTTTAGAATCGCGCGAGGAAATGCAGTTTCTTAATAACCAAAATTGTGATTTAGTTAAAGCTTCTGAAAAAAGAGAAGAAAAACTTCTACACTGAAGTACGATGGCTCTCGAAGGGCCGCATGCTAAACAGGGTTTTAGAATCGCGCGAGGAAATTATGCAGTTTCTTACTAACCAAAATTGTGATTTAGTTAAAGCTTCTGAAAAAAGAGAAGAAAAACTTCTACACTGAAGTACGATGGCTCTCGAAGGGCCGCATGCTAAACAGGGTTTTTGAATCGCGCGAGGAAATGCAGTTTCTTAATAACCAAAATTGTGATTTAGTTAAAGCTTCTGAAAAAAGAGAAGAAAAACTTCTACACTGAAGTACGATGGCTCTCGAAGGGCCGCATGCTAAACAGGGTTTTTGAATCGCGCGAGGAAATTATGCAGTTTCTTACTAACCAAAATTGTGATTTAGTTAAAGCTTCTGAAAAAAGAGAAGAAAAACTTCTACACTGAAGTACGATGGCTCTCGAAGGGCCGCATGCTAAACAGGGTTTTTGAATCGCGCGAGGAAATGCAGTTTCTTAATAACCAAAATTGTGATTTAGTTAAAGCTTCTGAAAAAAGAGAAGAAAAACTTCTACACTGAAGTACGATGGCTCTCGAAGGGCCGCATGCTAAACAGGGTTTTTGAATCGCGCGAGGAAATGCAGTTTCTTAATAACCAAAATTGTGATTTAGTTAAAGCTTCTGAAAAAAGAGAAGAAAAACTTCTACACTGAAGTACGATGGCTCTCGAAGGGCCGCATGCTAAACAGGGTTTTAGAATCGCGCGAGGAAATTATGCAGTTTCTTACTAACCAAAATTGTGATTTAGTTAAAGCTTCTGAAAAAAGAGAAGAAAAACTTCTACACTGAAGTACGATGGCTCTCGAAGGGCCGCATGCTAAACAGGGTTTTTGAATCGCGCGAGGAAATGCAGTTTCTTAATAACCAAAATTGTGATTTAGTTAAAGCTTCTGAAAAAAGAGAAGAAAAACTTCTACACTGAAGTACGATGGCTCTCGAAGGGCCGCATGCTAAACAGGGTTTTTGAATCGCGCGAGGAAATGCAGTTTCTTACTAACCAAAATTGTGATTTAGTTAAAGCTTCTGAAAAAAGAGAAGAAAAACTTCTACACTGAAGTACGATGGCTCTCGAAGGGCCGCATGCTAAACAGGGTTTTTGAATCGCGCGAGGAAATGCAGTTTCTTAATAACCAAAATTGTGATTTAGTTAAAGCTTCTGAAAAAAGAGAAGAAAAACTTCTACACTGAAGTACGATGGCTCTCGAAGGGCCGCATGCTAAACAGGGTTTTAGAATCGCGCGAGGAAATTATGCAGTTTCTTACTAACCAAAATTGTGATTTAGTTAAAGCTTCTGAAAAAAGAGAAGAAAAACTTCTACACTGAAGTACGATGGCTCTCGAAGGGCCGCATGCTAAACAGGGTTTTAGAATCGCGCGAGGAAATGCAGTTTCTTAATAACCAAAATTGTGATTTAGTTAAAGCTTCTGAAAAAAGAGAAGAAAAACTTCTACACTGAAGTACGATGGCTCTCGAAGGGCCGCATGCTAAACAGGGTTTTAGAATCGCGCGAGGAAATTATGCAGTTTCTTACTAACCAAAATTGTGATTTAGTTAAAGCTTCTGAAAAAAGAGAAGAAAAACTTCTACACTGAAGTACGATGGCTCTCGAAGGGCCGCATGCTAAACAGGGTTTTAGAATCGCGCGAGGAAATTATGCAGTTTCTTACTAACCAAAATTGTGATTTAATTAAAGCTTTTGAGGAAAGAGAAGCAATACTTTGACTAGCCTACTTAGCAGATATAATTAGCCACCTGATCGAATTACACATCAATGCAAGGATTTGGTAAGAACATAATAGCTAGGGAAAAAATATTTTTCCTTATTGAAAAACTAAAAATTTGGAAACGCCGAGTTGAAAATGGGAATTTTGCAAACTTTCCTTTGCTTTATTCGTTCTGGAAAATGAGAAAATAATAATTATACCTGAAATTGCAAAATACCTCCAACAATTGAGGGAATCATTTCATGGACACTTTACCACTGGAATTAATAGCAAAATTAAGACATGGATACTGAATCCATTTATATTTGACCGATTTGATAGACGACAGCGATTTAATAAAAGACGATCTTACTGAAATACGAGCCAATGCACGTATTCAAATGGAATTTGAAAAACTGGACTTAGAAAAATTCTGGTGTACAGTTAGAACCTTATACACAACTTGGAAAAGCAGCATTGCAGACACTTTTACCATTTGACACCACCTACCTGTGTGAAATGGGATTTTCATTACTTTTGCACCTAAAAACAAATGCCAGAAATCACTTAAATGCAAGTAATGACTTACTCGTGACTTTCAAAAAAGAAGCATTCAAGTCATGAATAAACAACGGAGCCATTAAAAATTTAGATGTTGTTTTGTATGTAAATGTGTTTGTGTTTATTTTTCAATAAATAAATTATCTTGCAATAGATGCAATTTTCTAAATAAAGAAATAGAAACAGATTTTTCAAGGTGTGAGAGAACTTATTTTTAGATTCATAGGGGTGCCGATCACTAGAAAGTTTAGAATCACTGTCTTAAAAGCGAACATTACTATATATCAGAAGTAAAATCCCTATTTTAAATTGTATCTAATATAAAAAATGAAAAACATTTGAATGCAACGAAAGTTAAATTCGTATTCTAATGCATGAAGTATTAAAAATGCTGAAAGTACGTTTTGTATTTTCTTTAAAGTTAGCGATTATTTGTTGGCATAATGCATAAACCAATCCTTATATAACACTAGGTATATTACATTTCCGTATAGTCTATTACAGAAATAATATTAAAGTTTGAGTTCGAAAAACCTTTATACAGACAATAAATAACATTAAGCTCTTCCAAATCTGATTTAATTAACATTAAGCTCTTCCAAATCTGATTAAGATTCTAGTTACACTACAACACTACAATGCTTACGGAAACAATATAACGTAATCTATTGGTTGGCATCCAGAATGTTGAAACTGTTTTGAAATTTGCAATGAAGACTGCAGGTTGCAGAATTGATATATGCGTATCAACCCCTCGTGGGTTAAAGTCACTCTGAGAAAAGGTGCCTCTAAAACAATTATTCATTCTGAAAAAATCCTAATTTAAATCTCAAAAGTTGAGTTTATTTTATTTATTTAATTGAACTTTAGTTTGATTTATAATTTTGAAAACTTTCAATAGTTAAGACAAAATGAAATATTACCAAGACCATAAAATAGAGCATGTGAATATCCAACATCATTTCGTTGGGGTTGCAACTCCCTTGAAGCAGTTACAGCTGCAGTTAAATAATTATGAGTGTTTATCCAAGCGGAAAGGCTTGAATCCAGTTCATCTGAATGAGTCGTTGGAGACAGACAGCCGCTGGATAAACAATTAAAACGAGCCAAACAACACACCTATCCAATCCCAAATAACACCGGCACCACACTTTACAATCAGTGTAAAACAACACCTCAAATTCATGCGTTTGGTCACGACGGAGGTCAGAAAAGGTTAAACACGTGGCCAACAAAATCAACGAGTTTGAGTTATCAAATGGATGATTTAAATACAATATGGCATAACCGTCACTCCAGCGTTTGTTCAGACGGCGTGGGCCATAAAAGCAGCCAACAGGTGCTTCTGGTGCACGAAGGATAACAGGTGTGTCGACTGGTGAGGTCTTAATTTCTGGAATCATCTCGGTTCTGAATGTATCAGTTAACCCTCCTGGTGGTTTATTTCTGCGTCGAAAACTGCGCTGTAGTAACCGGCCTCTGGTGTAAAAACCTGTTTCAAGCTGTCAACAGTTCTGAGCAAGAGACACTTTTTTTTTCTACTTGGGTCTTCGTTCCCCTTGGAGCAAAAGGGCAGTTTCCTCTCGACGAGGTATCTCATCTTTGGCAAAATTGACCAGATCTTGACACACGAGATATCTTGTCATAAGCCAAATTGATCAGATCTTGGACGAGATATCTCTCGTCTCTGAAAGAGGGTGGGTGTGGGCTGGAGCTCATGGGTCGAACACCCTCCGTCTCCAGATCGGCGCTCTTGAGATTCCACGGAACTTGTTTTGTTGTTTCCAGAACTTTCAACGGTGAGAACTTGGAGTCGATCAGGTGAGTAAGGGGTATCTTGGGCTGTTCCAAGCTGTCAACAGTTCTGAGCAAGAGAATTTGTTTTTCTACTTGGGTCTTCGTTCCCCTTGGACTAAAAGGGCAGTTTTCTCTCGACAAGGTATCTCATCTTTGGCAAAACTGACCAGATCTTGACACACGAGATGTCTTGTCATAAGCCAAATTGACCAGAGATATCTCTCTCGTCTCTGAAAGAGGGTGGGTGTGGGCTGGAGCTCATGGGCCGAACACCCTTGGTCTCTAGATCGACGCACTTGAGATTCCACGGAACTTGTTTTGTTGCTTCCAGAACTTTCAATGGTGAGAACTTGGAGTCGATCAGGTGAGTAGGGGATGTCTTGGGCTGGTGGTGAGGTGTTACCAAGGGACTGTTGACGAATGAACTGATAGTCTCGGAGAGGAAGGAGTACAATGATTGGGCGACGAAAGTTAAAAGGAGTTAAGGATGAACCACGGTCAGATGATGAGGTTACACCTGACTGGCACCACATCTCCGAAGTTCCACACTACGCCAACGTGAGAACATTTGGTGCCACGACAGATTTAACATGCACCAGCCCCCTTTGTACACGATCTTTTATTGCATTCGAACTGGTTCTGATGTGTGTGGAATCGAGGGTTGCGATATTTCCGCTGAGTAAGCCATCGCCAAATTCAAAGTTGCTTCGAATTAAACTCGAGTCGCCTAGATTGGGTAATTCCGCGCATCCATTCCGAGATTATTAATCCCCAAATCGTCTGCCCCAATCTCCGCGAGATTTATTTCGCTCGCACAAAGCCCCCTCCAGGATCTTATCTCCAGGAGAAGAAGAGGGAAAAAAAACTCTCCCGAAAAGTCTTTCATTTCACCTTTAGCTCGAGGAAGCGACGGATGTATGGAAAAAGTCAATACAGCAGCTTCAATTCTTCAACGTGGGCTTCATTTACACAAAGAAACCATCTGGATACCTTTAATAGCGCCGGGGCTCTCGCGAAGAATCACCATGAATAATACTTGCAGGGGCTGAAAGTCATTTCAGAGATGGGGTTGCCCCACAGCGGGCACAGAAAAGCAATCAGAAGACGAGGGGTCCCAACTTCCTTAAGTAAATAAAAACGATTTTTTTTCCTTTTTCGCTTTATTTTTCATTCCGACTTTTCCACCCCGCAGTGGAGGGAATTTATTCGAAGCCCCGGCGTTCGAATTTTGCTTTAATCTACACCCTCCCTCCCTGGTATCGTTTTCATAAATATGCTTTTTCTTCTATTTATTGCTTCGAACGAAGATGGGGTCGAGCTCGGAGGCGGGGTGGTGAAGGGGCTCGTATGGAAGTTTTTTATGCAAATGGAAGGGTCGTACTCGCGGATTCGTCTCGGACGGGTGTAGAGAATTTATTCTTTTTCGTTTGTTTATTTATTCGGGTGGGGGTTGGCAGTAAATGCAAGCGACATTTTTATTCGAATTTATTGTTCTTTTTCGGGGAGGGTCGAATAATTTCGCGCGGTGGCGTTATTGAATTTTAGAGAGGGGGTCGGGCTCGTGTTCGGTGACGAAATAATAATCGTTTGGTGTTCGGAGGGGGTGGTGCAAAGGTGATTTGCATGGAGCACAATGATCGCAAATGAGTTTTCCGACTGGGAAAACGTAAAATTAATACGGAAGTTTGGATTTGTGTACAAATGAGGGGGTCATGTATGTCGAGGAGTCGAAAAATTTGCGTCAAAATGAAATATATTGTTACGTCGAAATTTTTGATGGATCTTTTCACACTACAGGATATTTCCATTTCAAAAGAAAGAAAAGTTCCAATTGACATTGTTACAACGTAATATATCAGGTTGGCAACTAAGTTCCCGCCGTTTTTATAAATTTTAACATTCCGCATGTCATTAAATGTTTTTGGCATAATGTTTTAAATCATTCGAAAGAGGATGTTTTGTTCTACCGGAATCTATGTTTTTATTGTTCGAGTTAATTTACGTTAATTTTCAGATCATTAAAATGGAATGTCAAGTTGAGAAAAATGAGCATTTTCGACACCTCCTTCTTTTTACTTTTAATCAAGGTTCTAAGGCCGCAAAAGTTGCTCGCGACATTTATGCTGTGTATGGAGAGGGTGCCATAGCTGAAAGAACCTCCCGTGATTGGTATGCCAAGTTCAAAAATGGAAATTTTGACCTCAAAGACGCACCTTGTTCTGGCCGTCCAGTTGAGAAAAGAGCGATTAAACCAACTTTTGCACGAAAATTCGCGTCAAACGACAAGGCAACTGGCAGAGAAAATGGAATGCTCCCACACAGCTATAGAGAAGCATCTTCACTCGATGGAAAAGGTTCAGAAGTGTGGAGCATGGGTTCCGCATGCTTTAAGTGACAACAACAAAAATCAACGAGCCACAATCCCCGCTGGTTTCGTCACCGCTCAACTCATGGACGCAAGAAACGATTTCTTTACCGAATCGTTACTGGCGACGAAAAATGGTCCTGTACATTAATGATATGAAGCAGCGCAAGGAATGGCTTAGCCCCGGTAAACAAGCGACACCGCGCGTGAAACAAGATCTTCATCCGCGTAAAACGATGTTGTGCGTATGGTGGGACTGGGAAGGGATTATCCATTACGAATTGCTTGAACGGAACCAAACGGTCAACGCGGAACTCTATGTTCAACAGATGGAACGACTCAAAACGGCGGGAAATTAGTTGCCAACCCAATACATATTCTCGTCTGGATTATAGCCCGGTTGGTTGATTGGTTGGTCTTGGAGGTTTCATGGCGCAAGGGCCATATTTAACCCTGCTGCGCCTGTCAAAAGACATACAATATCAAGTAATAGACACACACAATGAAAGTTTTACTGACACAGAAGTGAGAAACACACTCAGGGAAGAATGCACATAACAGGAATCAAACCTGCGCCGCCTACAACTCGAAGTTTGCTAGCGCAGTGGGCATACCCACTGAGTCACGACGGCCCCTAACCCAGTATTAGCGTCGCATTGGAGCAACACATCAGGCTATTGGCGCCGTCCAGGATCAACCCCCGAAGGGAAAGATCCGAGGACGACACCACGTAATTCTGTACCACGGTCAGATGAAGGCCCCTAGCCCGGTTGGAAGAGTAGAGGATTAGGAACCGGAGGGTTGCGAGTTCGAATCCAACCAAAGATCATCTTGTTCAAGGAGGCTGGTGCACGTCCAATCTATAGTGGCCTCAAATGTCCTCACGTTAGTTTGGTGTGGAAAATTTGGAGAGTGGGGTGTCAGCTCAGGTGTGACCTCGTCATCTGACCGTGGTTCAAAATTACGCGGTGTTGTCCTCGGATCTTTCTCCTTAGGATTGCCCGTTTTGTTACTGGTTAATTTGCCATTGAAGCGGGAATAAGTGTTTTTACATCAAGCTCCTCATATAGTCCTTAAATAGGATTGAAGCTTTCTCGCAATGACAAATAATTTATTTAGCAATATATTAAAAATTAAACATATAATTGTTATTTGTTATTGTTATTTCAATTAACGTCACACTGGAGCAACACAACGGGCTATTGGTGACGGTCCGGGATCAATCCCAAAGGGAAAGATCCGAGGACAACACCACGTAATTTTGAACCACGGTCAGATGACGAGGCAACACCTGAGCTGGCACCCCACTCTCCAAATTTTCCACACCACGCCAACGTGAAGACATTTGAGGCCACGACAGACTTAACGTGCACCAGCCCCCTTTGTACACGACGGTCTTTGGTTGGATTCGAACTCACAACCCTCCGGTTGTTAATCCGTTACTCTTCCAACCGGGCCACCTCGGTCCAGGAAACATACACAAAGCGTGGATCTAGATATGTTTTCTGTTATTGTTACCAACTATAAATTTAAATATCCCAAGCTTTGACACTTTAATATAAAGCAACTCGATTTTTTTAAATTTTATTTTGAGTTCTCTTTTAAAACAGATCGCAAAACAATGAAGCATACTAAGAAATGATACCTTTAAGGGCGTTTTCGTATCGATCTTCTAATGCAATAGACGGAACAATGCGGGCGGAGTCGCTGTCGTAAGATCTCGGAAGTGTGGTCACGTGGGTTTGGGAATCGTCTTGGGTCGATTGGTTTTCGAGGCGCGAACTATTATTTTTCATCGGACTCATTATTCAGTCCCCATTAGGATTCCATCGACCTAATCAAATCGACGGTGCCCGCGCGCTCAACTTCATGCTACTACTTCCGATCGCTCGGTCGAAGATCCGTCACGTGGTGTTGAGAGAAAACGCGAATTAGCTCAATTAGTCCTGAAAAAGGAGCTTACTAAGGAATGATACCCTTCCGGCTTTACTCATGGGCCATCTACAGAAATAGGTGGAGCATGTGCTGTCGTGACTGTCCTTCGAACAAGACGTTCGACAAATGAACGAGTGTGAAGAAAACCCCTAATTTGCGCTTCGATAACCAATCGGCACAAGTCGATCCCCAAACCCACGTGACCTACTCTTCTGAGATCTCACGACAGCGATTTCGCCAACATACTCAGTCTATTTCATTAGAAGGTCGATGCGGGATTCCTGCTTCCTTCCAGTGCCCAAGTGACTTTCTCCAGAGATCTTGAAACCGAGCGATCGGGAGGTATAACATAAAGCCACGAGCATATCTCCGTCTATTTCAGTAAAAGGGCCGTTGTGTTGCTTCAGTGCGACGTTAATTAAAAATTCCATACCAGAAGTAACGCAGTTCTTTAAAGCAAGTAGATCAAAGTGATGATATCCAATCCACTTCTATTGACCAACCACACGCATTAATTTCATACATATCACATCCAGACAACGCAAGGGGCCGCGATAACCCGGTTGGAAGGGTGCCGGATTAGCAACCGGGGGGTTGCGAGTTAGGATCCAACCAAAGATCGTGTTCAAAGGGGGCTGGCGCATGTTATAAATCTGTCGTGACCTCAAATGCCCTCATGTAGGCGTGGTCTGGTAGTTTGGAGAGTGCGGTGCCATCTCAGGTGTGACTTCGTCATCTGACCGTGGTTCAGAACTACGTGGTGTTGTCCTTGGATCTTTCGGAGCCGTCGGGGCTCAGTGGGTATGCCCACTGCGCTAGCAACCTTCGAGTCGTAGGCGGTGTAGGTTCGATTCCTATCAGTTGCATTACTCCCTGGGTGTATTTCTCACTTCGTGTCAGTAATAAGCTTCTATTGTGTGTCTCTATTTCTTGATATCGTATGTCGTGTCTGGCACAGCATGGCCAAATATGTCTCCTGCGTCATAAAACCCCGAAACCAACCAACCTCGGATCTTTCCCTTCGGGTTTGATCCCGGACCGTCGCCGATATTCCGTTGATTATTACCAATTAATTACCAATTACCTTTTTACCAGCAAATCTTTTCGCTCGCAAATCGACAAGAACGGATAATAAGCAATTTCCGATGATTGATCTTAAAAAGAAGCAGGAACACCCTCCAGGAACACCCTCCTGGACTACCCTCCGGACACAGCCTATTATTAACCTAATCTTCGATTCTTTCTGGAGCGATTTATGCTCTTCGGGGTGGTTGGGAAATCTGACACTTGTCGAACACGTTTTCCTCCCTCTGCTATAAGCATGACTATAATTAAGTATTAAATACAGTGCGACTAAAATTGAAAGATAATAATAATAGAGATTGATTATGTGTAAGGTTGTGGTAGATAGGTAGGTAGTTTAACTACCGTCGCATTGGAGCACCACAACGGGCTATTGACGATGGTACTGGATCCAACACGAAGGGCAACAACAATAGCCCGTTGTGTTGTTCCAGTGTGACGTTAATTAAAATACCTATCGAGAGCAACACCACGTAAATTTGGACAGATCATAAGGACACATTTGAGCTGGCATCCCACTCTCCGAACTTCCGCACGAACGTTTGAATGCACGACAGATTTAGCAGGCACCAGCCCCCTTTGGATGCGACGGTCTTTTGTTAGATTCGAACTCGCAACCGTACGGTCGCTAATCCGTTACTCTTCCAACCGGGCTACCGTGGTCCGTCAGGTTGTGGACATGGAATGGTGCGGGGTGCATAAGGGACATCAAATACGAGTTGGTTGGTAATTGAATCTTCGTCGCACTGGAGCAACACAACGAACTATTGACGACCCACCGTGATCAAATCCGAGAGGGGGTTTTATGGCACAAGGGCCATATTTGGCCATGCTGCGCCAGACGCAAGACATACAATACCAAGTAATAGACACACAATGAAAGTTTCTCTGACACAGAAGGAGGTAGGGAGGTATTTAATTAACGTCGCTCTGGAGCAACACACCGGGCTACTGGCGACGATCAAAGCCCGAAGGGAAAGATTGAGGACAACACCACGAAATTTTGAACCACGGTCAGATGACGATTCAAAACCTGAGCTGGCACACCACTCTCCAAACTTCCACACCACGTCAACATGAACACCCATGCAAGAACCCACCTGAAAAGAATCGAACCCACATCGTCTACAACTCAGATGTTGCCCACGCAGTGGACATACCCACTGAGCCACGACGGCCAACAATCCCGAAGGGAAAGATTCAAAGACAACTCGTAATTTTGAACCACGGTAAGATGACGAGAACAACATCTGAGCCGCGGAACCCTATTATCCAAACTTCCACACCTCGCCATAGTGAGGACATTTGAGGCCACAACAGAATTAACCAGCCCCTTTGTACACGACGGTCTTTGGTTGGATTCGAACTCGCAACGGGGGGGGGCAGCAGGTTGATAATCCGTTACTCTACCAACCGGGCCTTTATTAACAAGAGTTAAGTGTGAAGACATCAGAGCGATTCGTTATTTTCACTAACAAAGGCATTCGCATCTCTTCAAGATGCAAGGAATCACTTTTCAGAAGATTGCGTCACTTAAAGTGTCTGTTTTGCCTTTTAAATCAATTAAATTTCCACAAACACTTAAATGCACTTTAATTTCATTGATACAAGTATTGGGTTTCATTTATTTCCCTCCCTTATAATTGAATGACATTGCATGGTACTAAAAGTATGAAACTAACACATCATCCCAAGTATTCGTTTCAAATAAATAAAATATGTATATTCGATACATTAACTTGCAAATAAACTACACTGCTGGCCACCCAAATTGCAACACCAAGAAAGACAAGCGATATCACAACAAAATTTATTTTGTAGATAACATGTTGACCAAGTATCAGATGATTAAATTTATAGACTTCTGTGAAGTGTGGTTCCTGCCAAAATCAGTAGCCAGAGTAGCCGCCATTGTTGGAGATCACCGCTGCCACACGCCTCGGCATTGATTCAAAGAGACTTTGGATGTGTTCTTGGGGTACAGCAGACCAAGCAGCTTCCACACGTTGCCAAAGTTGATCTGGTGTGGCAGCTGGGGATGTATTCTGGGTCAATCGTTGAGCAACCATGGACCACATGTTTTCTATCGGCGAAAGATCCGGTGAGCGAGCTGGCCAGGGAAGCAATTCAATCTGGCGATTGACGAAGAACCCTTGGACAATGCGTGCCACGTGTGATCGCGCATTATCCTGTTGAAATATGGCTGTGGGCAAGCCCTGAAGGTAAGGAAGGACAACTGGCTCCAACACCTCGGAGATGTAGCGCTGGCTGTTTAAAGTACCGGCAATGCGTACTAGAGGAGTGCGAGAGTGATATCCAATACCGCCCCATACCATAATACCCGGTGCAGGACCAGTGTGGCGGTGCATAACGCAGCTGTTCAGCATCCTCTCTCCACGGTGTCTCCAGACTCGAATCCGACCATCGTGGTGTTGCAGACAGAAGCGTGACTCGTCAGTAAAGACAATTTCATTCCATTCTGCCGTCCACATCCTTCTTTCATCGCACCATTGGCGGCGGAAACGTCTGTGGTTCTGCGTCAAGGGTAGACGAAGCAATGGACGTCTTGCGGACAGACCACTCTGCTGTAAACGGCGTCGAATGGTACGCGCAGACACTGGATGATGCGGTACAGACTGAATGTGCTGTGCTATGGTTCGTGATGTGGCTGAGCGATCCGTCACTGCCATACGCACAATATACCTGTCATCACGTGAAGTGGTGCACTGAGGTGGATGCGATCGAACACGTCGGTCCGTCGTACCCTCCTGCATCCAACGATCACATATCCGCATTACAGTTGTTTGGTTTCGTCCAACACGACTACCGATTTCCCTGAAAGATAATCCACAATCTCGGTAGGCCACTATCCTTCCTCTGTCGAACTCGGATACTTGATCAAAAGATGATCGCTGTTTTCTACGAGGCATAATTGATCGTTTTTTTGAAAAACCACAAGAAAAACACAATTGCCGTACTTGAAATCGTCGAAATCTCCAAGCCTTAAATAGCGCTTTGAAGTGGCGCCACAGGCGCGCGTGATGTGCGTCTGCGCTGAAATTCTAATCATTTGCATATCTCACCTCCGCTAATGCATGTTGTAAATTTCATATTATTTGCATGCTTCCTTCAGGGTGTTGCATTTACGGTGGCCAGCAGTGTACATCTAAAAATTAATTATTCGTCGATTTTAAGACTTGCGGTGAGTTCCCTTTTCTCTTGAAATTCTCCTTAGGAAGAAAAAGCGGAACCGGGTCCGGCCTACCAAGTCGCCACGTCTGTTATGTTTCTGCGAGGTGGAACTGATTCTCCCATGATCCTCTGTACCCCTGGATCAAGTACAAACCTAGAGTTGATTGGTTGGTTTTGTATGGCGCAAATCCAGTATTTGGCCATGCTGCGTCAGACTGAAGACATACAGTATCAAGTAATAGACTCACACAAGGAAATGTTTCTGACATAGAAGGGAGAAATATACCCACAAGGAGGAATGGAACCTGCGCCGCTTACAACTCGAAGGTTGCTAGAGCAGTGGACATGGGCCCACTGATCCACGACGGCAGAGTGGGGGGGGGGTATTTCAATTAACGTCACACTGGAGCAACACAACGGGCTATTGGTGACGGTCCGGGATCAATCTCAAAGGGAAAGATCCGAGGACAACACCACGTAATTTTGAACCACGGTCAGATGACGAGGCAACACCTGAGCTGGCACCCCACTCTCCAAACTTCCACACCACGCCAACGTGAGGACATTTGAAGCCACGACAGATTTAACGTGCACCAGCCCCCTTTGTACACGACGGTGTTTGGCTGGATTCGAACTCGCAACCCTTCGGTTGCTAATCCGTTACTCTTCCAACCGGGGACGGCAGAGTGGATCGAAAGGAGGACGAACGAATGAGAAAGACTTCCAATTTTTCGTGTTCGTTGTTTTGTTAACTATTTTCCCCTTATGTTTATCTGTTTCTAAGTAAATGTAGTCTCATTTTCAATTGTTTTTTAAAATTAAAGTCACATGGGAGCAACACAACGGGCTATTGGCAACGGTTCTGGATAAAACCCGAGGGAAAGATCGGAGGACAATACTACGTAAATTTGAACCACGGGCAGATGATGAGGTTACACCTGAGCTGGTACCCCACTCTCCAAACTTCCAAACCACTCCAACGCGAGAACGATTAAGGCATGACAGATTGTACGTGCACCAGCCCCGTGTACACAACGGTCTTTGGTAGTTTCGAATTCGCAATCTTCCGATTTCTAATCCTTTACTCTTCCAACCGGGCTACCGTGTTGTCCTCGGTCTTTCCCTTTGGATTTGGTCCCAGACCGTCGCCAATACCCTGTTGTGTCGCTCCAGTGCGTCGTCAATAAAAATACCTGCCAAAGGGAATGAAGATCTAAGTGGGGAAAACAAATTGGTCCCTTGACCGGAAAAGGTGACAGTTTGGAAGAATTTTTACACAAGAAGTTTGAACCAGGCAGTTTTCGACGCAAAGATAAACCACAAGGAGGCTTAAAAGCGCAAATAAATAAAATTTAGCAATCCAAGGTAACTGTGTATTAGGCAATTACTTTCAGTAACAAATGTCGATAACAACTTTTCCAGAGCATGACTAAACACGTGTTTTAAGCAAATTGCTTTCCATCCATTAACCACTATACCAATCAGAGATAAGAATCTGGAACCTTCAACACAATTACTGACAATCAAATTTACTCATCCAAGGTTTTTAAACTCCAGACCCGAAGGCAATAACGCAAATTCGCCCCATCGTGATCTCCCCATACCATCACCACCAGTATGAGCTATTTAATTCATCTTCAAGCCCAACTCGAACACGACCCATAACCCAATCCATCACAATTTAAATCTAATTGGGCCCGGGGGAGTTCATTTTGCCACCAATTCCAACCACCACCAGAAGCACTGCGTGAAAATAGGGATTCCTACCCTAAAAAAATATCCCTCCAAGTTCCGCTGGATAGTATTGCCATTTTAGACATTAGCAAGCCCAGCCGTATTAGCTTCCCTCTGGGGAAAGTCACAGGAAGGATTAAACTGAGGGAAAGGGAAAATTTAATCTAACAAATTAGCTTTCCTCCAACTATATACATCGGAGTTTTATGTTGATGTACCTACGACTTTACCATGAGCCTTGCTAATGAATTGGATAACGTTTCAGAGGATTCGTAGAAGCGGCGCCTTGGCTTGCATCCCAAATTACTTATTTATTTCACTACACTGGTTTAGCACGGGGAATGCCTTTTAAAGTAAACATTCTTTGAAGTTCGCAGGGTAAGGGTGGTCTTCTCTGGGGATGAAAGCTCTTTATCAGATTGGATTGGTTCGTTTGGAGGTGGTTTTGCTCGCGCTTTTTCGCTTCCAGTCCTGCGTGTTTGGCGATCTGTTTAAATGTACAAATGAGTTGAGATGTGAAACCGATTCTGGAGTTCTTATTAGTTTATTTGCATAGGAAATGAGTAAAAAGTGATGCGCTTTAAATTGAATAAACGATGCGTAATCATCATCAATTGACACATTAACCCTCCTGGTGGTTATCTTGACGAGGTATGTCATCATTACCAAAGCCTTTAGCAGATCTTCATAGACGAGGTACCTCGCCATTAGCAGATCTTGATGAACGATATATCTCTTTAATAGGAGCAAACTGACCAGATCTTGGTCTGGTCATTATAAAAAATCGGCAATATATCGGTGACAAGATATCTCGTCATTAGCAAATTTTAGCAGATGTTGAGGGACGAGATCTCAAGCCAAGCGTCGTCAAAACAATGATAAACTATATTTTAAACCTCCTGGTGATTATCTTGACGAGGTATCTCGTCATTACCAAAGCCTTTAACAGATCTTGATAGACTAGGTACCTAGTCAGTAGAAGACAACTGAACAGATCTTGATCTCGTCATTATAAAAATTTCGTTTCATCATGGCGCACGAAAATAGTCTAAATGTCACGTTACTACTAGCTTTGGTTACATAATCCTGGCCACATAAAAACATTAGCATTGTTCGTTATACTTTTATATTTCCTCTATGGATTCAACGCCGAACGTCACCAAAACAAGGATAAACTATATTTTAAGGTAAACCTCGTAGTGTATCATGCGAGAACGTTTGGATAGAAGTCAAATCTAAGCATTCCATCTGGTTTGTTTGTTTACACTGAAAATACCTCTCTGCATTTTATAATTCTTGAACGCTTAAATTCCTGACAGATTCTATTCTTTCTTGGGCACACATCTCTCTTTTTTGTGTCATTAAAACTTTCCTTTTGTCTGTATGTCCATTAATAGATACTGTCTGCATGTCCATTACTAGATACTGTCTGCATGTCCATTACTAGATTCTGTCTGCATGTCCATTACTAGATACTGTCTGCCTTGTAGTAGTATCCAGCGTGACCAAATACAGCCTTTGCGCCCTAAAACTAAATCAACCAGCTAATCTATTAACGAAAGGTGGTTGAATTAACGTCGCACTGGAGCAACAAAGCGGGCGCTTGGCAACGGTACGGGATCAATCCTGATGGAAAAGATCCGAGAACACTATTCATGCTTGCTAGCCAACGTCCACCCTTGGCTGTTGGGCCATTTGGTTGAGCGCTGACCAACAGAGACGGGAAAGCTCCTTTGACCCTTCCTCGGTGTCTGGTCATCAAGCCGGGCACTGATGCAGGTGGGCAGCATCCATTACTCTCAAGAACAATATTCATAGAGAAAATATAAAAGTAGATTGAGCAATGGTAATCTCTTTATGTGCTCAGGATAATGGGACCAGAACCAGTCAAAGCGTGACCTTTAGACTCCTTTCGTCTATGGGAAGAAGCGAATATCCATGATCTGATTGGTCCACGGGACGGGAGAAAAGCCTATCCATCATCTGATTGGTTCAAGCGACATAGTCGAGTTTGGCGATTTCACCACTTTTGTCGTCACTTTATAGAAATGGGCATTCATGCATCTACCCTTTCAGAAAATGTTATATCGGCAAACTAGGCGATAAGATGCCAAATCGGCCAACCAAGTAAATTTTTGACAGAACACTCACGTGACAACTAGTCGACATGTTGGTCACTTTTTGAAGCGCCTTTCGATAGCAATTCTCAGTCTACTTATATTTCCCGTCTATGGCAACACCTCGTAATGTTGAACCATGATCTGAAGACCTGGCATCCTACTCTCCAAACGTCCACACAACGCCAACATGAGGACATTTGGGGCCACGACAGATTTAAAGTGCACCAGCTCTCACGTACACGAAGGTATTTCTTTCGATCGAGTTTCGAACTCGCAACCCTCCGGTTGCTAATCCGCTACTCTCCCAAATGGGCTAGGGCCGCTGTATCCCGGTTGGAAGAACATCGGATTAGAAACCGGAGGGTTGCGAGTTGGAATCCCCAACTAAATACCGTCGTGTACAAGGAGTATGCACGTTAAATCCGTGGTGGCCTCAAATGTTCTCACGTTCGCATGGTGTGGAAGTTTAGAGAGTAGGATGCCAGTTCAGGTGTGACCTCGACATTTGACGGTGGTTCAAATTTACGTGATATACTCCTTGGATCTTTCTCTTCGGACCGTCGCCAATAGCCGGTTGTGTTACTCCAGTGCGACGGGAATTAAATACCTACCTACCTACCTACCCAAAGGGTTACTTCGGACCTAATCACATTTAACGAAAAATACTTCACTTCATAAAAACTTACTCTCACTTAATACTTTATAAAAAACTCAACTAATAAATAAAAAGTATCTAAACCTCTTCCAAAACGAGGTTGTTACTCTCTGGTCCAACATCACGGCAGATGTTTCCCAGAGCCGTCACCTCCACCTCAAACCTCCCATCTCCTAAACAGCTAATTTACGTCACCAATTAAAACTTCCAAAACTCCAAAAAGCGCAGACAGCCCCTGTTTCAAGCCCTCACCCTCCGCGCCGACGCGGTCTTTCCCAACACCCCAAGAAACACCTCAACCCCAAAAGAGGACAACCCTCCATCATGGCACCCTAATGTATTCATGAAACATCCCAGTGTCTGCGGAGGAAACTCACGTAAAATAAGTAAACGGGCATTCGCAATCACTCAGTCAGGGCCCGTTGCCACACCCAAAAGTTACCTGTTTACCTGGACAACCCCCTATCATTAATGCCGGCAGGTAATCGCGCTAGGTTTCAGGCCTCCAGTGACGGGCCTGCCCTCCTTAATAACTGACAGGCCTTGTCCCGAACGCTTTAATTTCGGGTCGGCGGCGTTTGAGGGGAGTAAACACTGGCAGGCGGTCTGTCAAGGGCAGTTATTTACTTATCGCGAGGTCCCTGGATTTCCCGGAGGACTGTAGTGCTGGATGCGGCTATCTGCCCTGGCACGGCTCACTCTGTCCCGACGGATTTTAATTGTTGGTTGTTTTACAATGATTTATTCGTTAGCGTTTCTAATTGTTGAAGGTTTGATGTGTCCGATGGTTCTTAGAGGACACAGACGGAGCCGTGGTAGCCCAGTTGGAAGAGCGACGTATTAGCTAGGTAGGTAGGTTAGGTATTCTATTTAACGTCGTACTGGAGAAGCGCAACGGGCTATTGGCGACCGTCTGGAATACATCCCCGAAGGGAAAGATCCGTGGACAACACAACGTAATTTTGAATCACGGTCAGACGACGAGGTCACACCTGAGTTGGGATCCCTCTCTCCAAACTATCACACCACGTCAACGTGAGGATATTTGAGGTCACGACAAATTTAATTTGCACCAGCCCCCTTTGTACACGACGGTCTTTGGTTGGATTCGAACTCTGAACCCTCCGATTGCTAATTCGTTACTCTTCCAACCGGGCTACCGCGGCTCTTTAAAGCCCTTTGGACCAAAAAGTGTAGGTAATAATCAATCAAAATTATACCTATTTATCAAATCGGAAAAAAATGAAATTTTTGGTGTTGAGCAGAATTTTAGTGATTGGTATTGGTATTTGGTATTGGTGTTTTCAATTAACGTCACATTGGAGCAACACAATGGGCTATTGGTGACGGTCCGGGATCAATCCCAGAGGGAAAGTTCCGAGGACAACACCACGTAATTTTGAACCACGGTCAGATGACGAGGCAACACCTGAGCTGGCACCCCACTCTCCAAACTTCCACACCACGCCAACATGAGGACATTTGAGGCCACGACAGATTTAACGTGCACCAGCCCCCTTTGTACACGTCGGTGTTTGACTGGATTCGAACTCGCAACCCTTCGGTTGCTAGTCCGTTACTCTTCCAATCGGACCACCGCGGCCCTTTAGTGATTGGAGTGTGTGGGGGGGGGTATTTCAATTAACGTCACACTGGAGCAACACAACGGGCTATTGGTGACGGTCCGGGATCAATCCCAAAGGGAAAGATCCGAGGACAACACCACGTAATTTTGAACCACGGTCAGATGACGAGTGATTGGAGTGGGATGAATATGCTATGGCCACGGTTCAGCTCACTATGCCCGATGGCTTTTAATTATTGGTTCTTTTGCAATGATTTATTCGTTATCCTTTCTAATTATTGAAAGTTTAATAAGTCGGATGCATTTTAGAGACCATTTTTTTGATTGTTGTCAATTCCTCCCTGGGTGTATTTCTCTCTTCTGTATCAGTAAAGCTTTCATTGTGTGTCGGTCTATTACTTGATATTGTATGTCTTGTGTCTGGCGCAGCATGGCGAAATCTAGCCCTTGCGCCATTAAATACCAACAAACCAACCAACCATCGATTGCTGTCAGTACATCAGACAAGGGTGGTATCGATAATAGTAATTAATTAACGTCGTACTGGAGCAACGCAATGGTCTATTGACGACGGTCCGGGAACAATCCCGAAGGGAAAGAACAGAACATCAGACAAGGAAAATGTTCTACAGCAGCGATTTTTAACCGCAAGAATGGCATGAGTGGACCTTATGGTGAAACGTCGTAACCCTCCAGGTGGTTTCGACGAGGTATATCGTCCATCAAGATCGGAGCAATTTTGCTAATGACGAGACATATCGTCATCAAGGTATTGCCTATTTTTGACGTAAATACGTCTTTAAAATCGGTATGGAGGTCATCGGCAGAAACTTGCGCGTCACGAAAAGTGTTGATATATCAAAGCCCCATAACTCCATGGGAATCAGCCTATGGGGATAAATGACCTACCATCGTGTAAAGGAAGGTGGGACGCATCGACCACTAATCCACTCCCCTCTGACCTTTGTACCGCGTGGTGGGGGAAATGAATTACATTTCGGTCATACGCTGGCCGGTTTAACAGATGTAACTTCAGTTCTAATCGCAGGGTCGTGACGAGTGCGTGCTTAAATTGAAGAGAACGACGCGTTCTACAATTCTATTTCACTAGTTGACAGTTCAAACTATTTGCGTGAAAATTGTGTGCAGTTGGAAGTGACGATGTGTCGAAGATTTCGCTATGAAGTCAACACAACACACTAAAGTTCAATTGCGGCATAGGAAACGTAAATAGGTTGAAAGAGCATCTCAAGACGAACAAAATAACACCAAGAAGTGTAAACCTATGACAAGTGCGGAGAGATCTAGAGCTTACCGAAGACGCAAGAAGGAGCAGGCGCGCGTACGCGGCGACGTCGCTGGACCATCTAACGAGCTGAAACCACGCTTGGAAACATCGCCATCGACCTTACCTTTGTCAGGAACATCAGCATCGACACCATGCCGTTTGTCTCGTACTTTAGCTATCACAGACCCATCATCCATAAGGTCGCCATAGAATAACTAAGCGTTGCCCACACTCTAACACCACTGTTATGTATCCACCAAAACTGGCTGAATAAATAAATATCAAACAAATACCCGCCGTCTTCATTTCACCAGCGACCCACTTACCAGGTATTCCGCCCAAAAGTATTCACGAACCAAACCTTACGGTACAGTGGGAACTGTGCCTACCCGCTGTTTTTTATGTTGACGGCATCAAGATCTGATCAATTTTCTTTCAATGACGAGGTACTTCGTCTATCAAGATCTGCTAATAGTTTTGCTAATGACGAGATAACTCGTCAAGACAACCATAAGGAGGCATAAAATATGTACGATTTGTTTCATTGCAATGGTTTAGGAGGGTTCCGAGTTTAAAACTCGGTCCAACCAAAGACAGTCGTGTACACTGTGGGCTGGTACACATTCAATCATTCGTGGCCACAAATGTCCTCACGTTGGCGTGGTATGTAAATTTAGAGAGTGGGGTGCTAGCTGAGGTATTGACCTCGTCATCTGACCGTCCGTGGTTCAAAATTACGTGCTGTTGTCCTCGGATCTTTCACTTGGGGATTGATCCTGGACCGTCACCAATACCCCGTTGTGTTGTTCCAATGTGACGTTCATCAATTACCATCATTTCAAAGGTTTAGCGTCAATCCTCCTTGGTCCAATATGGCGCTTGCTCCATAAAATCCAACCAACCAATAAACAGATAAATTTTTAACTTTTAACAAGTGTTCTCAAATAAATCAATAATGCTATTTTTAATTCTCGTACTTTTCAGAATCTGTTTTTGTACTACAAAGCATCACTAATAAATTGCTTAAAGAAATTTTTAAAGCCTCTTTGGAATGCAACGGGTAGGTGTGAGAACTATTTTTTATAAATCAAATCAAAATTATACCTCTTTACTGTCAGATCGCAAAATATATTGTTTTCGGTGTGCCGCAGAAATTTACTGATTGATGGAGTGAATTGTCTGGCCAGACTTTGGTTCACTCTGCTCGATGAATTTTAATTATTTTTTGTTTTACAATGTATTCGTTAGCGTTGCTAATTATTGAAAGTTTAATATGTCTGATGCATTTTAGTGAACGTGATGTTGTTTCGATTATTATCATCAAGGTTCAAATTAAGGTTTAATTTATCGGATGCTTTTTAGTGAACGTGATGTTGTTTCGATTGTTAACATCAAGGTTCAAACATCGTACAAATTAGATGTTCTACAGCAGCGATTATTAACCGCGAGATTCTCACGTGCAGACCTTACTTATGGTGAAACGTTTTATAAAGTGTATGTAGTACTGGAGGCTGTTCAGACATTTTTAACGATGTTAATAGACTGAAGATAAATTTTTTACATAACATTTTTGTGTTTTAAATGATAGCTCTTATTGTTAACTATCTTCATACACCTTAATTTCCATGATAACTTTTGTAGTATCGACAGAGGTATTTTGTTCCATTCTTGTTTCACAATTTTCCAATGTCCTTGAATGGTTTTCGGTCGACATTTCGATAATACTCTTTTTTAAAAGTCCAAAAGCACAAAAGTCCATGGGTGAGACATCTACAGATTTAGCAGGAATATCAGTAAATGGATACCAGTTTCTTGTTCCATTTTTTCTAAGAATTTAATAGTGGATTTAGATGTGTGGCTGTTTGTTTTATCCTGATGCAGCTCTACTAATTGTTGGCACTGTGGGTAAAGATATGGTATTTCTTTTTTGAATAGTGGGGATAAAGTATGGTCTTGATAACTTTGTGGGAGTTGATTTTTACATTTTTTCCACTCTACTTTTAACTTTCCACTATATGCAAAACCTGCAACAATCATAAATCCCTTAGAGAAAGTTTCTTTAGATTCTTTGAAACCCACGTTTTAAGATTTTTTTCTCCTCTTTTATGATAATAAATCCTTTTTTTATTGCATTCATTTAAATACACCCACGTCTCGTCTATTGTCACAACATTTTCTCATCTTTCTCCAGCTAAATGCTTCTCATACCGAATTCTGCAGCGAGTTCTGTTGTTCTGCAATATGTCGTGGAGATAGACGATGAACATTGTATTTTTTAGCTTTTTCAAGATTCAAATCACTGTTAATTATTTTTAACGGTGAACGTTTTAATGACTTTACAATAGTCCTTTGATTTGGCGGATTCTCTTTTAAAATTAAAGATCCTACCTTTACAAATATTCTCAAATTATTTTCTTTTTCGGATACGTATTTGGAAGTATTTTTCCACTTTTACGATTTTTTCCTTTCTCATTAATAATAATACTCATCGTACCTTTAGATATCGAAAAACCATGACTTTTACAGCGTTTTTGAATAATTGAATAAGCATAATTCCCTTCGGATAGAGCGGAAACATAGCCTTCCATCCAATGCATATTTAAAAGCGCCATTTTGAAAGTAAACAAAAATCTGAGTTAGCAGACGATAAGTTATACTGCTGCGAAAATAGAATTCTATCGTAGCATACAATTTTTTTACAACTCATCAAAATAGTTCAAAAAATTTCCGAACAGCTTCTGTATATACAGCGGTTGAACCTACATCCAAAAAGTTCTTTATAGTAGACAACAAAGTTGCACTGTCTTTCATTGATCATGCTAAACATTAACCCACAAGGGTCATGGGGTTTCCTAGAAGCATAGTTTGCTATCCCTCATAACAAACTTAACCTCCTGTTGGTTGCTTCGACGAGATATCTCGTCTCATTAGCAAAATTGGTTAGATCTTGAAGCACGAGATATCTCGCAATTAGAAAACTGACCAGATATCTCGAGATATCTTGTTATTAGAAAACTAGCCATATCTTGATGGACGAGATATCTATGTAGCTCATTGGAAAGATTCTATTTCTTTCTTAGAATATAATCATTGAATAGATTCCATTGGCTCTTTCCTTAGAATATAGACCATTGGAAAGATTCTATTCATCATTTCCTTAGTAGAGCCGCGGTAACCCGATTGGAAGAGGAACGGATTAGCAACTGGAGGGTTGCGAGTTCGAATCCAATCAAAGACCATCGTGTACAAAGGGGGCTGGTGCACATTAAATATGTTGCGGCCTCAAATGTCCTCACATTGGCGTGGTGTGGAAGTTTGGAGAATGGGGTGTCAGCTCAGGTGTGACCTCGTCCTCTGACCGTGGTTCAAAATTACGTGGTGTTGTCCTTGGTTCTTTCCCTTCAGGTTTGATCCCGGACCGTCGTCAAGAGCCCGTTGTGTTGCTCCAGTACGACGTTGATTAAATACCTACCTACATTTCCTTAGAATATAGTCATTGAACAGATTCCATTGGCTCCTTTTTTTTGGTATATTGGAAAGATTCTATTGGTCACGGAGATTAAAATTAGTTAGACGTCATTCAGGGAAGACCGCAATCGGCAAAGTGCAATTATTAATGTGAACCTCTCAGATGGTTAAAACTTAATGACTATATTTAGATACATGATTTTTTGACTAGTAAAGCTGTAGTGTAAGTATGAGCCACGAACTTGATGCAAACCAGATAAATCCCGCAATGCCTTTCCTCTTTCATTTATCGTCAGCCAATATCTCATCCCAGCTCCACATTAGCAACCACCCTCCTAAGGATCATCACCACTCCCTCCAAATCGTGCCACTTAGACATCACAAGTCCCCGCCAGATGCTTTCCAGCACTTCTGGAGCACCTCTCGAAAAGCACTCGCCTTTGTCTACAGCTCCCAGCGACGCTGCCACGCAAGCTACAATGCCCCGGTCCCCGCTCTGTACCCTAAAGAGGACAGGGTACTTTCCCAATCGAACAAAAGGGGTTGGGGTGGAATCTACCTCCGGGACGATCATTTCCCGGCCACTCCATGGTGTTTGTCGTAAGGATTCGTGTTCCAAGGGATGGAGATCACTTTCATCAGGGGGGATTCTCACTTGAAGCCGACTGGGCTTTTGTGTGCGGTTGAGTTGAAGGGTTGGAGTTGGGGTTTTCGAAAAAGGGTTGTGTGCTTGTTCATAATGCGAGTCAACAGCGGCTGGTATTGCTGACGCATGGGTGCGGAGCTTTCAGCTTTAACGTTTGATCTTCTGTAACTGCTGAACTGAGATGATGACTAAACGTTTTAGTTCAGCGATGGACGACACGTTTTATAGTGTGGCAGCTTCAAAGAGAACAACCACTGGTTGTGGAACTGAATCTGAATTTAAGACAAAATCCATCATTATGAAACGCATGTCCACCATTTTAGTAGCATGAGAAGAGTTCGCGCCGTACCTATCTCAGTGGTAGTTGTTGGCGCTACTCTTTAATTGGCGTAACTTTTCTAGACATGTACTTGGCGAGCGCCAAAGAATGTTGCCATCTTGCCAAAGAAAGTTATAGTCCCTGCTAAGTATAAGACGCTATCGCCAGCGTTCCGTTCATTCAACCATTCTTTGTGCACTTAGGATAATGCAACTCTTATGTATTAGGATAATGCAACTCTTATGTACTTAGGATAGTGAAACTCTTATGTACTTAGGATAGTGAAACTCTTATTATGAAGACTAAATGTTTTAGTTGAGCAATGTGGGACACGTTTTATCATATGACAACTTAAAAGAGCGCGTCAACTAATTACACAATCAAATTTAAAACAAAATACAACATTATAAAACTGGAGCCCGGTTGGAAGAATAGCGGATTAGCAACAGGAGAGTTGTTGGATCAAAATTCCATCCAACGAAAGACCGTCGTATGCGCGGAGGTTGGTGTATGTTCAATCTGTCATGACATCAAATGTCCTCACGTTGGCGTGGTGTGGAAGATTGGAGAGTGGCCAGCTCAGGTGTTTACCTAGTCATCTGACTGTGCTTCTAAATTACTAGGTGTTGTAATCGGATCTATCCCTTCCTGTTTGATCCCGGACAGTCGCCAATAGCTCTTTGTGTTGCTCCAGTGCGACGTTAATTAAAATACATACATACCTTGCGATCAAACCTTAAAGTAACCTAAAGTAACCCTAAACCCTACAGTATGAACGGTACATTTTGTTGCTGCACTGAAGACCCTGACATTATAGTAATTATAAGTAAATAACATTAAAATGCATTAACACATGTTTAAAAATTAGGGATCACTCTGAATTCGAATCCAGCAAGGTCACCTGATCTCAACTAATAGAATATGCATGAGATGCTCTGGAACGCCAAATTCCGGCATGCACACCACAACCATGGACCGCAGAAGAGCAAAGCTTGTTGATTGGGTTGGGATTTTATGGCGCAAGGGGTGTATTTGGCCATGCTGTAACAGGAATCAAATCAGCGTCACTTAAAATCGCAGGTTGGTAGGACAGTGGCTATAACCACTAAGCCATAACGATCCCGCAGAATACTCTATTGCGTGAATTGGACTTGATACGAGAATTCTTAGACAGCCTTGTTGGTAGCATGACTGGACGTTGTGAGGCCTGCATTAAGGTCAGAGGCCAGCACATTCCCTATTAACCCCTAGTGATTTCGACGAGATATCTTCGTCCATCAAGATCTGACCAATTTTGATAACCACGAGATATCTCGTCATCAATATATTGCGGATTTTTTGATGACGACGAAGTCAGGATCTGGTCAGTGTCACTATTGACGAAGACACCACATCGGGAAAACCACCAGAAGGGTTGAGTTGCTCTTAAAAGAGCAAAACATGCTATTTTCGTTGTAACTAAAACCTACAATGTGTTCACCTATGCACCTCATTTCCATTTCTTTGGATTGCAGCAGCAACACGAGTTATGCGGATTTTCTTATTTCATTCCACATAGCTTGAGGAATATCCATTAGTAGTTTGAGATGCTTCAGTGCAGGTCCCTTGTTACTGGATTTCATCTTAGTTTACACTATCCTTAATTTTTGGAACTGGGGGTTGCGAGTTCGAAACTCGATCAAACTAAAGACATCCGTATACGTGGCTGGTACACTGTATATCTGTCATGGCCACAAATTTCTTCAGTTTGGTGTGGTGTGAAAGTTTGGAGAGTGGGGTGAAAGCTCACAGGCGTTGACCTCGTCATTTGACCATGGTTCAAAATTACGAGGCGTTCTCCTCAAATCTTTCCCTTCGGGTCTTTGTAAGCGGCGCAGGTTTTACTCCTCACTGGGGTATTTCTCTTCCTGTGTGTCATCAAAAACGTGCTTTGTGTGTGTGTTTATGTCCATTACTTGATATTGTATGTCTTGTGTCTGGCGCCGCATGGCCACCCTTTCGCCATAAAAACCAAAAAATCAACTAGCTCTTCGGGGTTGATCCCGAACCGTCGCCAATAGCCTGTTGTGTTGCTCCAGAGGACATTAATTCAACTACCTACCTACCTTTAATTTTTGGTAGGTAGGTATTTTAATTGACATCCCACTGGAGCAACACAACGGGCTATCGGCGACGGTCCGGGATCAATCCCGAGGGGAAAGAACCAAGGACAACACGCAATTTTGAATCAGTCAGATGACGAAGTCACATTTGAGCTGGCACCCCACTCCCCAAACTTCCGCACCACGCCAACGTGAGGCCATTTGAGGTCACGACAGATTTAACGTGCACGAGCCCCCTTTATAAATACGACGGTCTTGGGTTGGATTTAAACTCACAACCCTCCAGTTACTAATCTGTTACTTTTCTAACCGGTCTACCAAAGTCTACCCTTAATTTTCGGTGTATAAGTACATAGTTTAACCTTGACCCTCTTGGCGTTTGTCTCGACGAGATATCTCGTCATTGGAAAACTAACCAGATTTTGATGGACGAATATCCCTCTCACATGTAAAGGCTGACCAGATCTTGATGGACGAATATCCCTCTCACATGTAAAGGCTGACCAGATCTTGATAGACGAATATCCCTCTCACATGTAAAGGCTGACCAGATTTTGATGGACGAATATCCCTCTCACATGTAAAAGCTGACCAGATCTTGATGGACGAATATCCCTCTCACATGTAAAAGCTGACCAGATTTTGATGGACGAATATCCCTCTCACATGTAAAAGCTGACCAGATCTTGATGGACGATACATCCCTCTCACATGTAAAAGCTGACCAAATCTTGATGGACGAATATCCCTCTCACATGTAAAAGCTGACCAGATTTTGATGGACGAATATCCCTCTCACATGTAAAAGCTGACCAGATCTTGATGGACGAATATCCCTCTCACATGTAAAAGCTGACCAGATTTTGATGGACGAATATCCCTTTCACATGTAAAAGCTGACCAGATCTTGATGGACGATACATCCCTCTCACATGTAAAAGCTGACCAGATCTTGATGGACGATACATCCCTCTCACATGTAAAAGCTGACCAAATCTTGATGGACGAATATCCCTCTCACATGTAAAAGCTGACCAGATTTTGATGGACGAATATCCCTCTCACATGTAAAAGCTGACCAGATTTTGATGGACGAATATCCCTTTCACATGTAAAAGCTGACCAGATCTTGATGGACGATACATCCCTCTCACATGTAAAGGCTGACCAGATTTTGATGGACGAATATCTCTCTCACATGTAAAGGCTGACCAGATCTTGATGGATGATATATCTCTTCCCTTGAGAAAAACTCGTCATCATAAAAAATCGGCAATATCTCGTCATTAGCGAAATTGGCCAGATCTTGATGGACGAGATATCTCGTCGAAGCCACTTAGAAGGTTAAGCACAGTAGTATAATTCTTTTAAAAATCTTCTTGACTACAATTCAATCGTTCACTGCATAGAGAACTTAAATCTCATTAGCGAATCGACACAAACTTGTCAGAACGAAATCCATAAATCAATTTCGTAACTCCAAATGTTTATCCCACTAGGATCGCTTAAGCTCAGCAATTTTAATTGTACCTCGATATTTGAGGTAGACAATATTTCAAAAAGCAATTAAGAATTCGCGTATTATCGGTCAAAATCCCTTCCAAGTTTACGGCGAAAAACAACATTAGCATTTGAAATAAACTCGTCCTGGATTCAAACTCAATTAAACATCTTCAGTTTGATGCTTTCTGATTCAGTGATTAAACTATTAAACCATCTTACAGTTCCGAACTGCGATCCTCGTTGGAGAACTAAAGCCGTTCTGAGCCGAACACGAATTAAGTCGTCTGTCCATTCGCTACTTTCAGATCCCATTGCTTCGGTTCGGGATCTTCCTTGGGTCTGAGATATAGGATGTTGATTCCTAGACTTGACTAATTCGAAGTCTAGGAGTAATTGATTTCTCGACTCGTCCTAGCAGGCAGACAGACATCGAGGGTCGAGCTTTATCGAGATGGAAGTAGAATCGGAAGCGCTCGGTGGTTTGGGATTAAAGTGGTGCAGTTTCAGTTGTGTCCACTCTTGCTATCCTGTCTGTTAATCCTTTGAGTTCAAACCAGTTCTGACATCGACCAATACAATATCTCTGTTATAATTTATATTTTATTTATTTGTGCACGTGAAAGATGCTCCTAGTAATCAAAGGATTGCGAGTTCGAAATTCGCAACTTCGGTTCAGCCGAAGACCGTTGTATATAAGGGGGTTGATGCGAGTTAAATCTGTTGTGGACTCAAATGTCGTCACATTGGCGTGGTGTGGAAGTTTGGAGAGTGGGGTGCCGTCTCAGGAGTTGACCTCATTATCTGACCGTGATTCAAATTTGAGTGACGTCACATCCAGGATAACGACAGGAAATATGTTCTACCACAAAATTACTAGCGTCATCTACCATCTCGTTTTACAGAAAGACTTTATGAGTCCCGACTCTGGGACTATGCTGAATGAATTGAAAAAATATGACAGATTTTCACGGACAAGGTAGGTAATTGAATCGGAGTCATTAGTGACGGTCTGGGATCAAACCTGAAGGGTATTTTGTATTTTTTTTGTTGGGGGGGTATTTCAATTAACGTCACACTGGAGCAACACAACAGGCTATTGGTGACGATCCGGGATCAATCCCGAAGGGAAAGATCCGCGGAATACACCTTCCTCCCTGAGTGTATCTCTATCTTTTGTGTCCGTAAAGCTTTCACTGTGTGTGTGTGTCAATTACTTGATATTGTACGTCTTGTTTCAATTACTTGATATTGTACGTCTTGTTTCAATTACTTGATATTGTACGTCTTGTTTCAATTACTTATTGTATTGTGTCTGGTGTAGAATGAACAAATATGGCCCTTGCGCCATAAAACCCAAAAAACCAACCGAGGACAACACCACGTAATTTTGAACCACGGTCAGATGACGAGGTTACACCTGATAGAAGTTCGGAGAGTGGGATTTCAGCTCAGGTGTAACCTCGTCATCTGACCGTGGTTCGAAATCACGTGGTGTTGTCCTCGGACCTTTTCTTCCGGAATTGATCTCGGACCGTCGTCAATAGCCCGTTGTGCTGCTTTAGTACGACGTTAATTAATTACCATTACCACCATTACGATTACCTAGGATCTTTTTCTGTTTTGATCCCAGCTCATCGTCAATATCCCGTTGTGTTTCTCAAGTGCGACGTTAATTAAAATACCTACCTTCCCGATAGGTAGGTATTTAACTAACGTCGCACTGGAGACAACACAATGGGATATTGGCGATTCTAGTACGTCGTGTTGCTTCAGCGCGACGTTAATTCAACTTCTTGCCAACCACTAGAAATGACTCACACCGTTTTCAACCGAAGAGTCTTCACGGGCCAAGAGGAATTCTTATCCAGTTTTAATTATGACAGGATCGGGAGAACAATTCATTATTTATCGGATAGCGGAACGTGATTGGCGGAGGGACTAACACGTGACGAGAAGCCGCGCGATATGTAAATTGGCCTCGGATATCTGAAACTTAAATTCCGCCGCTAGTTATAAACCTTGATGTATGCAAATTCGGGGCGAATGTTATTTAGAGGAAATGGAATCCGAAAGACACAGAAGTTGTGTGGTAATTGTGTTTCCTCTCCTAACAGGGAATGAAACGCCGCTTCTTTATCATCCGAGGTATGATTTAAATGGTGATTTGGGATGACAGTTAAATTAAAAGCTGTTCGGAGATGCGGCTAATTTTGAGATCTTTAATCTGGTTGGCATTCGAGTGCGATACTTTTCTGCTGTGAGCTTTCGGTGTCAGGAGGAGACTTCAATGGCGTGTGGGTAGATAACTGTGTCCACTGAAATTAACTTCGAAGGAACTAATTTTTGTTCTTGTCGATACAATTTATATGGATGTAGAGGATCGAGGTGGCCCAGTTGGAAGAGTGAAGGATGAGCAACCGGAGGGCGGCGGGTTCGAAGCCGTTCGCTGCAGCTGGTGCACGTTGAATGTGTCGTTGTCATAAATGCTATTACGTTGGTGTGGTGTGAAAGTTTGGAGAGTGGGATGCCAGAGCAGTTGCTAACCTCGTCAACTGACCGTGGTTCAAAATTACGTATTGTCCTCAGATCTTTTTCACTTTGGGCTTGATTCCGGACGGTAGCCGATAGCCCGTTGCGTTGATCCAGTACGACATAAATTTATCTACCAACAAGCCAACCACGTTAAATCTATCATGGCTTGAAATGTACTTAAGTTGGAGGGTGTGGAAATTTGGAGAGTGGGGTGCCAGCTCAGGTGTGACCTCGTCATCTGACCGTGGTTCAAATGACGAGGTGTCCTCGGATTTTTCCTTTCGGGTTTTATGTGGTGTTGTCCTCGATCTTTCCCTTCGGGATTGATCCCGGACCGTCACCAATAGCCCATTGTGTTGCTCTAGTGTGACGTTAATTGAAATACCCCCCCCCTTACTTCAATAAACAACCAGAGAATAAAATTATAGATTAATTAACAATTGAATTACAAACTTGGACAATGTTAACTTTGAAGATTTATTAATCTAAAATTTATTGAACATTGCACAAATTAAATTGATCAAATATGCTATTATTCGAAAGGTAGGTAGCTGTTTTAATTAACGTCACACTGAAGCAACACAGCGGGCTATTGGTGACGCTCCGGGATCAATCCCGAAGGGAAAGATGGAGGACAACACCACGTAATTTTGAACCAGTCAGATGACGAGAACACTTCATCTGGCACCCCACTAGAAATCTTAACGTGCACTTGTAAAAGGGGGGGTATTTCAATTAACGTCACACTGGAGTAACACAACGGGCTATTGGTGACGGTCCGGGATCAATCCCAAAGAGAAAGATCCGAGAACAACACCACGTAATTTCGAACCACGGCATTTGTAAAAGGATACGTGCACTTGTAAAAGGTGGGATGAAGATAAATCTTCAATAATTCGGTTGACTTCTGGAAGAACAATACTTTAAATTAGATGGAAATTATCACGAAAAGACGAACCAGATGGATTCTAAAGACTACTAACAAACATAATTGAAATTTCTTTATATCCAATTTTACTAGTACATATTACTATTTTAAACTTTTTTTATCTAAACATATCTGTCTATAATTGAGTGTTTAATGCTAATTTGACTACTTAAGTTTAAAAACCTTTTTATTGAATTCAACTTGGTCTTTTGTGTTTGACGCAGCTTGTTCGTTATTGAACCTTGCGCTATAAAACCCAAACACAACAATCAGCCAAACTAAGTATTTACATACTATACTATATCAGAACGTAACTACATTTTGTTTTAGGCGGCATCAGACTTGAATTAGGTACCCCCAAAAAATCAAACTTCACTTCTGACCCTTCGCATCTGTATATAGCCTATATGACAGGTGAAAACGTCCATTTTAACCTTAAATCTAATATATATAAAACCTCTAAGAGGTAGTTTGTCCATCAAGATCTGATGAATTTTTCAAATGACGAGATATCTCGTCAACAAGATATTGCCGATTTTTCGATGATACCGAGATCAAAAACTGGTCGATTTTCTTCTAACGACGAGATATCTCGTCCATCAATGTCTAGTCAATTTTGTCAGTTTGACTAGATAAATCCTCGAGACAACCCCTACGAGGGTTGAAGACACCTTCGCGACCAAGACTCCTCCAATCGAATAACCCAATCCATCAAAGGTCCGTGGTAGTTTGGTTGGAGGAGTAACAGTCTAGCAACCGGAAGGTTGCGAGTTCGAATCGAACCAAGGACCATCGTATACAAAGGGGGCTGGTTCACGTTAAATCTGTCGTGGCCTCAAATGTCCTCAATTTGGCGTGGTGCGATAGTGGTGTTGTCCTCGGATCTTTCCCTTTGGGATGGATCCCGGACCGTCGCCAATAGCCAGTTGTGTTGCCCTAGTTCGACTCGACGTTAATTACATACTGACCTATATTAACCCTCCTGGTGGTTGTCTCGACGAGGTATCTCGTCATTAGCAAAGCTGACTAGTTCTCGATGGACGAGATATCTCGTCATTGGAAGAAAACTGACCTGGTTTTGATCTCGTAATAATAAAAAAAATCGATAATATCCCATTTTTCAAAACTGATCTATGTCGATGGACAAGATATCTCGTCATTAGCAAAATTGATCCATCTCGATGGACAAGATATCTCGTCATTAGCAAAATTGATCCATGTCGATGGACAAGATATCTCGTCATTAGCAAAATTGATTCATGTCGATGGACAAGATATCTCGTCATTAGCAAAATTGATCCATCTCGATGGACAAGATATCTCGTCATTAGCAAAATTGATCCATCTCGATGGACAAGATATCTCGTCATTGGCAAAATTGATCCATGTCGATGGATAAGATATCTCGTCATGAGAAAAATTGATCCATATCGATGGACAAGATATATCGTCATTAGCAAAATTGATCCATGTCGATGAAGAAGATATCTCGTCATGAGAAAAATTGATCCATGTCTATGAACAAGATATCTCGCCATTAGCAAATTTGGTCATATGTTAGTTAAAGAAATACCTCGTCGTAACCACTAGGAGGGTGGTTAAGACACCTTCGCTTCCAAACCTCCCTCTCAATCGAATCACCCAATCCCATCAAACTCATTTTTACAGAGCTGCCTGCCCAAGAGAGGACAGACCTCTCACTTCCACCATCTCAATTAATTCCCAAATCGAATCCAAAAGGTTCCTGTCTCCAATTACCAGGGCCAAAAGGTTCCCCCTCGAGGGTTCCATCAATAAGCGCCAACATATCGATGACCTGGGAAACGGGATAGTTTATAATAAATCAACTCCACAAACCACCATCAATTTCTTCCGGGGGGTTTCACACTAATGCGGCGGCGGAAATCGTATACCCACTCACAGCTAATTCGCCATTTGCATAGAAGGCCTTGATGAATGGCGGGATATGATCACAACATTGTCTCCATCTCGAATCCCTGTTGCAGTATCGCTTTCATTTTAATGAACAGTCGCTCTTTTGAGTGATTGTTGCTCCCCTCAAAATTTGAAACTAGTTATCCAGTTTTGATGAAGCTTCACGCCCGCTTCGATATGGACTCGGGGTCGATCCATCATAGGGAGTTTAGGGGTGTCGGGTGTCCCGGGTTCGGACTCCAATCGGATGAAGTATCCGATGTCCGAGTTCAATCTTGAGTTGGAGAGTAATTCATCTTATATTTCTCGTTTTATGTGTGTGGTTTTATTTTGTGTTGGAGCCCCCCGTCGCCACTTCGAGCGATAACGCGCCAATCTGGGCGCAGTGTGGATGTTGAGGTCCTATGGCGCAAGGTCCAAATACGGACAAGCTGCGCCAGTGGGCAGTGTGGGAGTTGTGGGATTTTTATATTTGTTCTATTTTTAGAAAAGAATCGTTTCTCGAGGGTGAAGGGTGGTCGGGTCCATCTCTCCCCCTTTGACCAGTAGATCGCCCACAAGATCCTTTAGCTATTGCCGTGCTGAATTTCCATCGTCAACTTACTCGGCGTGGCTATGGCATCTCTTCCTGTTGGATACCAGGTCACGTTGGCATTACAGGCAATGAAATTGCTGACTGCCGCAAAGTATGCTATAAACTTCTTGACTCTTTGTATTCCCCATACAAAGATCTCAAACAAAATGTCAAGGACATAATTTAGAATGAATGGAGTGTGCAGAGTGGAAACAAACTCCACAGAATTCAACTTGCTATCTCTTTTTGGCCTTTGTGTTCTCGCCGTCTAGGCGTGATTTTAACTAGGCATTCGAGAATTACACATCGATACTTGCTGGATGGAAGAAATTCTATCTTGTGCCATCAATGCGATGGAAATCTTACGATCTCTCATTTCTTAACTTCATGTCCCGGGTTATGGCATTTTTTTACATTCGATTTTTTAAAACTCCCTCGCCCAGTTTGTCTGCCTTGCTGGGAAATCCTCCTCACTCTGCACTCTTACCTTTTTACGATGTTCTGGATTTTTAAGATGTATATAGTTGTCATCTTCATGTTTCAAAGGTATACTGTTGTCATCAGTCATATTTTTAAAAATACATATTTTCTTATCTTAAGGTTTTTAACGTTTATCTACTATCTTTTGTATTGAAAACAAAGAATCGTCCTGTATTTATATTTTTTTAAACTTCAATGTTCTTAACTTAGGCTTTTTATAATATTCGGAAATTGAAATTTTTAGACTACCGTTTTACTAGTTTGACTGTTTCAACTGTTTCACTTGTCAACGCCAAAGGGAAAAAATCCGAGGACAACACCACGTAATTATGAACCACGGCCAGATGACGAGGCAACACCTGAGCTGGGCTCCCCACTTTTCCAGCCACTTCCACACCAGCCAACGTGATGACATTTGAGGCCCCGATAGATTTAACTAGCAGCCCCTTTGTACAAGACGGCATGTGGTTGGATTCGAAATCGCAACCCTCCGCTTGCTAATCCGTTATTCTTCGAACCGTGCTTCCGCGGCCATGAATTTAGAATAATTTGTGTTGTTTTTCCGAATACTTTTGCACATTTCGCTCACAGTTTGAAGGTAAGAATAAGTCTCATCCTTCTGTGAGGTGCATCTACAGTGGATCCCTTCAATCGTGGACCTCAGGGGAAACGAAGTAGCGGATGATTTGGCGAAGGCGGGAGTCGATGAACCATTGTCCGATACTCACTCATTGACGTTTCTTGAGCTTTACTCTATTAGAAAAAAACTTGATAAGAAGGCATGAATCGTCCCCCCGGTACACTCTTGGTATCGTGGGGATCTCCCCGGAAGATCTCTTGCTCTCAATTGCGACAGACATATTCAGACAGCGCTCTCCCGCTTTTTCAGTGGCCATATGATGAGTCTCACATTTTGCTGTGGTCGCAAGATTCAGCCTGTTTTCCTTAAATGCCAGTCTGACCAGGTCTTAGCAGCATACATTCTGGAGTGCCTGGAGTTGTTCCGAGACGACCTGTTTTCTGAATCTCTTTTGGTGTATGACTTTCTGCGGGTGAATGGACTTGTGGATTTGGTTTAGATGGAGCTAGACGATAGAGATTAGCAACAACAACGTCAGAATAATTTTTACGTTCTGTGCTATGAATAAACCTTCAGTGCTCAGTATCTCAATGAGCTTGAAAATGTGTGCCCATTAGGACACACATTTTCAAGCCCATTGAGATACTGAGATTATGGTGAGGTGCAGTTATACAACAGGTGGTCACAGTCCACGTCAGCCATCCCCCTACGCAGGACACATTTCGGGTCACGGAAAAGAGAAATATTTTAGTCTATTAAAGAACGATTATTGTAAAAGTGCTCAAAGTTTGGATTTAGAGTCAAAATTTTGTGTGTCTATATAAAAAGTCCCCACACAAAGAAAGAAGAGTCAGAGAGAAAAAATTGCTAAATATTTAAGTTGCTGTACCACCCTAACCCACCAAGTGGTTTCGACGAAATATCTCGTCCACCAAGATCTGACTGATTTTGATATTGACAAGATATCTTGTCCATCATTCTGGTCAGTTTTGCTAATGACGAGATATCTCGTCAAGATAAAACTGCCTTATAATAATAGGTAAAATAAATTGTCCTTTGCCCAGAACCGGTAACAGTTTGGAATAGGTTTCTGTATCAGAGGTTGGGTTGCTCACTACAGGGCAATTTTCGACTCGAAGATAAACCTCCAGAGGTGTTAAGGTGGTACAGAAACTTAAGTATTCAACAATTTTTGCTCTGTATCTCTTCACTCTATGTGGAGACGTTATATATAGACAAAAATTTTTGACCATAAATCTAAATTTTGTGCCCTTTGAAAAAATAAATATTCATAAATATTAAATATTTCACTTTTCCATGACCCGAAGTGGATCGAGGTAGCCCGGTTGGAAGATAACGGACTAGCAACTGGAGGGTTTTGAGTTCGAATCCCACCAGAGACCTTCGTGTACAAAGGGGATTGTCCCCTTTAAATCTGCCATGGCCTCAAATGTCTCCTCACATTGACCTGGTGCGGAAGTTTGGAGAGTGGGGTGCCAGCTCAGTGTGACCTTGTCATCTGACCGTGGTTCAATTTTGCGAGGTGTTGTCCTCGGATTTTTCCCTTCGGGTTTGATCCCGGATTGTTACCAATAGCCCGTTGTGTTGTTACAGTGTGGCGTCGATTAAAATACAAAATTTTGTGCGATTTTAAAAAATCGTTTTTTAATAGAGTTAGATATTTCACTTTTCCTTCCCCCGAAATTTTTGTCCTATGTAGAGTGACAATGTGGCTGACATGGGTTGAGACCACCTGTTGGAATGCTTGGGTAGTGACGTAGAATGCACGCTATTGGGAGGTGTCCATAACTTTTGAAGCAGCTTGAATCTTGATACTTTTTCTGCTCTTCTTTTAGTTGTATGCATTGACTTTTTGTGTCACACACTGACAAATGGATGTTGATGCACATATTAGTCTGATTGCCTATGCAATAAAAAATATAAATGATTAAAAAATTATTAATTATTTAATATTATTATTATAAAATATAAAATTGCTTTAAAATATTAATTTGGAATAAAACATATTAATTAAATATTAATATTATTAATATTAATTATTATATAAGTTTAATGCATATTATTAATATTGTGCATCAAATTATATTATTGTATATTATTATTTAAGCTTAATGGATACTAATAATTATTATTAAATTATTAGTATTAATGGATACTAATTATTATTAATAATTAGTATTAATGGATACTAATAAATTTATTTAAGTTTAATTAATAATAATATTAATAATTATTATTTAAGTATAATGAATAATAATATTAATTATTATTATTTAAATTTAATGAATAATAACAAATATTAATTATTATTCATTAAACAATTTATGTATTATACTAATTACTTAATCCTCCTGATACATGGAGCTAATTGATAAATTTGTCCTAGTGCCACTGCAATAAAAATTATGAATAATTCATTAAATAATTTTTGATACTATCCCCTAAAAAAATTATTTAACCCTCTTGTTGGCTGTCTTTAGAGATATTTCGTCATTAGTAGAAAACTTTTTGCCTCGTTAACATAAAAAAATCGGCAACATCTTGATGACGAGTTATCGCGTTCATTAGCAAAATTTGTCACATCTTGATGGACGAGATATCTCGTCAAAACCACTTGGAGGATTAAATAAATGCCATAATCTTTATTTCAAATGCGCAAATTTTGCATTGGAGGTTATAGGAATATAGTGCAGTGAGTGGTAAATTAAATAACGTGCGCAAAACAATGAGGTTCACCCTTGACTTAAGGTCAGAAAATAAACCCACAGATCCAGCATTTAGTCATTTTTATCCAAGGACACAATTTAAAAGCAAACATTTCTCCCTTGTCACAATACCACAAAACTGGCTTCTCGACGAGATATCTCGTTATTAGTAAAACTGAGCAGATCTTGATGGACGACTAGATATCTCGTCATTAGAAAACTGACCAGATCTTGAACTCGTCATCATAAAAATATCGGCAATATCTTGATGGACGAGATATTTCGTCATTAGAAGAAAACGGACCAGATCTTGATCTTGTCATCATAAAAATATCAGCAATATAATTATAACGAGAATATCTCGTCATTAGCAAAACTGGTCAGATCTTGTTGAACGAGATATCTCGTTGAGGGTTTAATAAATGTCCTTTCTTCATTATAAATGCATAAATTGCGCTTTGGGTTTTTTCCCGAAAAGTATAGCTTCGATATTGGGATCCGGTCATCTAATTTGGGATCCCAGATATTGGATAACCTAGAAATACTACAGGAGGTGCGAAATTAGATTACTTGCAGCACAAAATGAAGTCCAACCTTGACTTAAGGTCAGGAAATAATCCCAGCATTCAGTCAACCATCTCAAGGATAAAACTTAAAAGCAAACTTTCACCCATGTCACAATACCAAAGCTCATAATAAACATCAACGTAATCCAATATGTGGGACCACTAAAAAAATACACCAAGAAAGAAACAACCGATAGCTTTAGTTTCTTCCTTTCCCTATAGAGCCACTGCCTCTACAAAAGGAAGATTTACCGAGAAGACGAAATTGAGCGCGCCACCCTATATTTAGACGAGCTTATTAGATGTCGGCGTCCTTTTAATTTGATCCCTGGAATTCGTGCTGTTTCTTCGCAAACATCGGAAAAAACGGCGACCACGTGAGATGTGTGTTTGTGGAGTGTGGGTTTAGGATTTATGGGGTGTGTTCGAGCAATTTTTTTGGGGTGGGTAAGGGCGGTTTCTGTAACACCAAAGAAGCGTTTGTTAAGAAAGGTGGTATTTTTGAAGACGCAAGCGTCAAGACGGTAGAATTTGTGTTTTCTGTTTTTGCAGCTCACTGTGGAAAGTCGCGGAGTCTTCAGATCACAAACTTCATTCCATTAAACCATATATTCATTCGTGTCCATCTGATTCAATGCGAAAGATTCACATAAAATTGGACGCACGTGTTTTACACCCATCACCCTTTACTTGCAGAAATTTCTCCTTTGTGCAACACGTGTAATGTCCGCCTTCCACGAGAACTGATCCAGACAGTCTTGGGTGAGTGCATGTGGTTTCTATGGCACCAAAGTGTTTTTGTAAACCTCCAAATGGTTTCGAAGTGATATCTCATTCATCAAGATCTGACCAATTTTCCTAAGGACGAGATCAAGATATTACCGACGTCAAGATATTACCGATTTCTTTTATGATAACGAGATCAAAATCTGGTCAGTTTTTTCTAATGATGAGATATCTCATCCATCAAGATCTGGTCAGTTTTCCTAATGACGAGATATCTCATCCATCAAGATCTGGTCAGTTTTTTCTAATGACGAGATATCTCGTCCATCAAAATCTGGTCAGTTTTTCTAATGACGAAATATCTCTTCCATCAAGATCTCGTCCCTTTTGCTAATGACAGTAGATACTTTATCCGGACAACCACCAGGTGAGTTAAGAAATGTTTTATTTTTGAAGACGTAAGCATCACGAAGGTAGATTTTGTATTTTCTGTTTTTGCAGCTCCTTGTGGAAAGAGTCACGGAGTTTCAGATCACAAACTTCATTCCATTAAACCATATATTCATTCGTGTCCATCTGATTCAATGCGAAAAAATTGACGTAAAATTGGACGCACGTGTTTTACACCCATCACCCTTTACTTGCAGAAATTTCTCCTTTGTGCAACACGTGTAATGTCCGCCTTCCACGAGAACTGATCCAGACATTCTTGGGTGAGTGCAGGTGGTTTCTATGGTACCAAAGTGTTTGTTAAACCTCCAAATGGTTTCGAAGAGATATCTCATTCATCAAGATCTGACCAATTTTGCTAAGGACGAGATCAAGATATTACCGACGTCATCAAGATATTACCGATTTCTTTTATGATAACGAGATCAAAATCTGGTCAGTTTTTCTAATGATGAGATATCTAGTCCATCAAAATCTGGTCAGTTTTTTCTAATGATGAAATATCTCGTCCATCAAGAACTGGTCGGTTTTTTCTAATGACGAGATATCTCGTCCATCAAGATGTGGTCAGTTTGTCTAATGACGAGATATCTCGTCCCTTTTGCTAATGGCAGTAGATACCTTGTCCGGACAACCACCAGGTGAGTTAAGAAATCTGTTATTTTTGAAGACGTAAGCATCACGAAGGTAGATTTTGTATTTTCTGTTTTTGCAGCTCCGTGTGGAAAGAGTCACGAAGTCTTCAGATCACAAACTTCATTCCAATAAACCATATATTCATTTGTGTCCATCTGATTCCCTGATTCGCACTCGCAACCCTCCGATTGCTAATCCGTTACTATTCTAACCGGACTTCCGCAGCCCCTAAATACAATGAACTTCAGCTGATGCACATGGAGGATTATAATTAAAAAAGTATTGGAGTGTTTGAATTTATATTAAATTTGAAGGGGGTCAAATTTTGTCAAATTAGTGGTGATAAGAATGAAAATAATGATCAAAATTAAAATTACATGTTTAGTGTATCTCTGGCGATACGTGTTTCTGATGTGTTCCGAATATGACATTGGTTTTCAGATACAATTTCAGCGCTTCCACTATAAAAATTTCCGAATTCAACAATAATTAGATTAAACACCAATCGTTTCAAAACGGCGATTAACAGCATTTCCAATGCAATCTTGAGATATATCATTGAGCAACATAAGTAAAATATTCACTTTCGTCTGGTTTGGTCATGTACACGGTGGCTGGTGCACGTTTAATCTATCGTGGCTTCAAATGTTCTCACGTAGGCGTGGTGTGGAAGTTTGGGGAGTGGGGTGCCAGCTCAGCTATTGACCAAATCATCTGATCGTGGTTTAAAATTACGTGGTGTTACCCCTATGATCTTTCCCTTCGGGATTGATCCCGGACAGTCACCAATAGCCCGTTGTGTTGCTCCAGTGTGACTTTAATTGAAATACACCCCCTTCGGGATTGATCCCGGGACGTCGCCAATAGCCCATTGTGTTGCTCTTGTGCGACGTTAATTAACTACCTACTTACCTGGTTTGTTCATACTGAAAATCTTCTCCATATACATACCCTAAAACCGTATCTTCATACTATAAGATTTGGTTTGTTTTAACAAGCTCTTTTATAACGACAATAGTTACTTATAGGTTTAAACTACATGAAATACTTTTTACTTAATTATTGTACGGCCACGGTAGCCCGGTTGGTAGAGTAACGGATTAGCAACCGGAGGGTTGCGATTTCGAATCCAACCAAAGACCGTTGTGTACATAGGGGACCGATGCACGTTAAATCTGGACATTTGACAATCTGGACAAATCTGAACCACGTGAGGACATTTGAAGCTATAAATAGCTTCAAATGTCCTCAAATAGGCGTGGTGAGGAAGTTTAGAGAGTGGAGTGCCAGCTCGGATGTGACCTCGTCATCTGACCGTGGTTCAAAATTACGTGGTATTGTCCTCGGGTCTTTACCTTCGGGTTTGATCCCTGACCACCGCCAATAGTCCTTTGTCTTTCGAGTGTGACATTAATTAACTACCTTCCTACCTACCGTTTGGTTTGTTTGTGCTGTAAATACATCTCATATAATAATAGCCCGTTGTGTTGCTCCAGTGTGACGTTAATTAAATTACCTACCTTCTCATTTGCACCCCCCCCCCAAGGCAGTATCTTCATAGCATAAGATTTGCGCTGTTTTAACAAGATCTTCTGTAACGACGATATTTAAGACTGATCCCGGACCGTCACCAAAGCCCGCTGTGTTGCTCCAGTGCAACGTTAATTAAAATACCTACCTACCTTCTAAACTGCAACATTTATAACTGTATACAGCCCCCTCGAGAATGTCTCCATGCAAGAATAGGACTCAGGTCGTTTTCCCGTTCTCTTCTGTAACGATGAAAAAGTTCCTTCCGAAAATAACGAGGCGCCTCGCTTTAACAGTCTTGTACGAAAAAGTTAAAAATCGAACTGTTTTCGGGCGAGTCAACGTGCCCTCATTAGTATTTTTTCAGTCCAACCCCTGCATTCGCTTTATTTCTTAGAGACTGAACACCGTCTTCCGAACTGTTGCCACAGTATTTTTTATAAAAAAGCAATTCCAAACGAGGTTTAAGAGAAGTTTTCAGTCAAACAGTTGAATCATTATACTTAATATTTCTTGTTCGTAATTGTATTTTCTTTTGGGCTCTAGTTATTCCGCGCTCCGGTTTAAAAGGGAGAGAACTGGATTTTTTGTGATGCTGAATAATATTTTCATGGACGGTAGGAGAAATATCCGTTATACGTATAGACGGATAATAACTCGGCGCTTTATAGGAAGTCGGCGTTTGTTATTTTCCTTCCTTGGTACAACAAATCAAGGTAGGTATTTAAATTAACCCTCTGGATACGGGGACCGGCCCAACGGCCGAAAGTTTCGAGTCCCCTCGTTACGAAAGGCTTGGATTCTTTCAGACCTCAAACTCCTGAAGAATCGCCAAAGCCCATTACGATTTCCGTCCCCTCTCTTCTCTGCTACAGAGACCCGCGCGTAAAGTCTTATCTCCCCGTTGACAAAGATTTCAGGGTTATCGAAGGGAAGCCTCGCAAATTGTTTATCCTCAAGCATCTAGTCTGTGAGAGGTTGAGTAAATGAAGAGATACACTTAAAAAGTCACCGCCGCCCTTTCAGTTTACCCGGGAAGAATCTGTCCCTTCTAGGCATAACTACGACCCAACAATAGAAACTGGGATGACACATATTCCCTCTCCTGCTGGGGGAAAGCACTGTAAAGGCCGTTTCGGCCGGTTTCAGTAAGTTGCCTGTAAAGCCGTTGGGCCTGCTACCGCCGCAGTTTACCCGGGAAGGATCTGTCCCTTCTATGCATACCCACTACCCGACAATAGAAACCGACATATTAGGATGATAATGGACACATATTCCCTCTCCTCCTAAGGGAAAGCTTTGTAAAGGCCGTTTCGGCCGGTTTCAGTAAGTTGCCGGTAAAGCCGTTGGGCCGGCTACCGTAACCAAAGAAATAACGATATTCTGCCCCGACGTATGCAGAGGATTAACGTCGCACTGGGACAACACAACTGGCAATTGGTGGCGTTTTTAGATCAAACCCCAATGGATCCAATGTAACGTCCGTAACAGCGCAGTATCAGAGGTCAGCACCACTGACCTACGGCCGAAAGTTCCCGAAACATCTGTCGTAGCCGTCCAGATGGTTTTTAGAGGTGCAGGTGATTCAACTGTTTTCCCTGAAAAATCTGGCGACAAAAAGATAACGAACCTCGAGCAGAGGTTTGTTCTTGTGGTTCTCGGCTTTGAGGCCACGGTCGTTGAGGAGATACATTTATGCCTGTTTTGCAGCATCCATGACCTAGGGATACGGATCCCTATTGTGAAATATTGCACATATCGATATTGTAAAATAAGCGTAATTTTATTTTGGGCTGTTTCGTTGTGTGTTCACTCACTCATCACTCGGCCTACGTTACGCGGTGTGGAAGCTTGGAGAGTGGTGTGCCAGCTGAAGTGTTGACTTCGACATCTGACCGTGGTTCAAAATTATTAGGTGTTGTCGTCTGACCTTTCCCTTCGGGATCGATCCCAGACCGTCACCAATAGCCCATCGTGGTGTTCCAGAGTAACGTTAATTCAACTACCTACCTACTCATTCCTACCAGAACTTCTTTTAAAACGCCCTGTGACCGCCCAAGCCTATCTTCAGCACATCGCATGTGACATATTTAAATTAGGCTCGAACAAAAGCACCCCGTGTCCCAATGAAAGCTCCAAGCGACAGGAACCCAGACAAAGGGTACAGGATTCCATGTTCCAGTCGCTACCCCAAGCATGATATCGTTTGCGGCACAAGAGTACATTTTAACAATGCGGTGCGTGAGATCTGTTATCAAAAACTTCTCCCACCCTCGTACAGGTTGGAGAAAAGAACAAGGGATCGGTTGGGGATGTCTTTGTCTTGTGGAACTATTCCATCGCGATTAGAATGTGTACTTGTCTTTGTTTCCGCGCACACCTGTTTCGAGGGAAAGTGGATGTGGTGGAATACGATCTTGTTCGACGTCGAATTCCCCCTTTGAGTCTCCCTATTCTTTTAGGTCGTAAAGACTCGGGCATATGTCGGTATTTTTCGCAGGTGGTAGGGTAGAGCCTTTCTCAACCTTAATCCTACCAGTTTATAGCATTGGTATGGTTTACCTCTCCAGGTGGTTTCGACGAGATATCTCGTCATATTAAGATATTGCCAATTTTGTAATGAGAAGATACCTCGTCGTCACGATGACTATTTTTTCGATGATGATGAAATCAAGATCTAGACATTTTTTTCTAATGACGAGATATTTCGTCCATCAAGATCTGACCAAATTTTGCTCATGAGATACCTCATAAACAAAATATTACCGTTATATTTTGATAACAACGAGATCAAGATGTGGTGAGTTTTTCTAATGACAAGATATTTCGCCCATCAAGATCTGACCAAATTTGCTCATGAGATATCGCATCATCAAAATATTACCGTTATATTTTGATAACAACGAGAGCAAGATGTGGTGAGTTTTTCTAATACACAAGATATTTCGTCCATCAAGATCTGACCAAATTTGCTCATGAGATATCTCATCATCAAAATGTTGCCGTTATATTTTGATAACGAGATCAAGATCTGGTGAGTTTTTTCTAATGACGAGATATCTCATCCACCAAGATCTGACCAATTTTGGTAATGAGATATTTCATCAAGATATTGATATTTCGTATGATCACGAGAGCACGATCTGGTCAGTTTTTTTAATGACAAAATATCTCGTCATCAAGATATTGCCAATTTTTTAATTATGACGAGATCATGATTTCATCAAGTTTTTTCTAATGACGAGATCTAGCCAGCCAGATTTGTTAATGAAGGAGGTTAAATCTGCAGGTATTAGGTTCTCCAGGTGCACGTATTAGGTTCTCCAGGTGCAGATATTAGGTTCTCCAGGTGCAGGTATTTGAAATTTCTACATATTCATCTATATTTTATTTCGGCGACAATGAGAAAGATTTTTGACTTACCCGAGCCTACACGGCCTTGTGAAAATCAGACGCGTGAACCGTTTTCCTAGATTTAGAAAATGAACTAGGCTATTCAGCTTAATCCTCCAAGTGGTATCGATTAGATGTGCCATCCATCAAAATCTGACCAATATTGATATTGACGAGATCTCGTGCTTGATGATATAGCCAATTTTGCTAAAGGCGAGATATGTCGTCAAAATATTGCCGATTTTTTTATGACTATGACAGCAAGATGCTGTCAGTTTTCTTCAGTCTGCATGGACGAGACATCTTGTCCATGAAGATATAACCAGTTTTGCTCGAGATTGGATATCTCGTCCATCAAGATATAACCGAATTTTTTATGGCGACGAAATCAAGATCTGTTCAGTTTTCTTCTAATGACGAGATATGTCATCAAGATATTGCTGATATTTTGAGAATAACGAGATCAAGGTCTGGTCAGTGACCCTTTTCGAGGTCCTTGCCGTAGTATCCTACCACACTGCGATGAGAGACAGTAGGCTTATCATGTTTTTACTGGCCATGGCCTTTTTTAACAGCACCTTTTCCGTTTCGGACAAAGCAAAACAGATCTATGTGCTTGAGGGTCGGTAGGATCCCTGTCCACTATGCTACCCGATGTCCAATCACGATCCAATTTCATGTCTCGAAAGTAAACCGGACAGCGCTTGGAAGAAAATTGTCTTTGGCCACAGAGGCAAAGAAGCAAATATGTGGACTAATGCATCTTCTGCTGAAGTATGGACTCGAAACGGCAGCAGTAACTCAGTCTTTAATTACAACCTCTTTATTTTTCTCTTTTACTTATTTTGTTTATGGACATTATTTTTTTAATGTAAACTTGTTCCAGTGGGCAATTCCTTCTGCGAAAGGGGGTGTAATACCACAGTGGTGATTTTCTTTTTCGATTCTCATTCGATTCCTGTCAGGTGCATTCCTCCCTGGGTGTATTTCTCTCTTCTGTGTCAGTAAAACTTTCATTGTGTTTGTGTCTATTACTTAATATTGTGTCATGGGAAAACGTGGTCCTTGCGTCATAAAACCCCATAAACCAAACCTGACACGAAAGTTTTTTCTGTTCTGAGATCGACAACATTCAATTGTTGCGTCAGGTGATGACTCAAGTCTCCACCACTTACGATGCCGCATATCCGTATTGATTCATTCAACCGACGCCACCAACCCTTCTAAGTCCTCCAGCAAGTCTAATCTTGCGTGAGTGCTTGCACGATTTGCAATGCATACGGATCCATTTTCAAACGTTTCGAGCAGTTGAGTTCAGTATTTGTCACGACAGGCGGCCATATTGATTTCAGTGGACTAGGAAGGTGTGCAATTATCCCCTCCCCGTGTCGTACTAGTACCACTGGCGTACTAGACCGTCTGTAACTTTTCAAGGACTCAACGCTTCTAGTGGTTAAATTGTTTTTACAGAATCAGACACGCTCTGGTTTCTTTTCAATCCTATGACAATTTTCATCTCCATTTCACAGATTTATTAATCTCTAGCAGATTAATCGCTTTCCTCTATAATACGAGGGCCGCAGTAGAGCGGTTGGAAGAGTAACGGATTAGCAACCGGAGGGTTGCTAGTACGAATCCAACCAAAAGACCGTCGTGTACGAAGGGGGCTGGGGCATGTTAAATCTGTCGTGGCCTCAAATGTTCTTACGTTGGCGTGATGTGGAAGTTTGGAGATTGGGGTGCCTGTTCAAGTGTGACCCCGTCATCTGACCGTGGTTCAAAGTTATGTGGTGCTTTTCTGGGATCTTTCCCTTCGGGTTTGAGGGGCCGTCGTGGCTCAGTGGGTATGCCCACTGTACTAGCAACCTCCGAGTTCTAGGCGGCGCAGGTTCGATTCCTGCCAGGTGCATTTCTTTCTTCTGTGTCAGTAAAACTTTCATTGTGTGTCTTATCTTTTATTTGATATTGTATGGCTTGTGTCTGGCGCAGCATGGCCAAATATGGCCTTGCGCCATAAAACCCCCAAACCAACCAACCAATAGCCCGTTGTGTTGCTCCAGTGCAACGTTAATTAAAATATCTACCTACCTCTGTAATAGGAAAATGCTAATTTTATTTAGGTGTCCGCAAAATAATTTTTTATAACCGTTTCGACATCTCTTCATAATTTTTACAATTTACTGTCTCTCCATTCTTTGGTATTCAAATATTTATGATGAATATTTTTGTGTTTGAATGTGTCTTTTATGTTGCTACAATGCGACCTTAATTAAATACCTACCTACCTTTCAATAGCATCCCTAGCACAGGTTCTATTGCTCCTTTCCTCAGAATATAATCAGTTGAAAGATTCTATTTCTCCTTTCCGTACAATATATATATATATATATATATATATATATATATATATATATATGTTGTGGATTAATATGTTAGAAGTGAATTGATGAGAGCATCGTTACAATTAAATATTGTTTTAATAAAATCTAGGGGAAAAGGGGGGTTAATTACAGGGGTCAATTATGTACAAATATCAGATTAAACATCAAATCATAGTGGGATTAACATCCTGGTGGCACGTCCGTGCAAAGCCATGTCTTAACACCAAATCGTTCGGAGTCAGTCTCCGGGGTTCGCGCCTTCTGGCGGGAAGTGCTCCGATTGGTCGTTGGGAAATGTTCCCCCCGCTTTTTGGAACGTGGGCAGGTTGGCGCCTAGACATTCCGACACTCGTCCATCTTGACATGTCAGGTCCTCCTGACACACTGGGCAGTGAAGAAACCTGAAACGAGAAGCAAAAAAAAAGAGGAAAAGTTCGAAAAAAAATATCTGTCAATGTCAGCATTTGTAGATTGTCAACATTGAGCATGTTGGGGATGCTTCGGCCTTCCATTGTGGGAAATTTTCAAGGACTGATAAATGCACTGGTGTAGCAAAGAGAACATCGTGGTCTGCTCATCGTGTGTGCTTTTCATCGTAATAATATCTTAACCATTGGTCATGGTTAATAGCTAATTTAGCTATACATCGTTGCCATGGGACATCGTAGATGGCGTTTACAGGAGTGGACATCAGTAAATATTTACACAGGAAATGCTCATGGTTTGCAAACATGTTCACGTGACAGTTCGTTGGCTTGTTGACAGATTCACAATAGATTTGCTGACAATTTTCAGAAAAAGTTTTTCATTTTCAAAAGTAGACATAAAAATAAAAAATAATACAAATAAAATGACAAAGATAATAAAGTTAAAGTTCAAAATCAGTTTCTTGACCACAGTTTCATGTTATCAGCTGACGTGGAAGTTACATCTGGTCCTTCGTGTTGACCAATTTTTTTAACATCATAACGATCATGAGGGTGTGTTGCTGTAACTTCGTAGGGTCCGAAAAATTTGAGTCGTAACTTAAGGAGTGTTCCAAACTGAGTACGTTTTATGGCGACACGGTCACCAACTTTGTAAATGTGGGCCTTTTTTCTGTGTTTATTGTACTGTCGTCGGCTTTCTTCTTGCATTTTGAAGATGTTTGTTTTAGCTTCGTTTCTGAGAATTTGTTTTTCTGTTATTGTGGAGCATAAGTGTTCTTCGTCCAAAATTTGTTTCATGTGTAGGTCTTCTTTTTGTTTCATTTTTATTCCGATCAAAAGTTCAAAGGGTGTGAATTTTGTGCTTCTGGGAGCGGTACTGTTCATTATACGCTGGATATGTGGGGCAAATTTGAACCATTTTTCGGGTTCGTTAAGTGATAATTTTGTGAAAATCGGGATTAATGTACCGAACATTCGTTCTATTTGACCATTACCACGTGGCACTCCTGTTGTAATTTGTATATGTTCGATTGATTGTTCGTTGCAATAATTCTTAAAGTCGGTTGACTTAAAAGCACTACCTTTATCTGTTATGATTCTTGAGGGGTTGCCAAAAGTTGTTTGTTGAAGAGTTAGCTTTTGAAGTGCATCTTGAGCAGAAGTAGATTTAGTTGGATAAAGCCATAAAAACTTTGTAAATGCATCAATAACTGCAAAAATGTATTTGTAATTTTTATTTGTTGATGGTAAAGGACCTAGAAAATCACAGTGGTAACAGCTTAAGGGTTCATCGCCTTTCGGAATGGGATTGAGCAGTCCTTCCGGTTTACCGGTTTTGCGTGAGGATAGAATGCAAGGGATGCAATTCGAAATTACTTCTTGCACTTGATGTGTAAGATTTGGGATGTAAAAGTCTTGTGAAACAATTGATTCAGTTTTGCGTGAGGCGAAATGTCCTTTTAAATGTGCATTTTGAATTATTTCTTTTTGCATGCTTTGTGGCACAACTAAGAGTTCATCATCTTTGTTCATTTTGAACAAAATACCATTTTTTAAGAAAAATTCAGTTGAAGGGGTTGTTGTTATCATTTTCTTAATTTCTGATATAAACTCATCATTATCTTGTGTTTCTTTAATTTTTTGGGTTAGTTCGTCAGGTGTGATCACAAGAACGGGGTAGCGACTTAACGCATCTACATGTTGCATTTGTTGCCCTGATCTGTGTAATAGTTCGTAATCAAATCCTTGAAGGAATAAAGCCCATCGTGCAATTTTGGGGGTTAAATCTTTTTTGGTCATTGTTTTCTGAAATGCTTGACAATCTGTGAATATTTGGAACTTAGTGCCCGTTAAATAGTGTCGAAACTTCTTAAGGGATTCTATAATTGCTAATACTTCGAGTTCATAACTAGAGTATTTTTCCTGTTGAGGTGATGTTTTCATACTCATATATTGAATGGGGTGGAAGTGTTCATCAGAATCTTTTTGTAGTAGGATTGATCCAAAACCTAGTTTGCTTGCATCACAATGCAGTTGGAGAGGTGAGCCTTGTTGATATAGGTGTAATACAGGATCGGAGGATAAAGCTTGTTTCAACATTAAAAAAGCTTTTCGTTGTTCTGGGCCAAAATGAAATGGAGTAGAATTTTTTAACAAGTCACTTAAGGGTCTAGCAATTAGTGAATAATCTTTAATAAATTTTCGGAAATATCCCGATAAACCAAGAAAGCTTTGAACTTGTTTCTGAGTTTTCGGGGTAGGGAAATTTTGAACTGCACGTGTTTTGTTTACAGAGGGTCGAATGGTACCATCTTCTATTACATGACCTAGGAATTCAATTTTTCTTTGGAGAAAACTACACTTTTTGAAGTTAAATTCAAGACCAAACTTTGAGGCGGTATTGAAAACTTGTTTGAGTTTACGAAGACCATCCTCTTCATCAGAAGCAGGAATAACAATATCATCCAGGTATATTATGACAGTTCCTTGTTTTAACAGTTCACGAAATACAATTTGGATATATCGCTGGAAAATTAAAGGGCTTTTGTTTAATCCAAATGGGACCTTGTTGAACTCGTATTGATTGGAGTGAGTTACAAAACTAGTGTACTTGCGGCTATCTGGATGTATGTCAACATGATGGAAAGCATTCCGGAGATCTAATGTAGAAAAAATTTGAGCATTTTGTAAGCTGTCAAAAATGTCTTCTATCAACGGTAAGGGCTGTCTGTCTCGGATTATTTTGGAATTCAAAAGTCTGTAATCAATGCAAATACGCGTTGATCCATCAGGTTTTTTGCATAAAACCATAGGTGCACTAAAGTCGGATGTACTTTCAGAAATTATCTGGTCCTTCAACCATTGTTCGATTTGTTTGTCTACCTCTTGTTTTTCAGCGATAGACAACCTTCGTGGACGCTGTGCAATGGGTGTTTCATCCGTCAAAATGATTTTCATTTGTAAGTCGGTACTTTCGGTTTTGTTTGGTTTGTAATTTGAAACTAAGTGTTCAACCTTCTGTCGGATTGTTTTGTTTTTTATATGTTGAAGATCTAAGGAGTTGACATCTTCTACTACATTAACAACATTAAGAAGGAAATTTGGCTCATCGTTGATAAGAGAAATACCATTTTTACCCACTTTAAATTCAGCTTGTTGGATACAGTCAGTTCCTAAGATTGCCTTGTAGGGAATTGAATGAGTTGGAACAACGTGAATTTTGCAAGGAAAATTGCTGTTTTCAATTTTGATATCACCATGAAAAAAACCAAGAGGGTGAACTTTGTTGTTACCAATTCCAGAAAATGTGATTTGGGATTTTTCAAGTGGTGGGGATCCAATTTCTTTGTGTACATCAGTGTTTATTAAACTAGCTTGTGCTCCAGTGTCAATTAGACTACGAAATGTGACAGTTCCAAGGGTAACTTCAATTTCCATGGGACTTATGGGATAATGTTCTTCAATAGCAAGTGAATGAACTTGAGCTTTTGGTTCACTGGAATAGTTTGTAAATTTTGGCGTTTGAGCAGCTTTTTTGGGACATTCTGCAGAACGGTGACCAAATACATTACAGGAGAAACATTTGTAACCTTTACTTTTATGTGTACACTCATTAGAAATATGAAATTTACTACCACATATATAACAGTGATTAGTGGACTTTGCAACATTAGAAGATTGCTTGGATCTTTGATAATTTTGACTTTTATAGAATCATACCTTGGGCGATAAGAGTGATCAATAAAATCTTTTTTATGGTTGCTTACATTAAACAACTTCTCATACACTTTTAATTTCTCTTTAAATTCACCAAAAGACTTACAACCATATAAAATAATTTTGTTATGTGAATTATCAGGTATACCATTTATAAAATATTCAAGGGTTGAAGCACAATCAATATTACCACGACTTGCAATTTCTCGAATAGCTATTAGATATGCAAATAAATTTTCTCCGGGTTTTAATTTACGGGAACGCAAAAGATTATGTAAGTCAACACTTGAAATACATGCTTTAAATTCATCTAATAAAGAATGTTTTAATGCTTCAAATGTATCAATACCTCTTAATGTTTGTGCATATAATTTTGCAGAGTGCAATAGACAATGCTTAGTAAAAACAATTTTTTGCATGTCATTAGATAAATTATGAAATAAAAACAGTTCTTCGAGTTCTTGGATAAACAATTCAATGGGGTAATTATCTTCGGATGAAAAAGGTCGAATTGTTTCAACTAAATCCTTCAGAGAAAAATTAATGCTGAAACTCTGTTTATTTTCAGACGCAAAAGGATAAACAGTTTCTTCTTTTTTGCGAGACCGCAAATCGTTGGAAAAAGGATTCCGCATTGGTTCAAAATCAAAAGCGGTTTCGTATATGTGTTTTGTATTTTTCGATGAGCGCTGCATTTGCTCGTGGCCTTGACCAATTGCTGACACATTTAAATTCGTGAATGCAGAACTTTCACGCTGGGAAAAAGAACTTTGATTTTCTTGTTCCGTTTCGCTTTCGCCGCCTGAATCATCATTCGAAGTTAGAAGCGAAAAATCTTTTAAAGAAGTAATTATCGCGTCGCAGCAAAGGGATTTGTCTTCTAAAATTTCAATGTGCAAAATATTGCAAATTGTAATCAGTTGTGGAAGTGAGAAATCTTCCAGAATTTTACTCTTGATAGAGTCAAAGTCTGTATCATCAGAAAAACCAGAAAAATTACGAAGATTTTGTCGACATTTTCTATCAAGTTCTGTATTCGGAAATAGAATTTTATGCAGCATTTGCACGTTTTTCGTGCTCGACGTTTTTATGGATAAAGCAACATGTGGAATTGTTCCAAGAGTCGTCATTTTCAATGTAAATGCAATGAAATCTAAAAAATGTGAACAGAAAACACTCACATATAGTCCTGGTTAGAATCTCCGTCGTTTTTGGCTCGTCAAATCTCGTTCACTTGTAGGCACCATAGACAGAATGTATCCATTTGTAGGCATCGCAAAGTGGCATCGTCGTTATCCATTCGGATCGTCGTATCTTCTTAACACTTGGCGTTGCACTACTTAGCTTTACAGCTTGCAGCTACTTAGCTTACGATTGAGAGGCAACGTGAGGCCTGAGCCCCCATGTTGTGGATTAATATGTTAGAAGTGAATTGATGAGAGCATCGTTACAATTAAATATTGTTTTAATAAAATCTAGGGGAAAAGGGGGGTTAATTACAGGGGTCAATTATGTACAAATATCAGATTAAACATCAAATCATAGTGGGATTAACATCCTGGTGGCACGTCCGTGCAAAGCCACGTCTTAACACCAAATCGTTCGGAGTCAGTCTCCGGGGTTCGCGCCTTCTGGCGGGAAGTGCTCCGATTGGTCTTTGGGAAATGTTCCCCCCGCTTTTTGGAACGTGGGCAGGTTGGCGCCTAGACATTCCGACATATATATATATATATATATATATATATGTATATATGTCGGAATGTCTAGGCGCCAACCTGCCCACGTTCCAAAAAGCGCGGGAAACATTTCCCAAAGACCAATCGGAGCACTTCCCGCCAGAAGGCGCGAACCCCGCAGACTGACTCCGAACGATTTGGTGTTAAGACGTGGCTTTGCACGGACGTGCCACCAGGATGTTAATCCCACTATGATTTGATGTTTAATCTGATATTTGTACATAATTGACCCCTGTAATTAACCCCCCTTTTCCCCTAGATTTTATTAAAACAATATTTAATAGTAATGATGCTCTCCTCAATTCACTTCTAACATATTAATCCACAACATGGGGGCTCAGGCCTCCCGTTGCCTCTCAATCGTAAGCTAAGTAGCTGTAAAGCTAAGTAGTGCAACGCCAAGTGTTAAGAAGATACGACGATCCGAATGGATAACGACGACGCCACTTTGCGATGCCTACAAATGGATACATTCTGTCTATGGTGCCTACAAGTGAACGAGATTTGACGAGCCAAAAACGACGGAGAGTCTAACCAGGACTATATGTGAGTGTTTTCTGTTCACATTTTTTCGATTTCATTGCATTTACATTGAAAATGACGACTCTTGGAACAATTCCACATGTTGCTTCATCCATAAAAACGTCGAGCACGAAAAACGTGCAAATGCTGCATAAAATTCTATTTCCGAATACAGAACTTGACAGAAAATGTCGACAAAATCTTCGTAATTTTTCTGGTTTTTCTGATGATACAGATTTTGACTCTATCAAGAGTAAAATTCTGGAAGATTTCTCACTTCCACAACTGATTACAATTTGCAATATTTTGCACATTGAAATTTTAGAAGACAAATCCCTTTGCTGCGACGCGATAATTACTTCTTTAAAAGATTTTTCGCTTCTAACTTCGAATGATGATTCAGGCGGCGAAAGCGAAACGGAACAAGAAAATCAAAGTTCTTTTTCCTAGCGTGAAAGTTCTGCATTCACGAATTTAAATGTGTCAGCAATTGGTCAAGGCCACGAACAAACGCAGCGCTCATCGAAAGATACAAAACACATATACGAAACCGCTTTTGATTTTGAACCAATGCGGAATCCTTTTTCCAACGATTCGCGGTCTCGCAAAAAAGAAGAAACTGTTTATCCTTTTGCGTCTGAAAATAAACAGAGTTTCAGCATTAATTTTTCTCTGAAGGATTTAGTTGAAACAATTCGACCTTTTTCATCCGAAGATAATTACCCCATTGAATTGTTTATCCAAGAACTCGAAGAACTGTTTTTATTTCATAATTTATCTAATGACATGCAAAAAATTGTTTTTACTAAGCATTGTCTATTGCACTCTGCAAAATTATATGCACAAACATTAAGAGGTATTGATACATTTGAAGCATTAAAACATTCTTTATTAGATGAATTTAAAGCATGTATTTCCAGTGTTGACTTACATAATCTTTTATGTTCCCGTAAATTAAAACCTGGAGAAAATTTATTTGCATATCTAATAGCTATTCGAGAAATTGCAAGTCGTGGTAATATTGATTGTGCTTCAACCCTTGAATATTTTATAAATGGTATACCTGATAATTCACATAACAAAATAATTTTATATGGTTGTAAGTCGTTTGGTGAATTTAAAGAGAAATTAAAAGTGTATGAGAAGTTGTTTAATGTAAGCAACCATAAAAAAGATTTTATTGATCACTCTTATCGCCCAAGGTATGATTCTAATAAAAGTCAAAATTATCAAAGATCCAAGCAATCTTCTAATGTTGCAAAGTCCACTAATCACTGTTATATATGTGGTAGTAAATTTCATATTTCTAATGAGTGTACACATAAAAGTAAAGGTTACAAATGTTTCTCCTGTAATGTATTTGGTCACCGTTCTGCAGAATGTCCCAAAAAAGCTGCTCAAACGCCAAAATTTACAAACTATTCCAGTGAACTAAAAGCTCAAGTTCATTCACTTGCTATTGAAGAACATTATCCCATAAGTCCCATGGAAATTGAAGTTACCCTTGGAACTGTCACATTTCGTAGTCTAATTGACACTGGAGCACAAGCTAGTTTAATAAACACTGATGTACACAAAGAAATTGGATCCCCACCACTTGAAAAATCCCAAATCACATTTTCTGGAATTGGTAACACCACAGTTCACCCTCTTGGTTTTTTTCATGGTGATATCAAAATTGAAAACAGCAATTTTCCTTGCAAAATTCACGTTGTTCCAACTCATTCAATTCCCTACAAGGCAATCTTAGGAACTGACTGTATCCAACAAGCTGAATTTAAAGTGGGTAAAAATGGTATTTCTCTTATCAACGATGAACCAAATTTCCTTCTTAATGTTGTTAATGTAGTAGAAGATGTCAACTCCTTAGATCTTCAACATATAAAAAACAAAGCAATCCGACAGAAGGTTGAACACTTAGTTTCAAATTACAAACCAAACAAAACCGAAAGTACCGACTTACAAATGAAAATCATTTTGACGGATGAAACACCCATTGCACAGCGTCCACGAAGGTTGTCTATCGCTGAAAAACAAGAGGTAGACAAACAAATCGAACAATGGTTGAAGGACCAGATAATTTCTGAAAGTACATCCGACTTTAGTGCACCTATGGTTTTATGCAAAAAACCTGATGGATCAACGCGTATTTGCATTGATTACAGACTTTTGAATTCCAAAATAATCCGAGACAGACAGCCCTTACCGTTGATAGAAGACATCTTTGACAGCTTACAAAATGCTCAAATTTTTTCTACATTAGATCTCCGGAATGCTTTCCATCATGTTGACATACATCCAGATAGCCGCAAGTACACTAGTTTTGTAACTCACTCCAATCAATACGAGTTCAACAAGGTCCCATTTGGATTAAACAAAAGCCCTTTAATTTTCCAGCGATATATCCAAATTGTATTTCGTGAACTGTTACAACAAGGAACTGTCATAATATACCTGGATGATATTGTTATTCCTGCTTCTGATGAAGAGGATGGTCTTCGTAAACTCAAACAAGTTTTCAATACCGCCTCAAAGTTTGGTCTTGAATTTAACTTCAAAAAGTGTAGTTTTCTCCAAAGAAAAATTGAATTCCTAGGTCATGTAATAGAAGATGGTACCATTCGACCCTCTGTAAACAAAACACGTGCAGTTCAAAATTTCCCTACCCCGAAAACTCAGAGACAAGTTCAAAGGTTTCTTGGTTTATCGGGATATTTCCGAAAATTTATTAAAGATTATTCACTAATTGCTAGATCCTTAAGTGACTTGTTAAGAAATTCTACTCCATTTCATTTTGGCCCCGAACAACGAAAAGCTTTTTTAATGTTGAAACAAGCTTTATCCTCCGATCCTGTATTACACCTATATCAACAAGGCTCACCTCTCCAACTGCATTGTGATGCAAGCAAACTAGGTTTTGGATCAATCCTACTACAAAAAGATTCTGATGAACACTTCCACCCCATTCAATATATGAGTATGAAAACATCACCTCAACAGGAAAAATACTCCAGTTATGAACTCGAAGTATTAGCAATTATAGAATCCCTTAAGAAGTTTCGACACTATTTAACGGGCACTAAATTCCAAATATTCACAGATTGTCAAGCGTTTCAGAAAACAATGACCAAGAAAGATTTAACCCCCAAAATTGCACGATGGGCTTTATTCCTTCAAGGATTTGATTACGAACTATTACACAGATCAGGACAACAAATGCAACATGTAGATGCGTTAAGTCGCTACCCCGTTCTTGTGATTACACCTGACGAACTAACCCAAAAAATTAAAGAAACACAAGATAATGATGAGTTTATATCAGAAATTAAGAAAATGATAACAACAACCCCTTCAACTGAATTTTTCTTAAAAAATGGTATTTTGTTCAAAATGAACAAAGATGAACTCTTAGTTGTGCCACAAAGCATGCAAAAAGAAATAATTCAAAATGCGCATTTAAAAGGACATTTCGCCTCACGCAAAACTGAATCAATTGTTTCACAAGACTTTTACATCCCAAATCTTACACATCAAGTGCAAGAAGTAATTTCGAATTGCATCCCTTGCATTCTATCCTCACGCAAAACCGGTAAACCGGAAGGACTGCTCAATCCCATTCCGAAAGGCGACGAACCCTTAAGTTGTTACCACTGTGATTTTCTAGGTCCCTTACCATCAACAAATAAAAATTACAAATACATTTTTGCAGTTATTGATGCATTTACAAAGTTTTTATGGCTTTATCCAACTAAATCTACTTCTGCTCAAGATGCACTTCAAAAGCTAACTCTTCAACAAACAACTTTTGGCAACCCCTCAAGAATCATAACAGATAAAGGTAGTGCTTTTAAGTCAACCGACTTTAAGAATTATTGCAACGAACAATCAATCGAACATATACAAATTACAACAGGAGTGCCACGTGGTAATGGTCAAATAGAACGAATGTTCGGTACATTAATCCCGATTTTCACAAAATTATCACTTAACGAACCCGAAAAATGGTTCAAATTTGCCCCACATATCCAGCGTATAATGAACAGTACCGCTCCCAGAAGCACAAAATTCACACCCTTTGAACTTTTGATCGGAATAAAAATGAAACAAAAAGAAGACCTACACATGAAACAAATTTTGGACGAAGAACACTTATGCTCCACAATAACAGAAAAACAAATTCTCAGAAACGAAGCTAAAACAAACATCTTCAAAATGCAAGAAGAAAGCCGACGACAGTACAATAAACACAGAAAAAAGGCCCACATTTACAAAGTTGGTGACCGTGTCGCCATAAAACGTACTCAGTTTGGAACACTCCTTAAGTTACGACTCAAATTTTTCGGACCCTACGAAGTTACAGCAACACACCCTCATGATCGTTATGATGTTAAAAAAATTGGTCAACACGAAGGACCAAATGTAACTTCCACGTCAGCTGATAACATGAAACTGTGGTCAAGAAACTGATTTTGAACTTTAACTTTATTATCTTTGTCATTTTATTTGTATTATTTTTTATTTTTGTGTCTACTTTTGAAAATGAAAAACTTTTTCTGAAAATTGTCAGCAAATCTATTGTGAATCTGTCAACAAGCCAACGAACTATCACGTGAACATGTTTGCAAACAATTAGCATTTCCTTTGTAAATATTGACTGATGTCCACTCCTGTAAACGCCATCTACGATGTCCCATGGCAACGATGTATAGCTAAATTAGTTATTAACCATGACCAATGGTTACGATATTATTACGATGAAAAGCACACACGATGAGCAGACCACGATGTTCTCTTTGCTACACCAGTGCATTTATCAGTCCTTGAAAATTTCCCACAATGGAAGGCCGAAGCATCCCCAACATGCTCAATGTTGACAATCTACAAATGCTGACATTGACAGATATTTTTTTTCGAACTTTTCCTCTTTTTTTTTGCTTCTCGTTTCAGGTTTCTTCACTGCCCAGCGTGTCAGGAGGACCTGACATGTCAAGATGAACGAGTGTCGGAATGTCTAGGCGCCAACCTGCCCACGTTCCAAAAAGCGCGGGAAACATTTCCCAAAGACCAATCGGAGCACTTCCCGCCAGAAGGCGCGAACCCCGCAGACTGACTCCGAACGATTTGGTGTTAAGACGTGGCTTTGCACGGACGTGCCACCAGGATGTTAATCCCACTATGATTTGATGTTTAATCTGATATTTGTACATAATTGACCCCTGTAATTAACCCCCCTTTTCCCCTAGATTTTATTAAAACAATATTTAATAGTAATGATGCTCTCCTCAATTCACTTCTAACATATTAATCCACAACATATATATATATATATATATATAATCATTTGAAAGATTCTATTGGTCACGGAGTTCAAAATTAGTTGTATGGTCGGTATTTAATTAAAGTCGCAACGCAATGGGCAATTGGTGACCAAACCCGAAGGGAAAGACCGAGGACAATACCTCTTAATTTTGAAGCACGGTCAGATGACGAGATCACACCTGAGCTGGTACCCCTCTCTCAAAATTGCCACACCACGCCAACGAGAGGATATTTGAGGCCACGACGGATTTAACATGCACCAGTCTCCCTTGTACACGACGGTCTTTGGTTGGATTCGAACTCGCAACCCTCCTGTTGCTAATCCGTTACTCTTCCAACCTTGTTACCAATATGGCCCTTGCGCCATAAAACCCCAAACAACCGGGGTACCGTCAGATGATGTAAGTCATCAGGGAAGACAGCAAGTTGGAGTCACGCGTGTTTTACTCTCAGATTGGTTAGACACATTTAAAAAGGCTATTTACAGATTATATATTGGAAACAGGTTGTCCGGACACGTTGTTCGAGCCTACAGGACCCAGCCCTTTCTAAATCTCTCACTAACCTCCCAAACTGCATTTCCTGTTAAAATATTTACCCTCACGTCGAGTCTATGCGAATTGGACAGCACGCACCCGGCCAGCGTTTATATTAGGACCGAATTCCGTGAGAAAATTTTATGCAAATGCAAATGGCGCCTCGCAGCTGAAGGGGAAGCATTTGCTCCGGGTGACGCATAAACATCCTCACTGCAATTAAGTGAGCAGTTAGGGGGGCAGTTTCTTTTCGAGTTGTTAAATAGGGTAAGGCTGTTGCAGGCCGTGCCGGTCCGGGGATGTGCTTTACCCGGAAGTGCTAACCGGGGAAGTTATTGTTACGGACCTAATGGTAATGGAACACGTTCGGTTCTGAGGAATGACTCGGTTAAATTAACGCTGAAATGCGGAGGAATAAAGGTTGGGTTGGACTTATTTGTGCTTTGATTTTGGTGGGTACTCTTAAGCCGAGTGCACACCGGTCGCGCAGAACTGCGCCGTGCAAAATGTTCTGTTCGTCGCTGCACGAAAATCGAGAAGGACGAACCAGGGAGCGAGGTGCTTGTAGTGGGACGGCTCGTGCTCAGCTTGTTCCACTGTGCTCGCGTGCGTGCTGGAGGTTGTGTGTACGACATTAAACTGAAAACTTATTGTTTAAAACAAATTGTTCAAATGTCCCGTTCTTTACAAAGTCGGTGCATAATCGCGAGTGCTGCGTACATTGTCATCGACGATTTATTAAAGAGAAATGGGGACAAAGTTAAAGGAAAAGGCACACACACAAGCAATATATAAACCCCGATTGTATGCTATCTAAGGACCGGAATCTAAAAACTGTACGAATCAATAAGGTAAAACCGAGGTCGCAGAAAAACCATCTTTCCAGATTGGGGACGAGAAAATTTCCCGTACGAAAAGAGAGAAAGCGCAAAATCGTGCTTTGACTGTTGAAATGTGTCTTGTGGTTCGGCTAAGAATGGGTTTAATTAATAGAAATAATGATATTAGCAGAGTGAATACGAACGGGATCATACTGCGAGTGAACTGAAATGCCGTCCAAATACAGCGCATACAAACACTTTCCTTTGATGTACCTACACAGAGCGGATCACGTTGGCGCCTGTTCGAAGTTGCACAGCATTGCGTGGTTCGCCATCAGAACAGCCCGCACATTCCCGCGCTGCGCGCCTTTGTTTGGTTTGGCGCAGTTCTGCGCTGCCGGTAGACACGGCGTAAGGGGTCGTTATTAAGCGACTGTCTGTCTGCCGAGTCGGTAGTTGAATTTACGTCGCACTGAAGAGACGCAACTAGCTATTGGTGACGTTCCGGGATCAATCAATCCTTGACACTCAAAAGGGTATGTCGTCATTAAGAAAACTGACCAGATCTTGATGGACGAGATATCTCGTCGTTAGAAGAAAACTGACCAGATCTTGATGGACGAGATATCTCGTCGTTAGACGAAAACTGACCAGATCTTGATGGACGAGATATCTCGTCGTTAGACGAAAACTGACCAGTTCTTGATGGACGAGATATCTCGTCGTTAGAAGAAAACTGACCAGTTCCTGATGGACGAGATATCTCGTCGTTAGAAGAAAACTGACCAGATCCTCACCTCGTCATCAACAAAAAAAATCGACCATGTCTTCAAGACGAGATGTCTCGCATCAGCAAAATTGGTCAGATGTTTCTGGGCGAGGTAGGTAGGTAAGTATCTAATTAATGTCGCACTGCAGCAACACAACGGTTATTGGCGACGGTCCGGGATCATCACCCGAAGGCAAATATCCGAGGACAATACCTCGTAATTTTGAACCACGGTCAGATGACGAGGTCACACCTGAGCTGGCACCCCTCTCTCCAAATTGCCATACCACATCAAAGTTAGAAGAAAACTGACCAGATCCTGATGGACGAGATATCTCGTCGTTAGACGAAAACTGACCAGATCTTGATGGACGAGATATCTCGTCGTTAGACGAAAACTGACCAGTTCTTGATGGACGAGATATCTCGTCGTTAGAAGAAAACTGACCAGATCTTGATGGACGAGATATCTCGTCGTTAGAAGAAAACTGACCAGATCTTGATGGACGAGATATCTTGTCGTTAGAAGAAAACTGACCAGATCCTGATGGACGAGATATCTCGTCGTTAGACGAAAACTGACCAGATCTTGATGGACGAGATATCTCGTCGTTAGACGAAAACTGACCAGATCTTGATGGACGAGTTATCTCGTCGTTAGAAGAAAACTGACCAGATCATCACCTCGTCATCAACAAAAAAAATCGACCATGTCTTCAAGACGAGATGTCTCGCATCAGCAAAATTGGTCAGATGTTTCTGGGCGAGGTAGGTAGGTAAGTATCTAATTAATGTCGCACTGCAGCAACACAACGGTTATTGGAGACGGTCCGGGATCATCACCCGAAGGCAAATATCCGAGGACAATACCTCGTAATTTTGAACCACGGTCAGATGACGAGGTCACACCTCAGCTGGCACCCCTCTCTCCAAATTGCCATACCACACCAACGTGAGGATATTTCAGGCCACGATGGATTTAACTTGTGTATTTGCCTGCCTATACTTGTGTATTTGAATACTTTGGTATCCGAATACTTTGGCTGAATACTTCGGTATTCGAATACTTAGGATGAATGCTTCGATATTCTTTTCCAGATATTTGGTAAATTAGTATGCCAAGCATTTGCTAAGTTTGGCCAAATATTTATCTAAAGTACTCGGTGTTCGAATACTTTGGTGTTCGAATACTTTGGTATTCGAATACTTAGGATGAATACTTTGATATTCTTTTCCAGATATTCGGTAAATTAGTATGCCAAGCATTTGCAAAGTTTGGCCAAATATTTATCTAATTACTCGGTGTTCGAATACTTTGGTATTTGAATACTTAGGATGAATACTTTGATATTCTTTTCCAGATATTCGGTAAATTAGTATGCCAAGCATTTGCAAAGTTTGGCCAAATATTTATCTAATTACTCGGTGTTCGAATACTTTGGTATTCGAATACTTAGGATGAATACTTTGATATTCTTTGCCAGATATTTGGTAAATTAGTATGCCAAGCATTTGCTAAGTTTGGCCAAATATTTATCTAATTACTCGGTGTTCGAATACTTTGGTATTTGAATACTTAGGATGAATACTTTGATATTCTTTGCCAGATATTTGGTAAATTAGTATGCCAAGCATTTGCTAAGTTTGGCCAAATATTTATCTAAGTACTCGGTGTTCGAATACTTTGGTATTTTCGAATACTTAGGATGAATACTTTGATATTCTTTGCCAGATATTTGGTATATTAGTATGCCAAGCATTTGCTAAGTTTGGTCAAATATTTATCTAAAGTACTCGATGTTCGAATACTTTGGTATTCGAATTAGAATGAATACTTTCGATAAATACTTTAGTATCTAAATGTTTCGGGATTCAATTAGTACTGCATTGGAATACAACGAATACTTTTAAGTATACAGAACATGAGTACGAATTCAAATTATTCGAGTACGAATTCGAATTATTCGAGTACGAATTCGAATTATTCGAGTATGAATTCGAATTATTCGAGTACGAATTCGTAATGAGAACTTTGTATTCGAATACATTAGACGAATACTTTAACATTTTAATACTTTGTATACCTACTGTATTAGAACGTAAAAGAATCGAATACAACGGATACTTTTAAGCATCGAGTACACGGGTACTTTAGCATTCTGTATGTAACCCAAACAATCCATCTGTCATACTAACACACGACACACACAATACCCAACTCAACAATCCCACCTGGTTACAATCCGCAAGATGCATCAGACTGTAAAAGATCACCCACGGTCGGCATTTAATTCCCATCCATCCAAAATACAACATTCAATCCCCACCCACATTTAACCCCACAGGAAACTCACCATCCGAATTAGAATCTGCAAAAGCCAATATCACGACAGTTGATGTCGAGGAGGACCCCCTCCCAATCCATCCAGGACTCCACATTCATCGAACGGGCACTCAGGAATAAGTGTCCGCGGCCGGACAATAACCCCCATTTACAACCCCCCATGATAGCATGGCACATGGTCACCAATCCAAGCGTGAAGAGGCCTATCCTCGTCCTCAACCCTTTGATATTGCGCTGACAGTTGATCCATGAGGACAGTTGACCATAGAAAGGGTGGACGGTCATTTGCATTTCATTGCGCGGGGATCGTCCGGCCGCTACACCTGGACAATGGCCAAGCAGGACCCCCAACCCCTCCCCCTCGCTGCGAGCTTGGGGATCGGTAATGAATACTCGTAGTTGAATTCTGATGTCTTTGGCTCGGTGGAGTGTCAGTTGGTGTGTGACATTTTTCGGGGTTTTCAGCCTTTACGGTAGAGCTAGAGTGTAATCGTTGGTATCTGAGTTTCAGATTTGTTGAACCTTAAGAAATAGCGGTGCATTTTTTAAGAAAAGTGAAGTAACTCAAAGCAGTAAATTGTAGATGTGGGAGTATTCGAATACAAATGTACTCGTATATTCGATACTTAAAAGTACTCGTTGTATTCGAATATAAACGCAATCGTGTGCTCGATGCTTAAACGTATTCTTTGTATTCGAACACATAAACGTACTCCTTTATTCCATACTTAAAAGTATTCGTTGTATTCGAATACAAACGTACTCGTATACTTGATTCTTAAAAGTATTCGCTGTATTTGAATACAAACGTACTCGTATACTTGATTCTTAAAAGTATTCGCTGTATTCGAATACAAACGTACTCGTATACTTGATTCTTAAAAGTATTCGTTGTATTCGAATACAAATGTACTCGTATATTCGATACTTAAAAGTACTCATTGTATTCGAATATAAACGCAATCGTGTGCTCGATGCTTAAACGTATTCTTTGTATTCGAACACATAAACGTACTCCTTTATTCCATACTTAAAAGTATTCGCTGTATTCGAATACAAACGTACTCGTATACTTGATTCTTAAAAGTATTCGTTGTATTCGAATACAAATGTACTCTCGTACTAGATACTTAACAATATTCGTTCTATTCGAATACAAGCGTACTCTCAGATTCGATACTTTTAAGTTGTTATATTCTAATATAAAAGAACTGATGTACTCGACAGTTAAAAGTATTTGTTGTATTCGAATACAAACATACTCGTGTACTCGATACTTAAAAGTATTCGTTGTATTCGAAGAAAAATGTACTCGCGTACTCGATACTTAAAAGTATTCGTCGTATTCGAATACAGAATTATTCATAAAAAGTATTTGAATGCTAAAGCAATCAGCCTAAGTATTCAAATAAATTATTCATGCTGATTATTCGAATGCCGAAATATTCAGATACGAAAATATTCATTCACGTAATGTATTTGAATATCCATTATAATGAGAGATGGGAGTATAAGAAATCAAAAGTACTCCTTTAATTGATACTTAAAAGTATTCTTTGAATTCGAATACAGTAGTATTCAACCAATGTTTTCGATATCAAAATATTCAAATACTAAAGTATTCATCGAAAATATTCGAATAATAAAGTATTCGAGCAACAAAGTATTCATTCTAAGTATTCAAATACCAAAGTATTCTTCCTAAGTATTCGAACACCAAAGTAGTCAAATACCAAAGTATTCGTCATATGACGCATATCGTATCGTCATATGACGCATATTGCATATTGTCATTTTGCAAATGACGAGGTATTTGGCCATTTGCAAAATTGACCGGATCTTGATAGACGAGATATCTCGTTATTAGAAGAAAACTGTCCAAATCATGATCTCGTAATCGTCGAAAAATCAGCAATATCTTGATGACGAGATATTTCGTCATTAGAAAATTGGTCAGATCTTGATGGACAAGATATCTCGTCAAAACCACTTGGAGAGTTAACGAATTTTTCCGATAGATTCAGATGAGACAACGGATGAATACTATGTTGGAATCGTCTTTCTGTAGGAAACTGCACAATTCTAAAGGTCTAAAATTCAAATTATGTAAGTGTTCGAGTTAATGAGTACATATTCAAGTTTAAGAGTATGCATTCAAGTTAACAAGTACGTGTTCAGGTTTACGAGTATGTGTTCGAGTTAACGAGTATATGTTCAGGTTTACGAGTACTATGTGGTCGAGTTACAAATACGTGTTCAAGTTTACGAGTATGTGTTCGAGTTAAACCTTTCAAGTTTGCGAATATATGTTCGAGTTAAACTGTTCACGTTCACGAGTATGTGTTTGAATTAAACTGTTCAAGTTCACGAGTATGTGTTCGAGTTAAAATGTTCAAATTTACGAGTACGTTCGAGTTAACGAGTACATGTTCAAGTTAACGAGTACATGTTCAAGTTAACGAGTACATGTTCAAGTTAACGAGTACATGTTCAAGTTGACGAGTATATGTTCAAGTTAACGAGTACAAGTTCAAGTTTACGAGTGTGTGTTCGATTCAACATGTAAAAGTTTACGAGTATTTTGAGTTAACGAGTATATGTCCGAGTTATCGAGTATACGTTCAAGTTAACGAGTACATGTCCAAGTTTACGAGTATGTCTCCACGTTTACGAGTATGTCTCCAAGTTTCCGAGTATGTGTTCGAGTTAAACTGTTCAAGTTTACGAGTATGGGTTCGAATTAAAATGTTCAAATTAAAGAGTATATGTTCAAGTTAACGAGTGCATGTTCAAGTTGACGAGTATATGTTCAAATTAACGAGTACAAGTTCAAGTTGACGAGTATATGTTCAAATTAACGAGTACATGTTCAAGTTGACGAGTATATGTTCAAGTTAACGAGTACATGTTCAAGTTGACGAGTACATGTTCAAGTTAACGAGTATATGTTCAAGTTTACGAGTGTGTGTTCGATTCAACATGAAAAAGTTTACGAGTATTTCGAGTTAACGAGTATATGTTCGAGTTATCGAGTATATGTTCGAGTTATCGAGTATACGTTCAAGTTAACGAGTACATGTCCAAGTTTACGAGTATATCTCCACGTTTACGAGTATGTCTCCAAGTTTCCGAGTATGTGTCTGAGTTTCCGAGTATGTGTTCGAGTTAACGAGTATATGTTCAAGTTTACGAGCATGTGTTCGAGTTAACGAATTCACGCAACCCACACCACTGTTCCCGGAAATAGCTGTAGAGAATAGGTATCACACTCTCCTCTCGATCACCAGAATACATAACAAATTACTTCCCTCTTCTTCCCGGGAGAAAGGGAATTTGGTTGAAAAGAGGGAAAAAACTCTTAAAAATCTCGTTTGGGGTCCATTTTTTAGGCGTTTTGACATCCGCCACCGTTTAAAGGAGAAAGGAGTGCTTCCCCTCGCCCAAACCCTCGGGCATTTCGGGGTAAAAAACACAATCAATGGAAGATCAATAGCGCTTTTGACAAAAGATTGATTCCTAAAAACAGGAAAATGAAGAAAAGTGAGATTTGAGAGTAAGGGGGAAAATAGGGATTCTTTTTATTTTCTGCTCTCTCTTTTTCCCTTTTCGGAATTTTCGTTCAGTGGACTGACAAGCTATTTCTTTTCCTGCACCGATAAATTTTTGTAGGTATATTTACTTATTTATCGGAGCTTTCCACATCCTGGTCTTTTCATCTATTGATTTGGTTTAAGGTACCGGTATTAAATTGACATAAAGATTTTATGTGGATTACAGATATAGTATGTCGCTTTTGGGGAGGCGAAATTGAATTACTGGGTTTGAACGACCCCCAGAGAACGCTTTGTTTTGAATTTGGGATGGTTTGTGGAGTGTGTGTAGGTATGTCTTCCTTTCTGCGTGATCATTTCTGAAGGTATGCTTCTAAACTTGAAAAGGAGTATTCTGTTATGAAGATGTATCGTCTATTCTAGATATGACATACATACTTTTCAATGCATGTATCTTACATATAAGATACATGCTTTTCAATGCATGTATTTTATATATACATGTTTAGTTTTTCTTTGGCCACGGATTCAAAATTTGAGAATTTTTTTCGCCTGTTCATGGTTGGTTGGATTTGGGTTTTATGGCGCAAGAGGCCATAGTTGGCTAAGCTGAGCCAAACGCATGTAGGTAGGTATTTAATTAACGTCGCATTGTAGCAATAGAATGGACTATTAGCGGCTGTTCGGGATCAAATTCAAAAGGAGATAGTCATTAGTGTGCCAGCGTTTAACGTGTACCAGCCCCATGTACACGACGGTCTTTGACAGAATCGAGTTTCCAACTCGCAACCATACAGTAACTAATCCGCTACTCTCCCAACTGGGCTACCGCTGAACACTTGTTCCAGTTAGGTAGGAGTTGAATTAACGTCGCACGGGAGCAACAAAACGGACTATCAGGTTCAATCTCGTAGGGATGGATCCGAGGATAAAACCTCGTAATTTTGAACCACGGTCAGATGACGAGAACAACGTCTGAGCTGGCACTCCACTCTCCAAACTTCCACGCAACCCCAAAGTTAAGACATTTGAGGCCCAGATAGATTTAACGTGCACCTGCCCTCTTTGTACACGACTGTCTTTGGTTGGATTCGAACTCGCAACCCTCCGGTTGCCCGTCCGTTACTCTTCCAACCGGGCTACCGCGACCCCTCAAGATATCAGGAAAACGTTTTTTTAAGGCGCAGGATCTCACTCTCATCCATATATTTTAAGAACCGCGGTAGTCCAGTTGCTTTAGTGGCTGATTAGCAACAGAAGGGTCGACCAAACGAAGACCGTCGTGTACGCTGAAGCACGTTAATCCGTCGTGGCGTCAAACGTGGTGTGGATGTTTGGAGAGTGATGTGCCATCTCAGATATCGACTTCGCCATCTGATCGCAGGCCAAAATGACGAGGCGCGTCCTCAGAATTTTCCTTCACGATATCGATCTAGGATCCTCGTCAATAGCCCGTCGCGATGCTCCGATGCGACGTAAATTCAACTACCTACCGTCCAATCAAACCAAACAGCACAACTTCCCCCTACCTGGCCGGACATTCGCGACCGTCCTACATGCAGATAAGCATCGACCTTCTAATGAAGTAGCGGATAATTGCGAGTCTCTGAAGGTTAAATCACAAATCGACAGCCGATTGGCTATACTAGGTCGGTAGGTATTTTAACTAACGTCACACTGGACGAAGACAACGGGCTATTGGTGACGGTATGGATCAATTTCAAAAGGAAAGAACCGAGGACACAACGCGTAATTTTGAACCCCGCTCAGATGACTCGATTGCCTATGGAAGCGCAGACTAGCATTTTTGATCACGGTGGATACTTCAATCCTTTGCATACGTCGGGGCAGAATATCGTTTCTTTCTTTTGTTACGGCAGTCGGCCCAACGACTTTACCGGCAGCTTACTGAAACCGGCCGAAACGGCCTTTACAAAGCTTTCCCCCAGGAGGAGAAGGAATATGTGTCCATTATCACCAAATGTGCCGGTTTCTATTGTCGGGTATGCCTAGAAGGGACAGATTCTTCCCTGGTAAACTGAAAGGGAGGCGGTGACTTTTTAAGCGTATCTCTTTTCATTACTCAACCTCTCATAGACTAGATGCTCGAGGATGAACAATTAACGAGGTTCCGCGACGATAACCCTGACATCTTTGTCAACGGGGAGATAAGGCTATTCACGCGCGGGTCCCTTTGTGGCACAGAAAAGAGGGGATGGAAATCGTAATGGGCTTCGGCGATTCTTCAGGAGTTTGTGGTCTGAAAGAATCGGAGCCTTTCGTAACGAGGGGACTCGAAACTTTCGGCCGGTTGGGCCGGTTCCAGTATCCAGAGGGTTAACCAATCGATAATTTATACCACAACCGACAGGTATTTAGGTATTTTTTAATTAACATCGCACTGTAGCAACACAATGTGCTATTGGCGACGTTCCGGGAAGAATTCTGATGGGAAAGATCCGAGGTGGTAATTTTGAACCATAGTCAGATGACGAGGTCACATCTGAGCTGGTCTGGCACCCCACTCTCCAAACATCCACACCAGGCCAACGGGCGGACATTTGAAGCTACGACAGATTTAACGTGACCTAGCGTCGCATCGTGCACGATAGTCTTTGGTTGGATTCGAACTCACAACCCTCCGGTTACTAGTCTGTTTCTCTTCCAACCGGGAACGAAATAACAGATCTTCAAACCGAGCACTTGGAAGAAATAACATGAAACTGTGGGCACAGGCCCCGTCAATTTCATTTTAAGGTCCATGCATATAAAACACATAGATCGCATAATGAAACACACACATCCCGAACTCACAGCCGCGCATATATAACGACCGATGGTTCAACTCAGGCTCTTGAGGAGATTTAACTGCTGGTCGTATCAGAGCCGTACCAGCTGCCGCCGTCGCCAATGCAGAGTTAGGGGAGAGAAAGTGATATTTTTGATGAGTGGTAGATTAATAGTGGGATCATAAAGTATGCATTTTATGGTCTAAGGGATCGTTTTGACAAGCGGTATAAATTCTAGCTGTAATTTGAAGTGTCAAAGTGGGTGGCTTATAGCTGTATGGGGGCCGCGGGTGTTATTCGACGAGATATCTCGTCCATCAAGATGACGAGGTATCTCGTCATGAAGATGCTGTTGATTTTTTAAAGACGAGATCAAAATCTGGAAAGTTTTCTCCTAATGACAAAATATCTCGTCAATCAGACCTGGTCCATTTTGTAAATGACGAGATATCTCGTCGAGAGATCCACCAGGAGTACTAAAGCGACACAGTACCCTAAAAGAGATCAAAATATCGAAAATAATCAGTGTTTTTCCTGAAGACCGGTTAGACTAGCAATTTAGTGTGTGTTACCCGGATTAATTGGGTTAACCCTCTAAGTGGCTTAGCCGAGATATCTCGTCCATCAAGATCTATCTGACCACGAGTATGTATTTTATGGTCTAAGGCAGTGATTCCTAACCTTTCATACTTAAGTACCACCTGCGAATTTAGTAGGGTCGTGGCGTACCACTGGTTATGTTATAACTTTTGAGGGGGTCAAATAAATTCTATACACATATGAATAACTTTACAAATGTATTTAAGTATAAATAAAACGAAATACAGAAAATAAACTCAGAAAATTTGAAAAAGCTGTTTATATGCAATTTTTATTAACATATGGCAAATACAATTTCCCAACACTAATGTCTTTATCGGGAGGTTTAATGACAAACTTGCTTATGTGCTTATTTCTTATCAGAGCTTCTATGTCAGGTTCAATAGTGCTTATCTTTAATCTTATGTCGTTTTCCACACAGTCTATTCCTGTACTTGTTTCCCACATACACTAACTCTGAAAACCCACGTTCACATAAATATGTTGTTACAAATGGAGTTAAAAATTTTAGTGCTTGACAAAAAGAGTAGCGCTCGAAGTTGTAAGTTTTAACCCAGTACTTTTGGTTTGTATTATTATTGAATCCTTCTGCGTACCACCCAAATGATCTCGCGTACCACCAGTTGGGAACGATTGGTCTAAAGGATCGTTTTGATAAGCGCTACGATTGGATATATATTCTAGCTGTAATTTGAAGTGTCAGAGGATGGATTGTAGTGGTGTGGAGTTTGTCCTAATTTTTTAACCTTCCAAGTGGCACTGACGAGATATCGTGTAAAAAGTACGACCAAGTTTGGTTTGCTAGTGACGAGATACATCGTCGAGGCAACCAACAAAGTAGGTAGGTAGGTATATTAATTAACGTCGCACTGGAGCAACCCCACCTTCAACACACTATCCAAACTTTAATACAAAGCCAACGTGAGGACGTTTGAGGCCACGACAGATTTAACTTGCATCAGCCAGATTGTACACGACGGTCTTTGGTTGGATTTGAACTCGCAACCCTCTGGTTCCTAATCAGCTACTTTATCAACCGGGCTGCCGCGGCCCGACAACTACCAAGAGGATTAGGGAGACATAGCACCCTTAAAAAGACCAAAATATTGAAAAGAATTATTGTTTTACTAGAAGACCGGGCAGAGTAGCAGTTTGGTTGATGTTATTCGCGTCGAATTGGTTGAGCCACCAGATGATATTGATGAGATATCTCGCCAATCAAGGTATCACCAATTTTACTAATGATGAGATATCTCGTCATCAAGATATTATCGATTTTTTTATGATGACGATAGCGAGATCCGGTCAGTTTTCTTCTAATGACGAGTGATCTTTTCCATCAAGATCTGGTCAATTTTGCAAATGACGAGTTATCTCGTGCATCAAGATCTGGTTAATTTTGTTAATGACGGGTTATCTCGTCCATCAAGGTCTGGTCAATTTTGCTAATGACGAATTATCCCGGCCATTAGGGTCTGCTCAATTTTGCAAATGACGAGATATCTCTTGCATCAAGATTTGGTCAATTTTGCTAATGACGAGTTACCTCGTCCATCAAGATCTGGTAAATATTGCTAATGACGAGATACCTCATCAAGACAACCACCAGGAAGGTTAAAGGGACACAGTACCCCAAAAGAGAACCAAATATTGAAAATAATTGCTTTTAAAGACCGAGCAGCCAAGCAGTTTAGCTGGTTTTACTTGGGATGAATTGGTTGTTCCTGCAAGTGGTTTCGACGAGATATCTCGTCCATCAAGATATGACCAATTTTGCTAATCACGAGATATCTCGTCATCAAGAATGTCGATAAAATTCCAAATGGTGAAGGTATTGCCTTTTTTTGGTGATGAAATCAATATCAGGTCATTCTTACCAACGACGAGATATCTCATCCATCAAGATCTGGTCAGTTTTGTTAATGACGTGATATCTCTTGGAAACAACCACCAGGATGGTTAAGTACGAATTTAGACATGTCATGTAACAATTGTCGATTCGCAAAAACCAACATTAACCATCCAAATAGTTTCGACGAGAAATCGTCCATCAAGATCTGACCAATTTTGCTAATACTTTACGAAATACTTCGTCATGAAAATTTTGCCGATTTTTTTATGATGACGAGATAAAGATCTGGCCAGTTTTCTTTTGATGACGAAATATCTCCTCTATCAAGTATGGTCAATTTTGTTAATGGCGAGATATATCGTGGAGAAAACCACCAGGAGGGTTAAAGATGTGTTTAACAGTTGCATTATCTACCAAATTTAATTCAACCTATCAATACTGCTACATTCCATGCTGTAACACCAGATTATTTGCGTTACATGTTACATTAGATCGTATAACGAAAGCGTAAACCCGACATTTTAAAACAAACTCTACAGAGTTGCCATGAAAATTAACTCAACGTTAATCACGACTCCCCAAAAAGAAATCGACAGTTGAAACTCAGAAAGTCACCAGAACCAGCCGCTTTTTTCGAAAGTTAAACACGACAGACAATTAGTTTCGTTTTACCTTGGCTTTAATTGCAAAATCGAAACCGCCGCCGAAAGAATGCGGGAGATAATTACTGGCAAAAGCCTGGCGACACAATGGTCGGGGACAAAAACCTCACTTACCCAAATCAGGACATCGCTGTACTCCGCTAATGATACTAACTACGCGTGTTTCTTCCTTTTATGAGATAGCGCATATTTTTAGCGAATTTTTGTTGGATTCCCACATGAAAACACTTTCATTTGACGTCGCTTTATTTGTTGGAAAGGAATACCACTATTGTAATTAAATGCTCATTACCATGTTCATACGGTGAAAAGGGTTAATTGTTGAGGTATAAACTTTGAACATTATTGCGGTGATTTAGTCAAGGCTTAATAACCGTATTTTATTTTATGTGTTTTAACCTATGTGAATGTCTGATGGTTAACAGAGGCCAACGAAGCCAGGTTGATAGGTAAGTATTTTAATTGACGTCGCACTGGAGCAACACAAGCTATTAGCGACGGCCCGAGATCAAACCCAAAGGGGACACACGACGAGGGAGGTCACACCTGAGCTGGCACCCCAATCTTCAAACTTCCACACCTCGCCAACGTGAGGACATTTGAGGTCCGACGATTTAACGTGCCTCAGCCCAATTTGTACACGACGCTCTTTGGTTGGAATCGCCGGGTTACCGTGGCCCTAAGCGCCGTAGAGTTGCGAGTTTGAAACTCGACCAAACCGAGGGGGTCTGATACACGTTAAATCTGAAGTGGACTCTTGTCCTTCACGTTGGTGTGGTGTGGGTGTTTGGAGAGTGGATGCCTGCTCAGGTGTTGATCTCGCCACCTCACAGTGGTTCAGACTTATGAGGTGTTGTCCTCGGATTAGCAGCCGTAGGGTTGCGAGAAATTATGAGGTGTTGCAGAATAATGAAGTGTTTTCCTCGGATTAGCAACCGTAGAGTTGCGAGTTTGAAACTAGACCAAACCAAAAAGCGCCGTGTGGACGTGTGGGGCTGGTACACGTTAAATCTATAGTGCACTTACACGTCCTTCACGTGGTGTGAGTGTTTGGAGAGTGGATGCCTGCTCAAGTGTTAACTCATCACCTGACCGTGGTTCCGAATTACGAGGTGTTGTCCTCGGGTTTTCCCCTTCAGTATAGATCCCGGACTGGCGCCGAGATATCTCGTCTACCAAGAGCTCGTCAGATTTGCTAATGAAGGGAAAGATTCGAGGTCAACACCTCGCAATTTTGAACCACGGTCTCATTACAAGCATCAACATCTGAGCTGGCATCCCACTCTCCAAACTTCCACACCACGCCAACGTGCAGGCTTTTGGAGCCACAACAGATTTAACGTACACCAGCCGCCCCGCCATGTACACGGTGGTATTTGCTCGGATCTAGTTTCGAACTCGCAACCCTCCGATTGCTACTCCGCGAATCTTCCAACCGGACTAGCGGTGGCTGGTACTGTTCGGGACCTTGCGCCGAAAAATTCAAACACAAATCCAATACTACCTAGGATAGGTGTAAACTGATTGTCCATGAAGTTTGTGGTCTAGTCTTAGGGTGAGACAGAACGTAATAAAGTATCACATTATTTCGATAAGAAAAGATTGATTTCGCCTCCGATTAATGAATGAAGAATCCTAACTAATCCAGGATAGGTGTAAACTGATCAGCCATGAAAACCGTGGTCTTGTCTTAAGGTATGACAGAACGTAATGAACTACCACATTAATTTGATGTGAAAAGATTGAACCTGCTTCCCACCACGAATGGAGAATCCTATCCAACGCAATCCAGGATAGGTGTAAATTGATCGGATAAGGAGTTTGTGGTCTAGTCTTAGGGTGAGACAGAACGTAATGAAGTATCATATTATTTCGATAAGAAAAGATCGATTTCGCCTCCTACTATGAATGGAAAATCCTATCCAATCCAAGATAGGTGATCTGATCAGCCATGACCACCGTGGTCTAGTCTTAAGGTGAGACAGAACGTAATGGGGTATCATATTATTTTGCTGAGAAAAGATTGAACTCGTCTACTATGAATAGAGAATCCTATCCAACCCAATCCAGGATTGATGTAAACTGTTCTGCCATGACTGCCGTAGTCTCGTCTTAAGGTGAGACAACGTAATGAAGTACCGCATTATTTTGATGAGAAAAGATTGAACCTGCCTCCCACCATCAACGGAAATACACATTTTTCCCTTCAGACCCGCATACTCATGCACAATAAGGAATTTCCAATACCAACTCGTGAAGTAATCTTCACGTATTTTATGCACGAGGATTTCCGTAGCGTTGGCCCGGAATCCCAGTCTCAGCTCAGACGTGAAATTGCTTCGGCCCGATAAAAAGTATTCCTCATCTTCTTCAACGTAAATTTCGTTTCGCCGAGAAATCCCGCATATTTTCGTGAAGCGCGTTGCTGCAACGGCTAAGTATTTGGGGATAAGATACATAAATTTTTTCCCTCTAAATCTCCCATCCTCTTTTTCGAACGAGTGCCCCACGCTGGGGTTTATAGTTTATGACTGGAGTTTTAGAAAAATCGGTAATACATGCAGGCCTAGTTCTGTTATTTATGGATTCATGGTTTTGGAGTGTTGTTTGGGGGATTAACCTGAATGCGATGGTTTCGTTCATTTTTCTCCAAACCCTGTTATTTTAAAGTCCAGTGAGTTAGTAAAAGTGAAAAATACTATATATGTTGGAAATGTGGAATGTGTATAGAGTCTGAAGTGTCGATAGAAATCGGAACAATTTATTAAATTGCGAACGAATTATTAATTCAATTATGAGGAAGGTAGGAAGTTAATATACAGGGTGTCCCAAAAAGGTTGTTCCGCGATTTATCTTTTTACCATTTGGAGATAAGTAGGCAATGTAAATTGCAAAAGTGCACCAAATAAGGTAAGTAATTAAGATATATCAATAAAATTATCACGTGATAACAATTTAAGCGGATACAGTTTTTAATTTTTATACCACCCCTCTAGATAAAAATCCGAAATAGCAAAAATGTTCCTTACCTGTATCCCTATCGTTCGTAAAAACCATATTTCTGTAGGTTGAATAGTAACGGAGATACAAGAGTTTCTATTTTAAGGGGGCCGCTAATCTAGAACGGAAACTGACCCATGGCCAAGAATGAAGAGCTAAGTTCTGCATTGCTGCAGATGGAAAAATTTCCTTTTATTTTTTATTTAAACAAAATTTTTTCTACAATATTTTTATTAAAGATTACATTGTCTACTAGTATGCATTGCGATTTTCATCTGCAGTTGCAATACTACATTATTTTGCACAATGTTGCACTTTCAGACCGAAAAAAAAAATGCTTTTTAGCATTATGTATGCGGTCCCTAATCTGACTGCTTGAACAGCTGTGCACAAGCGGTATAAGTCAACTTTTTTGCGTCCTTATGCCTCCGTTACTGTTCAACCTACAGAAATGCAGTTTTCTGCTAACGATAGGGATGCAGGTAAGGAACATTTCTGCTATCTCGGACTTTTATCTAGAGGGGTTGTATACAAATTAAAAACTGTATCCGCTTAAATTGTTATCACGTGATAATTTCATTCACATATCTTAATTACTTACCTTATTTGGTGCACTTTTGCAATTTACATTGCCTACCTATCTCCAAATGGTAAAAAGATAAATTGCGGAACAACCTTTTTGGGACACCCTGTATATAACGTCGCACTGGAACAACACAACAGGCTATTGGCGTATCCATCATGAAGGGAAAGACCCAGGACAACGCCTCGTAATTTCGAATCACATTCAGATGACGAGGTCACACCTGAACTGGCACCCCACTCTTCAAATTTCCACACCACACCATTTTGAGAACATTTGAAACCTTAAGAGATTTATTGTGCACCAACCCTCCAGGACACGACGGTTTTGATTGGATCAAGTTTCGAACTCGCAACCCTTCGATTGTTAATCCGCTACTCTTCCAACCCTGCTACCACGGCCCAATTCAATTATGAGATAATGCCATGTTAAATATCTTAAACGCGGTATATTAGGAAACTTTCTCACTTGAAACATTAACCTGTACGAGTTCTCAACCACCCCTCCCAAATCAACTACGCTCTATACAACACCATTAGAATAAAGTTAAACTCAAATGCATCACTGACACTAAAACACCCCCAGAAGCCAAGACATTGTTTTTCTGAACCCCCTTCAAAAGATCGAATTTTCAGTCGTTACTTACAACCCAGTTTCCCAACTGAAACAACCCATATGAGTCTTTATCTTCTTCCAAATCATCTCTAAATTCAACACCATGAGAGAAAATGCAAACTCAAACGGAACCTTGCCACTAAATTACCTCCAGAAGCCAAGACACTGTTCTTCTGACCCACCCTCTCCAAAAAGACCAGTAGGATATAATTTCAGTCGTTAATTATAACAATTTCTCAATTGAAACAACCTATACGAGTCTTCACCTTCTCCCAAACCAACTCTGATTCCATTAGTAAAACATAAACTCAAAACGGAACACTTCCACTAAATCACCCCAGATTAAGAAATTTTTCCTGGCCCACCCCCGTCCAAAAAGACCTGTAGGAAGGAATGTCAGTCGTTACACATATAAGGGTTTCTCAACTGAAACAACCTATGCGAGTCTTCGCCTTCTTCCAAATCAACTCAAACTCCTCCTGAAAAACATAAACTCAAAACGCAACACAGCCACTAAATCACCCCAGATTAAGAGCAAAGGCATTGTTTTTTCTGGCCAACCCCCGTCCAAGAAGACCAGTAGGAAGGAATGTAAGTCATTATTCATAAGGGTTTCTCAATTGAAACAGGGTCGTGGCTCAGTGGGTATGCACACTTTGCTAACAACCTTCGAGTTGTAGGCGGCGCAGGTTCGATTCCTGCCAGGTGCATTCCTCCCTGGGTGTATTTCTCTCTTCTGTGTCAGTAAAGCTTTCCGTGTGTCAATTACTTGATATTGTATGTCTTGTTTAACGTACTTGATATTGTATTGTATCTGGCACAGCATGGCCAAATATGGCTCTTGCGCCATGAAACCTCAAAAAACCATCCAACCAACTCAATTGAAACAACCTGTATGAGCCTTCATCTACTCCCAAATAAACTGACTCCATCGCTACCAGAAAAACAAACCCAAACGCAACATACACTAAATCACCACCAGATTAAGAGGTTTCTTCCTGGACCACCCCCGTCCAAAAATACCGGTGTAGGTAGGAATGTCAGTCGTTACTTTTATAAAGGTTTCTTAATTGAAACAACCTATGTGAGCCTTCACCTACTCACCAAATCAACTCTGACTCCATCAGAACATAAACTCAAAACGCAACACTGCTACTAAATCACCCCCAGATTAAGAGCCAAGACTTTTTTTGGCCCATCACCGTTCAAAAAGACCTGTAGGAACAAAATTCCTTCGTTTCTTATAAGGGTTTCTCAATTGAAACAACCTATGTGAGTCTTCACCTTCTCCCAAACCAACTCTTGACTCCACCAGAAAAACATAAACTCAAAACGCAACACCGCCACTAAATCACCCCCAGATTAAGAAATTTTTTCCTGGTCAACCCCAGTCCAAAAATACGAGTGTAGGTAGGAATGTCAGTCGCTACTTAAAGGTTTCTCAATTGAAACAACCTATGTGAGTCTTCACCTTCTCACCAAATCAACTCTGACTCCATCAGAACATAAACTCAAAACGCAACACCGCCACTAAATCACCCCCAGATTAAGAAGTTTTTCCTGGTCCACCCCCGTCCAAAAAGACCTGTAGGAAGGAATGTCAGTCGTTACTTTAAAGGTTTCTCAATTGAAACAACCTATGTGAATCTTCACCTTCTCACCAAATCAACTCTGACTCCATCAGAACATAAACTCAAAACGCAACACTGCTACTAAATCACCCCCAGATTAAGAGCCAAGACTCTTTTTGGCCCATCACCGTTCAAAAAGTCCTGTAGGAACAAAATTCCTTCGTTTCTTATAAGGGTTTCTCAATTGAAACAACCTATGTGAGTCTTCACCTTCTCCCAAATCAACTCTTGACTCCACCAGAAAAACATAAACTCAAAACGCAACACCGCCACTAAATCACCCCCAGATTAAGAAATTTTTTCCTGGTCCACCCCAGTCCAAAAATATGAGTGTAGGTAGGAATGTCAGTCGCTACTTAAAGGTTTCTCAATTGAAACAACCTATGTGAGTCTTCACCTTCTCACCAAATCAACTCTGACTCCATCAGAACATAAACTCAAAATGCAACACTGCTACTAAATCACCCCCAGATTAAGAGCCAAGACTCTTTTTGGCCCATCACCGTTCAAAAAGACCTGTAGGAACAAAATTCCTTCGTTTCTTATAAGGGTTTCTCAATTGAAACAACCTATGTGAGTCTTCACCTTCTCCCAAATCAACTCTTGACTCCACCAGAAAAACATAAACTCAAAACGCAACACCGCCACTAAAACACCCCCAGATTAAGAAATTTTTTCCTGGTCCACCCCAGTCCAAAAATACGAGTGTAGGTAGGAATGTCAGTCGCTACTTAAAGGTTTCTCAATTGAAACAACCTATGTGAGTCTTCACCTTCTCACCAAATCAACTCTGACTCCATCAGAACATAAACTCAAAATGCAACACTGCTACTAAATCACCCCCAGATTAAGAGCCAAGACTTTTTTTGGCCCATCACCGTTCAAAAAGACCTGTAGGAACAAAATTCCTTCGTTTCTTATAAGGGTTTCTCAATTGAAACAACCTATGTGAGTCTTCACCTTCTCCCAAACCAACTCTTGACTCCACCAGAAAAACATAAACTCAAAACGCAACACCGCCACTAAATCACCCCCAGATAAAGAAGTTTTTCCTGGTCCACCCCCGTCCAAAAAGACCTGTAGGAAGGAATGTCAGTCGTTACTTTAAAGGTTTCTCAATTGAAACAACCTATGTGAATCTTCACCTTCTCACCAAATCAACTCTGACTCCATCAGAACATAAACTCAAAACGCAACACTGCTACTAAATCACCCCCAGATTAAGAGCCAAGACTCTTTTTGGCCCATCACCGTTCAAAAAGTCCTGTAGGAACAAAATTCCTTCGTTTCTTATAAGGGTTTCTCAATTGAAACAACCTATGTGAGTCTTCACCTTCTCCCAAATCAACTCTTGACTCCACCAGAAAAACATAAACTCAAAACGCAACACCGCCACTAAATCACCCCCAGATTAAGAAATTTTTTCCTGGTCCACCCCAGTCCAAAAATACGAGTGTAGGTAGGAATGTCAGTCGCTACTTAAAGGTTTCTCAATTGAAACAACCTATGTGAGTCTTCACCTTCTCACCAAATCAACTCTGACTCCATCAGAACATAAACTCAAAATGCAACACTGCTACTAAATCACCCCCCGATTAAGAGCCAAGACTCTTTTGGGCCCATCACCGTTCAAAAAGACCTGTAGGAACAAAATTCCTTCGTTTCTTATAAGGGTTTCTCAATTGAAACAACCTATGTGAGTCTTCACCTTCTCCCAAATCAACTCTTGACTCCACCAGAAAAACATAAACTCAAAACGCAACACCGCCACTAAATCACCCCCAGATTAAGAAATTTTTTCCTGGTCCACCCCAGTCCAAAAATACGAGTGTAGGTAGGAATGTCAGTCGCTACTTAAAGGTTTCTCAATTGAAACAACCTATGTGAGTCTTCACCTTCTCACCAAATCAACTCTGACTCCATCAGAACATAAACTCAAAATGCAACACTGCTACTAAATCACCCCCAGATTAAGAGCCAAGTCTCTTTTTGGCCCATCACCGTTCAAAAAGACCTGTAGGAACAAAATTCCTTCGTTTCTTATAAGGGTTTCTCAATTGAAACAACCTATGTGAGTCTTCACCTTCTCCCAAATCAACTCTTGACTCCACCAGAAAAACATAAACTCAAAACGCAACACCGCCACTAAATCACCCCCAGATTAAGAAATTTTTTCCTGGTCCACCCCAGTCCAAAAATACGAGTGTAGGTAGGAATGTCAGTCGCTACTTAAAGGTTTCTCAATTGAAACAACCTATGTGAGTCTTCACCTTCTCACCAAATCAACTCTGACTCCATCAGAACATAAACTCAAAATGCAACACTGCTACTAAATCACCCCCAGATTAAGAGCCAAGACTTTTTTTGGCCCATCACCGTTCAAAAAGACCTGTAGGAACAAAATTCTTTCGTTTCTTATAAGGGTTTCTCAATTGAAACAACCTATGTGAGTCTTCACCTTCTCCCAAATCAACTCTTGACTCCACCAGAAAAACATAAACTCAAAACGCAACACCGCCACTAAATCACCCCCAGATTAAGAAATTTTTTCCTGGTCCACCCCAGTCCAAAAATACGAGTGTAGGTAGGAATGTCAGTCGCTACTTAAAGGTTTCTCAATTGAAACAACCTATGTGAGTCTTCACCTTCTCACCAAATCAACTCTGACTCCATCAGAACATAAACTCAAAATGCAACACTGCTACTAAATCACCCCCAGATTAAGAGCCAAGACTTGTTTTGGCCCATCACCGTTCAAAAAGACCTGTAGGAACAAAATTCCTTCGTTTCTTATAAGGGTTTCTCAATTGAAACAACCTATGTGAGTCTTCACCTTCTCCCAAACCAACTCTGACTCCACCAGAAAAACATAAACTCAAAACGCAACACCGCCACTAAATCACCCCAGATTAAGAGCCAAGACATTGTTTTTTCTGGCCCACCCCCGTCCAAAAAGACCCCCCTCCGCCAGCGTTATCTGACTTCAGCCAGGAACCGATTACGTCCATTAATTACGCCGGACAAGCCTGAATTAAGAGACAGCTCTTCTCCCCTTTCGAAGGGCCCGTTTTATGAAAGCCATAAAACAGAGGATCCCCAAACGCCATAACCATCGCGGCCTCTAACGGGAAAGGGCCGTAAAATTGCACCGGATTAGGGCAGCACCCGGCGAAATACGGCCGGAACGGAGTGCCCTATCTGGGGCGGTGCAGGGGCGCATTAGGGCGGAAGAGTCGGCACGCCAGAGCCCCATCTGTCAAAGTCTGTTAACTCCCTTCCGGGGCTTGGGGGCGAGCGGGCAACCCCCCTTGAAGGAACTAGGGCTGAAGAAGTTGGGGCTGAATTGCTTTATCTGGGTATATACGTTGTGGAACTTAGATAAGTGCTTGACGCGGATGGATCACTTAATTTGTCGTTAGCATGAAGTTTAAAATGAAGAGCACTCTTGATGATTACACTTGTAGGTCATGCTTGAGCTTGATATTAGACTACACTGACAGACTTACCCGGTGTTGCTCGAGTTGAATTGGTTGAAATTGATCGTAATACACCTCAACGTTATTCCTATGGAGGTTACGAATTGTTTTTAGTACCTCTGCAGACCCAGGACAAACCGAACAGTGATTAATGTATACCATATACTTCCCTCAGGATTCTGAAACTAAGTGTACCAAATTATAGTGAATTTGTCAGTGATAGTAATAATACTCAATGTTATTCCTCTTTGGGGATTTCGATTTGATTTTATCTCCGTCCGCAGACTCTGGAAAAATCCGAACGGAGGTTTATATATAACCTGTTCCCCCACAGGATTCTCATGAATGAGTGCATCGTATTTGGTATGGATTGCTCAAGTAGTGTATATTTATATAAAGTACAGAAGAAAGACAGAGAACCGAACTGCGCTTTATACGTGGGTAAGTCAAAAATTATCCGCACTTTCGTTATAATACATCTTTAGGTTTGTCCTACTGCCTTCTGTGCATGCATGCCTAGAATTGATACTACTGTGGTCACGTTATCGAAGTTTGACCGAGATAACATTATTTTTCTTGCTTCTGCTTCAGTATAAACAAGGCCGCTTCGCTAGCAGTGTGCACCAAAGAGGAATAAAGAGCAGTGATCCGATTTCTAGTGTCGGAAGGTGTTCCAGGGGCTGAAATTCATCGGAGGCTTACGACACGATATGAGGACAGTGCTCTATCACGTAGAATTGTATATGAGTGGATCGAGAATCTTAAAAGAGGCTGGACAAGCGTGATGCACGAAGGAGCAGGACGCCCGTCAACCTTCACCAGACGAGAAGATTCAGCAAGCTTGAGAAAGCCGGTACTGGTAAACCGACGAGTTATCATCCACAATGTAGAGTGTTCTCTGCATATTAGAAGGACAAATAAGTGGGGGAAGTGCTGCATAAATGGTTGGACGACCAACCGAAAACCTTCTTGGAGGGAATGTGCAAGTTTATGGACCGCTGGACCAAGTGCATCGAAAATGAAGGAGACTAAATATTGACGAACTTGTTCAAACCCCCTACACTTGTATAGATTGAAAAATAAAATGCGGATAATTTTTGACCTTCCTTCGTATATAGCATGTCTCCCACAGGATTCTAATGAGAATGAGTGTATAATATTTGGTATGGATTGTATAAAGTGGTGTAGAATTAGTATAAAGTACAGACAGTCCCAAACTCCCCTATATATCTTCCGCATCAGGGCAAACGGGGTTAAGTCAAAATGGCTATTTTTAAGAATATTAACTTGAATATTCATTCTTTCCCACAAATATTAAAGAAAAAGAATCACGCCATGATACAAATGTGATTGCAAAATAATTCAGATTCGTAGATTCATTTAGTTTCGATTTTAAACTTATATTTTTTTTAAATTAATGATGGCAGTTGACTCCTGTGGATCCATCAAAAATCAATCTTTACCCTTTCTACCCTGACACGGAAGATATATATTGATAAGTGTACCGAATCTGGTGTAGATTGGTCAAGTAGGGTAGATTTGCAGAGTACAGAAATACAGACGGCAACTCTGCTTTATATACAGATTTTGTAGCTTTTTAAACCAATAAATATGGTGGCCTTTTAATACTAATACTAGTTGCATATTTTGTGCACATACCTATACCAGTTCAAGTCGGGTCTTTCGGGACTCAAAGGCAAATCCCTCACAGGAGATTGTGTTAAAGAAGTTGGAACTGAATGGCTCTATCTAAATTTCGTGTAAATTAGTTAAGTAATGGGTCATTTACTTGGTCGTTAGCGTTGGGTTCAAAGTACTCTTGTGAATGGTACTTGGAGATCTTGATCTTTTTACTTGTATGATTGGTCTTGTTGGTGCAGATGAGTATCTGCACCAACAAGACCAATCCTAATTCAAAGACGACCAAGACCATATTATTTACTAAAATGTTTTTAACCCTCCTAGTGGTTGTCTCGACGAGGTATCTCGTCATTAGCATCTGGTCGTTCATTAGATTAGGTCAAAACCGAATAGATCTTGATGGAGGAGATATCTCGGCATCAGAAGAAAAGTGACCAGATCTTGATTTAGTTATAAAAAAATGTGAAATATCTTGATGACGAAATTTCTCGTCATTAGTAAAGTTTGTCAGATCTTGCTGGACCAGATATCTTCGAAATCACTTGGAGGGTTAAAATGAAATTACTATTTTAAAAGATGAAGGATGTGAATGGAATAACTGTTTCAGTGGGAGTTGTTTTTTTAACTCGGTGTCTTTATCTAAGATATGTGTTTGACGTATATGAATAACTTATCTGTCGTTAGAGCTATTGCTATGGGGTTTCAGTATGTGGGAAAACTAGATTCTGATGGTACATCAGTCTCTTTGGTGGTGCGAGATTATGCAGCGACTTGAACCCTACAGGTGGTTGTCTCGACAAGGTATTTCGTCATTATCAAAACTTGCCATATATCAAGATGGACGAGATATTATTAGAAAAAACTGACCAGATATGTTGATTGACGAGATGTCTCGTCATTAGAAAAACTGACCAGATATCTTGATGGACGAGATGTCTCATCATTAGAAAAACTGACCAGATATCTTGATGGACGAGATGTCTCGTTATTAGAAAAACTGACCAGATATCATGATGGACGAGCTGTCTCATCATTAGAAAAACTGACCAGATATTGATTTTGTCACCATCAAAATATCGGCAATATCTTGATGACGAAATATCTCGTCATTATCAAAATTGGTCAGATCTCGATGGACGAGCAATTTCGTCAAAACCTCTTGGAGCATTAAATCCAGAGGAACTAGTCTGACATTTAGCGTCGAACGAAACTCGCACAAAACAGGAAAGAACCAGAAACAAAAGAACGGTCACAGATCCGGGGCTAGGAAAACAAACATAAACCAAGTCGAGGCGGAAATCGTCTGACATTCATTAATCCGCTCGGGAGACCCCCTCGAACGAAAGAATGCACGCAAAAGAACGCCCTTCGCCAATTAGTATTCCCCTCACAAGTGGCGCTGTATGACAGTTGCCCAAAATGCGAACGTGGCAACGACTGATTCGAACTTTGAGCGCGTGCCCTCCGGTCCGACCTTACGTCTCGTCCACCAGAATCGTTTGCAGTTGCTGTCGGGGAATCGTTTGCTTCGAGTCACGCTTCTGTCATGGTGTCATTTTTCCCCGCTGCAATGCGAACGAATTCCAGTGTTTCATTTGGGTTGTTCTTTTTGGTGTTTGGTGTTGAGTTTAGAATATTCAACGCGAATATTTACTGACTAACAAGTGGATAGCAATTCCATTGCTTTATATGGAAATCGAATATTTAATCAATGTTTTCGTAAATAAAACATTTAGAGTATACGTATCGCTGAACTATAGATTGGGTGGTCTACTTATGGGAAAAATAGCTAGGGGTATGAATAAATTGGTAAAAGTGACAACAAAAATCTCGAGGAATCTCGTCACAATAGCAAAACTGATTGCTATGGTTATGAATACACTGGCAAAAGTGACAAAAAATGTAAATTTATCACATCATTTAACCCTTCTGGTGGTTATCTCGAAGAGGAATCTCGTCATTAGCAAAACTGATTGCTATGGTTATGAATACACTGGTAAAAGTGACAAAAAATGTAAATTTATCACATCATTTAACCCTTCTGGTGGTTATCTCGAAGAGGAATCTCGTCATTAGCAAAACTGATTGCTATGGTTATGAATACACTGGTAAAAGTGACAAAAAATGTAAATTTATCACATCATTTAACCCTTCTGGTGGTTATCTCGAAGAGGAATCTCGTCATTAGCAAAACTGATTGCTATGGTTATGAATACACTGGTAAAAGTGACAAAAAATGTAAATTCATCACATCATTTAACCCTTCTGGTGGTTATCTCGAAGAGGAATCTCGTCATTAGCAAAACTGATTGCTATGGTTATGAATACACTGGTAAAAGTGACAAAAAATGTAAATTTATCACATCATTTAACCCTTCTGGTGGTTATCTCGAAGAGGAATCTCGTCATTAGCAAAACTGATTGCTATGGTTATGAATACACTGGTAAAAGTGACAAAAAATGTAAATTTATCACATCATTTAACCCTTCTGGTGGTTATCTCGAAGAGGAATCTCGTCATTAGCAAAACTGATTGCTATGGTTATGAATACACTGGAAAAAGTGACAAAAATGAAAATTGATCACATCATTTAACCCTTCTGGTGGTTATCTCGAAGAGGAATCTCGTCATTAGCAAAACTGATTGCTATGGTTATGAATACACTGGTAAAAGTGACAAAAAATGTAAATTTATCACATCATTTAACCCTTCTGGTGGTTATCTCGAAGAGGAATCTCGTCATTAGCAAAACTGATTGCTATGGTTATGAATACACTGGTAAAAGTGACAAAAAATGTAAATTTATCACATCATTTAACCCTTCTGGTGGTTATCTCGAAGAGGAATCTCGTCATTAGCAAAACTGATTGCTATGGTTATGAATACACTGGTAAAAGTGACAAAAAATGTAAATTTATCACATCATTTAACCCTTCTGGTGGTTATCTCGAAGAGGTATCTCGTCATTAGGAAAAACTGATCAGATCTGGATAGAAGAGATATCTCGTCATTAAAAAACTGACCAGATCAAACATCGGTAATATCTTGATGACGAGATGTTTCGTCAATAACAAAATTGAACAGATTTTGATGAACGAGATATATCGTGGCAACAACTTAAGGGTTAAAAAGCATTTAAAATCGTCATTGTTTTTCTTACATAATATTTGTTTGGTTATAGGTCTTTTAGTCTAATACCGCTCTTTGTTGGATACTTTAAAGTCCTAATGATAAAATACGAAAATATTCTATTCGTAATCGATTTAATGGACGAGGTATCTCGTCATTAGAAAATTGGCCAGATATTGATCTCGTCATCATAAAAAAATAAGTAATATCTGGATGACGAGATATATTACAATTAGAAAAACTCGACGGATTATTACGTCATAAGCAAACTTGAAGGAGCCGTAAAATAGCGTTCTTAACCCTCCGTGTGATTGTCTCGATGAGTTATTTCGTCGGAAAAACTAATCAGATCTTGATGGACGAGATATCTCGTCATCGCAAGAAAGTTGACCAGATATTGATCTGATCATGATAAAAAATTGGTAATATCCTGACCAGATAGTTCGTCATTAACAAAACTAATGGAAAACTGCAGCGGTTCCACCCTTTAATTCTCCAAGTGGTTTCGACGAGATATCTCGTCCTTCAAGATCTGATAAATTTTGCTAATGACGAGACATATCGTCAAGATGTTGCCGTGTATTTTTATGATGGCAAGGTCAAGATCTGGTCCGTTTTTTTCTATTGATGAGATGTCTCATCTATCAAGGTTTGGTGAGTTTTGCTAATGACGAGATATCTCGTCGTGACAACCCCCAGGAGGGTTAAGACGGTACTGCATTGGGGCAGGAGTCTAACATATTCTAGAGAGAGAGAAATATTTTAACAAGACCCCTATTTTTATTACCTAATTTTTATTTACCTAAGAACTTAGTTAAAAAAGCTTAATTTAACATTTCATTCAACCTCTGAAAGTCACGAAATTTCCGAGGAGTAGTTATATTATTGCTTAATATACATCTTACTCTAATAGCAATAATATATTATTGCTTAATCATTCTGCTAGCTCACGTTGGCGTGGTGTGGAAGTTTGGAGAGTGGGGTGCCAGCTCAGGTGTTGCCTCGTCATCTGACCATGGTTCAAAATTACGTGGTGTTGTCCTCGGATCTTTCCCTTTGGGATTGATCCCGGACCGTCACCAATAGCCCATTGTGTTGCTCCAGTGTGACGTTAATTGAAATACCCCCACCCCCTACATTCTGCTAGTTTAGGGCCACGGTAGCCAGGTTGGAAGAGTATTGGATTAGCAACCGGAGGTTTGCGAGTTCGAATTCAATCAAAGACCGTCGTGTAAAAGGGAGCTGGTGCATGTTAAATCTGTCGTGGCCTCAAATGTCCTCACGTTGGAGTGGTTTTGAGAAATTTGGAGAGTGGGGTGCCAGCTCATGTGTGACCTCGTCATCTGACCGTGGTTCAAAATTACCCGGTGTTGTCCTCGGATATTTCCTTTCGGATTTGATCCCGGACCGGCGTCAATAGTGTTGCTCCAGTGCGACGTTAATTAAATTGACTATCTACCTAACTGCTGGTTTATTTACGTGTAACAAATTGTCCTGTAGCGGCGAACCTCTGATGCAAAAACCTGTTCCAAACTGTCACCAGTTCTGGGCAAAGGACAAGTTGTTTTTTCTGCTTGGGCCTTCATTCCTCTTGGTGTCTCGAGGAGTCCTTAAAAAATTGATCAGATCTTGGACGAAGCACTTGGTGGGTTCAAATACGCAAAAGGACAAAATAAACACACCTATTGGTTAAAGCAATACTTGGAGGGTGTTTATTGGTCAAGAAGTCTAAGACTGGCTCGAACTATATATGCAGGGAAAACTACATGTTCCATGGTGGAATCATGCATATGTAACCTTCGGAGGTTTAATAACTACTTTAATTATTGATGTTCATGTATTGAAAGTTTTGGATTTGTATTTAATTGAATTGCTTAATTCATAAAATAAAATTATTTGTATCAAAATCGAAAAAAGAATTAAATCTAAATATTCTGAGTGACACCAAAACACCGGTCTGTATGGAATATTCCAGATCACCCATTTAGCCAGTTCACATCAATCTTGGGATTCTAATTGACACAAAAAGAACTGGACATGGAAGAATTAATATCTACAAGAACTAGTAGTATTAGTTGTAAAAGTAGTTCTACTACGTAATCTACTAGTACAAGTAGTACTACTAGTTTTCTTGTTCTTCTAGTTCTTGTAGTGATACTATTAGATCTTGTAGTAATACTACTAGATCTTGTAGTAAGTACTACTAGGTTTTTTGTTCTTTTAGTACTACTAGATCTTGTAGTAGTACTACTAGATCTTGTAGTAGTAATACTAGATAGTGTAGTAGTATACTAGTACTAGTAGTTTTTCTTGTTCTCTCTCTTATAGTATTATTAGTAGTACTACTAGTTCTTGTAGTAATGCTGGTATTACTCGTACTAGTAATGGTATTACGCAATAGTCTACTAGTAGTACTGATACGCAAGTAGACTATTGCGTAACAGGCTAGGTAGCACTGCTATGCAATATTCTACTAGTACTACTAGTATTACTACTATTATATACTTTCCCTTGTCTCGATCCTCATTGAATGAATTACAATACCAAGGCAGATGTTAACTGGCTAAATTGCTGATCTAGAATATTCCAAATACAGGTCGATTCTTACTAGTACTAGTAGTACTACAAATAGTAGTACTGTTAGTAGTAAGTTTTAGTAGTAGTACTGTTTTAGTAGTAGTAGTAGTACTTGTATTAGTATTAGTGCTAGTACTAATATTACCATTATCGGTCTAATTTCTCCTCGCGCATCAAAACCAAACAAAATGGAACAATTAGATTAAAGAACACTTGAAAATTCGTCACCTGTCGAATCCCGTTTGCTCAGTGAACCATCTTTCAACGAACGCAAATCAGCCCCTGCCCAATTTGCATACACCCCTACATCAACCCGACACTCTCTCTGGCAAAATAAACCGACTCACGCCCCGTTTTATTCGGGGCTTCACCCTAAAACACCCTCACGGAAAGGCGGGAATTAATATTCCAGAACGGTTTTGACGAATCGCCGAGTGTTCCAAAACACCCCGGCCGAACGGCACGAACCCCAAACAGCCAAAACTAATTCCAGCCCCGCGTTCTAATCAAGGGTGATTAGTGGCCATCACGCGATCGCTGGACGTCCGGCCATCCCCCGGGGGTGGTTCTCGAACGTTCTGCAACCTTTCGGACGATTTTTTTTTTAATGAAATAACGACATGTGTCGATCCCCGGTGGCTGGAGCACGTGCGGCTGGAATGGACCCCGTTGCCAATCGACTAATTCGGCTATAACGCCCCGTACACCCCGCTTGACAATTACGGGGGTTGAGCCGGATGAGGAGGGGGTTGAGTTTCAATCGGTCTGGTTTCGGGTTGAAAGTCATTAATTTGAGATGGATTGTGGTAATTCGTCTTTTTTTTCGTCGAACTTTTTTTGCGTTATGCTTATTAGGTGGACTTAGTGTGATTTGGCAGAGGCATTAGTTGCATTTGATGAATGATTCTCGGTTCACTAGTTATTGACATTTCGAAGAGCAATGTACTAAAAAGTTTTGAGTGCATACCTATCACCTATTACCGACCAATAAAAATCTACGAGTGACTCGTGTGTGACAGATGCGAAGACGTGTTAAAATGACGTCGAATCGTCGAGATGTTAGTGACGGTAGGAGTGAGATAATCGGTTGGATGTTATGGAGCTTATTATTCTTCTGTTCACTCCAGTCTTCGCCCCATTTGTTACATACGATATACCGCAAATTAATATATGTGGAATACGTGTATTCAAACGAGTCACTGCATTTTTCACTGAGTCAGGGACCAGTTCATTGCCAATAATAGTCCGGTATTCAAAAAGATGATACCATAACCTCGCTGGGTGAGTTTGTTATGGATTTTTAAAACTTAAAGGAGGGGGTAATGGGACCTCGTAAGTTTCATCATGCATCTATTGCGCGTACTAGACATTAGAACATCAAATGTGAAAATTGCCCCCGTCAGAGTCACAAGATTTCTGAGTAGTGAAGCCTTAATTTTATACCCCATAACACTCATAATGACTAAGTAGCCACATCTATTGGTTGAAGGTTTCCTAGAAGAGATTCATTATTGGTCAAGAAGTCGAAAACTGACACAATAAAAATTTTCGAGATACGAGTTTTTTAGCTTTTCTAGATCAGAATATGATCTTTATACTGGTGAAGTCCATAAATACATTTTTCTTTGCTCGAAGGTTAAATTTCTCGAAAAATACACCTAGTGAGTGCAGCATGGTGGATAGAATTTGTTCACTTCCGTTTCCTCAGAATTATGTTGTCTGACTTACGGCCGTATTCACAAGTCCGAGTTTAGCTGCGGATCAACGATAATCGCCCGATTGTCGAAGAAACCGTATTCACAATGTCTGATCCAAGGTTTAAATTGCCGTTTCGGTGTTAAATTTTGATCCTCCGAAATCGGAGGTTTAACACTCGGTTGAGGGTTAACGCATGCGCAGTGCTATCTTTTTGCGAAGGAAGCGAAGTCGTCCGTCGACAAAGCAAAATGGACGACACACTTTCATTCTGTGCTAAACTACAACTACTTCGCAAACATTACGTTTAGTAGCTGAGATTTGTTACCGAATTTATAAAATTTATTCGTGTGATGAAACTTTGATGATACCAGATTTCGGAATCGCTAGGAATAGTTCGGAATATATTATGGTTGATTCGTAAACATGCAGCTGCGTTGACCCTGGCAGATGCAAATTCGTCGCAGAAGAAAAATGTTTTTCTTCATTTATTATGTATAAAAGAAAAATAACAATTCAAGTTGCTTCACTTTGTATCAACACACTAACACTGATGAGATAAGAGCAATCAGAATTCAATTCTGACGACGAAGTATTCGGCCAGTATGAAATGATTTTAAATCCGGGCGTCAAAAAATGTAAACAACGTCACGTGATCGAGAGAGGAGACTAGCCAATCACAGACAGCTTATCGCTTTAATCGGTGGGTCACTTAATTCGTGTTGCTTTGTGAATTCGGTTCTTGGGTAATCCCAGATTTAACTCTGATTTATTGCTGATTCACTGTTTAACTCGAGACTTGTAAATACGGCCATTAGTGTGTCTCGCATGTAAGCCGACGACATGACTGAATAATTACATCTATTAGTCGAGAGATTTTATTGGACAAGGTCATGTCAGCATCTCCAACCATTTCTTACCTTAAATCATATTTTAACTTCTTTCACTGGTCTGAAACATTTCTATCTCAAAGGTTTTTTTAATACTTCATCAAATACTTTATTTGACTTGTTGAATCACTCCGAATTCGTAGCTTTTTACCGTTTTACATTTGACGGGATTTTTATCTCATCTTTAATTCATCAACATTAAAATTGCATTTCATTAAATTTTTATAGGGTTACCCCTTTACGGCCTTTTGAGATGAGTTAGCTTTAATGTGTTTTTCCAAGTTTTTTTATTATTAATTTCATCTTTTTGTCGGACCGTCGTTCCAAACGACGAGGCTTTGTCCTCGGAACTATCTCTTCGATATTGATCTAGAAGGGTGCCAATAGGCCGTTGTGTTACTCCAATGCGCTCTAATTCGAGTACCTACTTTTACATTCGGGAATAAGAACTCATTTTTAATATATGTCATTATGTCGATTTTCAACATCGAACCAACTAAAAAAAACTTAAATTTGTATCAAAACTATTTTACCGAAAGCGAAATTAGACGAAGGATACCAAATAATTCGCACACATCTCACTCCGATCCCTTATTTTTGGGATCTCACGCTCTTGTAAGAACAAATCGCTCAATCGCATCTAATTTCAGGTGAAAGTTGTATTTTGCGCTACAATTTGAATCCGGCTCCTTCCTCGACTCACTGGCGCCATCTGTTAGCAGAAAGAGGAACTCACTTTATTTAAATATTTTGTTTCCTAAAAAACACTTCGGTAGGTAGATATTTTGATTAACCTCGCACCGGATCAACACAATGGGCTATCGGCGACGGTCCGGGATCAACCCCCGAAGGGGAAGATCGAGGACAACACCACGTAATTTTGAACCTCGGTCAGATGACGACTTTGATAGGATTTTAATTAACGTCACACTGGAGCAACACAAAGTGCTATTGATGACGTCCGGATAAGTAGGTATTTTAATTAACGTCGCACTGGGAGCAACACAACAGGCTATTCGCGACGGTCTGGAATCAACCCCCGAAGGTAGAAGATCCGAGAACAACGTCACGTAATTTGGAACCACAGTCAGATGACGAAGTCAAACCTGAGCTGGCACCGCACTCTCCAAACTTCAACACCACGCCAACGTGAGGACATTTGAGGCAGCGACAGACCAGCCCGTGTACGACGGGGCTGGTTACACGACGGTCTTTGCTTGGACCTAGTTTCGAACTCGGAACCCTCCGCAACAGTTGAAATGAAACAAATCTTACACATTATATCTCTCTTGGTGGTTGTATTGTCGTTACTCAACCAGGCTACCGAGGCCCAGGGACTCTTCGGGATCAATCCCAAAAGGAGAAACGCGAGGACAACACCTCGTAATTTTGCACTACGGTCAGGTGACGAAACACAATCAGTATTGACGAATCAACTACCATTCTTCAATTCGGAATTTATTCTATGGAATATTTATTCTTCGAAGGTGCTGAAATCCTATTCGAAAAGCATGGCTGGGGCATTCCGAGTTCGAATCCAACAAAGACCGTCGTGTACAAAAGGGGCTGGGGCAAGTTAAATCTATCGTGGCCTCAAATGTCCTCATCTTGGCGTGGTGTAGACGTTTGGAGAGTGATGCCAGCTCAGGTGTGACCTCGTCATCTGACCGTGGTTCAAAATTACGTGGTGTTATCGGATCTTTCCCTTCGAGGATCGATCGCAGATCGTCGCCAATAGCCCGTTGTGTTGCTCCAGTGCGTCATTAATTAAAATACCTACCATACCATCGAAAAGTATGACAACTGATGTTACATTCACAATATGTACTGCAGCCTATATTTAGCTTGATAGGTAGTTTGTTCAATAAAAGTCCAACTGGAACAAAGCAACTTCCTATTGGCGTTGGTCCTGGATCAGTCACGAAGGGAGAGATCCGAGGACAACACCTAGTAGTTTAGAACGACGGTCAGATGAGGGTAACACCCGAGCTGGCACCCCACTCTCCGAACTTCTACGCCAACGTGAGGACATTTGTGGCCACGACAAATTCATCGTGCATCATCCTCTACGTACATTTAGCTTAACTGAAAATATCTCATACATTTCAAATGGAGAAGCAAAATTTGCGTTAAGATTTCCATTTTTCCAGTAACCACAAAGTTTCATTTTTGCCGAGGTGAGAGAAACGAAATAAAAATGAGATTGGAAGTACAAAAAAGGCTTATAACCAAAAGGACCATTTTTTGTACAAAAAGGGATTTTTAATTCAAGAAACCTGTATGTCTTAATGGATGCAGTTACGACTTCTGAGTTTCAAGGAATAAAATGGCTTTTTGAAATCCAAGAGAATAATTTTATTTACAGACAATTCAGCTTTATTTACTCAAAAAAGTGATGTATGGTGCAAGAATATAATGCGGTTTTCGGTAAAACATTGAAATACTTAATTCCGTGACCTCTGTAAAAATGGTAGCCCTGTTGGAAGAGTAGCGGATTAGCAACCGGAGGGGTCCTGGTTCGAATTAAATCAAAGACCGTCGTGTACAAAGGCGCTGGTGCACTTTCAATCTGTCATCGCCTCGAATGTCCTCACGCCCTTAGCCAATACCCCGTTTAGTTGCTCCCATTGCGACGTTAATTCAAATACCTACCTACCGATATAGTATTACTCTAGCATGATAGATATCGGGGTTACCTTAAAATGTAGTTTCGGTTTTCAAAGTTTGGACTTAATCTAATTGGCGTTGTCGAATCAACACTATCTGCCGAATGAATGGAGCAGTCGTGGTTCAGTGGTTATGTCCACTGCACTGTCAACTTTCGAGTTGTAGGCGGCGAAGGTTCGATTTCTGTCAGGTGCATTCCTCCCTTTGTGTATTTCTCTCTTCTGTGTCTGTAAAACTTTCATTGTGTGTGTGTCTTTTACTTGATATTGTATGTCTTGTGTCTGGCACAGCATGGCCAAATATAGCCCTTGTGCCATAAAACCCCAAAACCAGCCAACTGCGAAATTTATTCTTTAGAATTTTTATTGGCAACAAGATAAAATCGTATTAGAAAAGCCAAATGACGTCAATCCCGGAATAAGTAAAGGAAAGACTTTAAACAGAAACATTACCCCCTTGTGTATTTCTCTCTTCTGTGTCAGTAAAACTTTCATTGTGTGTGTATGTCTATTACTTGATATTGAACGTCTTGAGTCTGGCACAGCATGGCCAAATATGGCCTTTGTGCCATAAAACCCCAAAACCAACAAACTGCGGAATTTATTCTTTAGAATTTTGATTGGCAACAAGATAAAATAGTATTGGAAAAAAAGCCAAATGACGTCAATCCCGGAATAAGTAAAGGAAAGACTAAACAGAAACATTACCGTCACCTACATTTAGTTGACAGAAAATACCTAATTTGTCTAGATTTGTTTTGTCTCTTCAAGTTTAAACTCTTAAATCATTTTTATACAAACATAAAACTATTTTCCAAATCACTTTTATCGACGATATTTAATGGTGCAGTTTGGAAACGGTAAGATCTAAGTAGCATTTCAGACATTTACAAGTAATTCTTTTATTTATAATCGAAATCCTCCTCCAACCGAAATCATCCCCCAAATCCTCCGTGAACCATACCAAAACTTACTTCCCCTCCCCTGTGGATCTATGACGTCACGCCATACAAAAGAATGAAAAAGAACTCATAATTACGCGCGTAAGTACTTCAATTCACTTCATAAGAAACTTGTCCGTAAGAATTTTACTCCGTTGTTCGCTGAGATTTTTTATTCCTCTTTATATGAACAACGAAAAAAGGTTTTTTAAAAAGTATTCGAAAATTATTTGTTGTGGCGCCGGTCAACGAAGAAGAAAAAAAGAACAAAATGGCGTTTTATTTCTGTTTCGCCATGCGAGAACGTTCCGCCATCTTGCAAAAACCAACAAAAAGTTGAAATCTTTTGTCTTTTAATGATTTATTGAAAGTTTATGCGTCTGAAAGTGGAGACATTTTGTTTTTGCTTTCCCAAATCTTATGGTATTTTACTTACCTGATATTTCAAAAAACGAAACACTTAAGGGAGATAAATATTTTTTGTTTTCACGACAAAAAAGTTAATAACCATGCATCCAGAGCTTAGTTATTGTGCCGTTTTTGTTAGTTTCTTTCTATTCTTTTTGTTAAGTACTCAAATGCGTTTCCGTCATTACATGTTATAGATCACTTCTTTGTGTCGCTCTACGTACGCAATGTAAAAGGGAAATCCAGTTTTAATAGTGATCGATTAGAATCTTTGAGGAAAGGGAACCATATCTTTCTTTTTATTGAAGGTTTTGAGTAGAAAATTGCAGTAATTTTCGTCAAGTAAATTCGGCCACACTGGAGCAGAATGGTACAAAACATACGATATGCGCATGCGTACTCCATTTCTACATAGAAAACACGTTGGTAACACGCGTATTTCGATTAATTTAGTGTCGCAGGACTCATGTTGGGCCAGTGTGTGACTTGCCTTGTAGGTAGGTAGGTATTTTCAATAACGTCGCACTGGAGCAACACAACGACGGTTCGTGATCAATCCCCCAAGGGAAAGATTCTAGGACAACACCACGTAATTTTGAACCACGGTCAGAGGACGAGGTCCCTCCTGAACTGACACCCCACTCTCCAAACTTCCACACCACACCAACGTGAGGACATTAGAGGCCAGGAAAGATTTAACGTGCACCAGCCCCCTGTACACGAACGGTCTTTTGTCTGGACCGAGTCTCAACGGGCTATTGCTTTCCAGATCGGAATGTGGTACTTTGATATTTGACTTAAATCGTAAATCGACAAAATTAGTGTTTTTATGCCATGAAGGTTAGCTTTCTTGTATGATTGAGTTTTATGGCGCAAGGGCCATATTCGACCAAGCTGTGCAAAACGCAAGACAGACATCGTCAGGTAATGAACGTACACACGGAGTTTTTATGACACATAAGAGAACAATACACTCAGAGTAAGTTACACAAATTCAACCTTGACCTGCTTACAACTCACAAGGAGCTGCAGTAGTCCTGTTGGCAGAGCAACGAATTAGCAACTGGAGAGTTGCGAATTCGAATCCAACCGAAGACCGTAGTGTACATGGGGGCTGGTGCATGTTAAAACTGTCGTGGCCTCAAATGTCCTCACGCTGGAGTGGTGTGGAAGTTTTTAGAGTGGAATGCCAGTCTGACGTGGTTCAAAATTACGTGTCATTATCCTCTGAACTTTCCCTTCGGGTTTGATCCCGTACTGTCGCCAATAGCCCGTTGCTAATTAAATACCTATTTACCTACAATTCACAGGTTGTAGGGCAGTGGATAAACCTCAGATATCTCCTTCAGAAATACATAGGCGAAATAAATAAAAAAAAGTTATAGCTATGCATAATCGTAATTCAAGTACTCTTTAATTAATTGCTAAATTGACTGAATACAAATTTAATAAATAATTGTACAAATGATAAAAGTACAATTTTCGCACACACACACTGCTGAAAATGATAATTATTTCCTCTTCGTTTCCTCGGAACTGTGTCGTCATCTAACCGTGTTTCAAAATTACGTGGTGTTGTCCTCGGATCGTTCCCTTTGGGATTGATCTCGGACCGTCACCAATAGCCCGTTGTGTTGCTCCAGTGCAACGCTAATCAACTACCTACCTCAGAGCTGTGTTTCGACACAAATGTTAACTACAGGTGTTATTACTTGATGTAATTTACAGGAGTTAATACGGATAATTAACAAGTGCAATTTACTTCTAATCCGTCGATATAAAAACTTAAGGATCATTTTACAGAGGTAAATAGAAAGGTAGATATTTAATTAACGTGCACTAGCCCCTTTTGTACACGACGGTCTTCGGTTCTATTCGAACTCTCAACGCTCCGGTTGCTAATCCGTTATTCTTCCAACCGGCATTTAGGAAATAACAAAACAGTGCTAAATTCAAAAATAGAGAAAACTAATGTATTAAGAATGCAAATACGTAAAACTTCAAACACAAACAAGCGAATTCTTTACCGTTAAAACAAAGATACACTTTCGATAGGAATAAAAGTGTTTCACATTTAAATTGAAAAGCAATGCGTGCTTCCTTCTCCAAACAAAGAAACCTATTTTTATCCGTGTGCATTAAGATCTTTTGACGAAAACCTTTTACGCTGCTTGGTGTGAAGCAAACCAACACTCATTTGTTTCATTCGTACCTTGTCATGCAGCGGAGTTGACATATTGGATAAAGGAAAAAGAAATTGAGACATCTTTTTGACTGGTGAACCGTTGATATTAGACGTCGCACCAAAAAATTAGCTTTGTAGTCAACCGAAGGAAATGCTATTTCCGACTTCGGTGTTTTCGAAAGAGATGAAGCGGTAGAATGAAGACACTCTTATGTAAATGATTTTAAAGAATTCGTTCTCGCGCGAGTCGATTTTATTCTATTTCGAGGTGTCGGTGTCATGAGTTTCATCGCCGTTCTTTGTATTGACCCAAACAAGTGCTTTTAATTGTCTCTTATTTTGTATTAAAATGGGATACGTAGGTAGTTAACTCACCAAGTGGTATCGACGTGATATACATTATATGGACAAAAGTATTTGGACACTGCATGTTTTTCAGAAAAAGTGCTTTATTATTCTATTTAGTAACGGGTAGGCCCTCCTTTTGAGGATAGTTTTGACATTCCGTAACTCACCAAGTGGTATCTAATCCGTAACTCACCAAACTCACCAAGTGGTCCACTCCGTAACTCACCAAGTGGTAACTAATCCGTAACTCACCAAGTGGTATCGGCGTGATATACATTAAATGAACAAAAGTATTTGAACACTGCATGTTTTTCAGAAAAAGTGCTTTATTATTCTATTTAGTAACGGGTAGGCTCTCCTTTTGCGGATAGTTTTGACATTCCGTAACTCACGAAGTGGTATCTAATCCGTAACTCACCAAGTGGTCCACTCCGTAACTCACCAAGTGGTAACTAATCCGTAACTCACCAAGTGGTATCGACGTGATATACATTAAATGAACAAAAGTATTTGAACACTGCATGTTTTTCAGAAAAAGTGCTTTATTATTCTATTTAGTAACGGGTAGGCCCTCCTTTTGCGGATAGTTTTGATACTCCGTAACTGAACAAATGGCATCGACTTGATATACATTAAGCACATGGAAGAAAGTATTTGGACACTGCATGTTTTTCAGAAAAAGTGCTTTATTATTCTATTTAGTAACGGGTAGGCCCTCTTTTTGCGGATAGTTTTGACATTCCGTAACTCACCAAGTGATATCTAATCCGTAACTCACCAAACTCACCAAGTGGTCCACTCCGTAACTCACCAAGTAGTAACTAATCCGTAATTCACCAAGTGGTATCGACGTTATATACATTATATGGACAAAAGTATTTGGACACTGCATGTTTTTCAGAAAAAGTGCTTTATTATTCTATTTAGTAACGAGTAGGCCCTCCTTTTGCGGATAGTTTTGACATTCCGTAACTAACCAAGTGGTATCTAATCCGTAACTCACCAAACTTACCAAGAGGTAACTAATCCGTAACTCTCCAAGTGGTATCGACGTGATATACATTATGTGGACAAAAGTATTTGGACACTGCATGTTTTTCAGAAAAAGTGCTTTATTATTCTATTTAGTAACGGGTAGGCCCTCTTTTGCGGGTAGTTTAGACACTAACAGAGCTCCCAGATGCATTTCCGACCTCTACAGTGATCGCAACGGCAGAAGTGCGCGACTTCTTGACATGACATACCAAGCATCTTCTGTCACGTTCTGTCAGTTTATGCGGTCGTAGGGACAGTTTTATGCTGTTGTTGCTCCGTCTTGCTTCCATCTCTTGATGACATACGCTGCACTCGATTTTGGAATATCCAGTTTGGATGCAATAGCTCGTACAGAAAGATTACGCAAATGACATCCTATGACGAGCCCGCGTTGGAACTCGGTAAGTTCAGGTCCAAGCGACATAGGTCCACTAGAGTGAATGAATAGTGAATACAAAATTAGCTGCTTTTTATTTTACCTATGCGCTTCCCAGCATACCTTCCGAAAACTCAGTATTTGCATATTTGCCGATTTTCTTCAGCGTCCAAATACTTTTGTCCATATAGTGTATAATCAATCAAGATAAGACCGATTTTGCTAGTAACGAGATATCTCGTCATCAAGGCATTGAAGATTTTTTATGATAACGAGATAACGATCTGGTCAGTCTTCTAATGATCTCGATCGTCTTTTCTTCTAATGACAAAATATCCCGACATCGACTAGAAGAGTTAACGACGTTCTGAAGCAACATAACGGGCTATTAACGACGATCCGGGAATAATCCAGAAAGGAAAGATCCAAGGACAACACGGATTTTGAACCACGGTCAGATAAGGCCAACAACAGACTCGGCACCCCACTCAACAAACTACCACACCACGCCAACTTGAAGACATTTGAAATCACGACAAATATAATCTGCACCAGCTCTCGCGTACACGTCGGTATTTGAACCGAGTTTCGAACTAGCAACCCTCTGGTTCCTAATCCGTTACTCTTCCAACTGGGCTACAGCGGACCCATATTAAAAAATAGGGACTTTATATCATTAAGTTTTTTGGAAGTTTCTAGTGTGGTGGCATCTATATTGCGTAGTTACGTTATAATTTTATGCGACTTCGGTAATAATTATCAAACGGAGGGTTGAGAGTTCGAATGCAACCAAAGACCGTTGTGTACAAATTGGCCTGGTGCAAGTTCAATCTGTCGTGGCCTCAAATGCCCTCACGTTGGCGTGGTCTTGAAGTTTGGAGAGTGGGGTGCCAACTCAGGCGTGACCTCGTCATCTGACCGTGGTTCAAAATTACGTGGTGTTGTCCTCGGATATTGAACTTGGGATTGATCCCGAACCGTCGCCAATAGCCCATTGTGTTGCTTCAGTTCGACGTTAATTAAAACTCCTACCTATCTTTGTATTTTATAGCCCCAGGGTCATATTTGGCCAAACACAAGACAGACAACGTCAAGTAATGGACATACACAAAGAAAGTTTTACTGACACACTAGATGGTAATAAACCCAGGGAAGATTACAAGAATCGAAATTGCTCCGGCCTATAACTCAGATTACTAGGCAGACACTCAGAGCCACTCCGCTTAATCATACAAGTGGTTTCGACGAGATATCTCGTCCATCAAGATCTGACCAATTTTGCTAAAATGACGAGATACTTCATCCAGAAAACCACCAGGAGGGTTAATTGAAGACAAATTCAATTTTAATGTACTGAAAATAGATAAAAAATATTTATTTAATGATTAGCGAATACTGGTTAGCATTCTACCAATTGCAAATGCAACTCCTAGAAACCTTTTGCAATGTCGCAGAAACACTCTTATTGTTTTTGTTTTAATTATTTTTAATTTTAATTATTTTAATTTTATTTTAACGAGCGTCGCACTGGTGCAACACAACGGGATTTCCTGACACCTTTTACTTAGTTACAGAAGCGGCGAGGTATGTGCAGAAATAAATTTTGGTGTGTTTGGAAGTCACTTTAATTCCGTATTAAGAGCAACTTAACTCTTAGGCAGCTTTATCAGTCAGCTTAAAGCATTTAATTGGGAACAAATTAAACACTTAAGTGGGGTTTTCCTGTCGGCCCGCTGTAGCCCATTTGGAAGATCGTATTTTAGGTATTTTAATCAACGTCGCATTGGATTAATACAACGGGCTATTGGCGACGGTCCGGGATCAATCACTAAAGGGAAATATCCGAGGACAACGCCTCGTAATTTTAAACCACTGTCAGATTACACCACCTGAGCTACCACCCCACTCTCCAAACTTCCACACCACGCCAACGTGAGGACATTTGAGACCACGACAGATTTAACCTGCACCATCCCTCTATGTTTACGACAGTCTTTGGTCGGATTCAAACTCGCCTCAATGAGGGTGGGAGTAAAGCAAAAAGCGGAAGGGGAGAGGGTCATAATATAAGAGAACGAATATCACTCGGGTACCTCAAGGTACCTATGCCCATACATAAAGAAGATGAGCCCCTGAGGGCGGCAATATCTTGATGACGAGATATCTCGTCATTAGAAATTGGTCAAATCTTGATTTGCGAGATATCTCGTCCAAACGGCTTGGAGACACAAATTCAGTTATGTATTTGAAGCAGATAAGAAAATGCTTATTTAATAACTGTCCACCACTGGTTAGCATTCTACGATGGCAAATGCAATCCATCGACACCATCACAAGAAATTATGATGGTTCCCATCACGAAACCCGACAAAGCCCTCAAATGTTAAAGTAGAGATCACACGGGTACCTCAGGGTACCGATGCCCATACATAAAGAAGATGCGCCGCTGACGGCGGCAATATCTTGATGACGAGATACCTCGTCATTAGAAATTGGTCAGATCTTGATTTACGAGATATCTCGTCCAAACCGTTTGAAGGGTTAGAGACACAAATTCAGTTATTATGTATTTGAAGCATATAAGAAATGCTTATTTAATAACTGTCCACCACTGATTAGCATTCTACGATGGGAAATGCAATCCACCGACACCATCACAAGAAATTATGATGGTTCCCATCACGAAACCCGACAAAGCCCTCAAATGTTAAAGTAGAGATCACACGGGTACCTCAGGGTACCGATGCCCATACATAAAGAAGATGCGCCGCTGACGGCGGCAATATCTTGATGACGAGATACCTCGTCATTAGAAATTGGTCAGATCTTGATTTACGAGATATCTCGTCCAAACCGTTTGAAGGGTTAGAGACACAAATTCAGTTATTATGTATTTGAAGCATATAAGAAATGCTTATTTAATAACTGTCCACCACTGATTAGCATTCTACGATGGGAAATGCAATCCACCGACACCATCACAAGAAATTATGATGGTTCCCATCACGAAACCCGACAAAGCCCTCAAATGTTAAAGTAGAGATCACACGGGTACCTCAGGGTACCGATGCCCATACATAAAGAAGATGCGCCGCTGACGGCGGCAATATCTTGATGACGAGATACCTCGTCATTAGAAATTGGTCAGATCTTGATTTACGAGATATCTCGTCCAAACCGTTTGAAGGGTTAGAGACACAAATTCAGTTATTATGTATTTGAAGCATATAAGAAATGCTTATTTAATAACTGTCCACCACTGGTTAGCATTCTACGATGGCAAATGCAATCCACCGACACCATCACAAGAAATTATGATGGTTCCCATCACGAAACCCGACAAAGCCCTCAAATGTTAAAGTAGAGATCACACGGGTACCTCAGGGTACCGATGCCCATACATAAAGAAGATGCGCCGCTGACGGCGGCAATATCTTGTGACGAGATACCTCGTCATTAGAAATTGGTCAGATCTTGATTTACGAGATATCTCGTCCAAACCGTTTGAAGGGTTAGAGACACAAATTCAGTTATTATGTATTTGAAGCATATAAGAAATGCTTATTTAATAACTGTCCACCACTGATTAGCATTCTACGATGGGAAATGCAATCCACCGACACCATCACAAGAAATTATGATGGTTCCCATCACGAAACCCGACAAAGCCCTCAAATGTTAAAGTAGAGATCACACGGGTACCTCAGGGTACCGATGCCCATACATAAAGAAGATGCGCCGCTGACGGCGGCAATATCTTGATGACGAGATACCTCGTCATTAGAAATTGGTCAGATCTTGATTTACGAGATATCTCGTCCAAACCGTTTGAAGGGTTAGAGACACAAATTCAGTTATTATGTATTTGAAGCATATAAGAAATGCTTATTTAATAACTGTCCACCACTGATTAGCATTCTACGATGGGAAATGCAATCCACCGACACCATCACAAGAAATTATGATGGTTCCCATCACGAAACCCGACAAAGCCCTCAAATGTTAAAGTAGAGATCACACGGGTACCTCAGGGTACCGATGCCCATACATAAAGAAGATGCGCCGCTGACGGCGGCAATATCTTGATGACGAGATACCTCGTCATTAGAAATTGGTCAGATCTTGATTTACGAGATATCTCGTCCAAACCGTTTGAAGGGTTAGAGACACAAATTCAGTTATTATGTATTTGAAGCATATAAGAAATGCTTATTTAATAACTGTCCACCACTGGTTAGCATTCTACGATGGCAAATGCAATCCACCGACACCATCACAAGAAATTATGATGGTTCCCATCACGAAACCCGACAAAGCCCTCAAATGTTAAAGTAGAGATCACACGGGTACCTCAGGGTACCGATGCCCATACATAAAGAAGATGCGCCGCTGACGGCGGCAATATCTTGTGACGAGATACCTCGTCATTAGAAATTGGTCAGATCTTGATTTACGAGATATCTCGTCCAAACCGTTTGAAGGGTTAGAGACACAAATTCAGTTATTATGTATTTGAAGCATATAAGAAATGCTTATTTAATAACTGTCCACCACTGATTAGCATTCTACGATGGGAAATGCAATCCACCGACACCATCACAAGAAATTATGATGGTTCCCATCACGAAACCCGACAAAGCCCTCAAATGTTAAAGTAGAGATCACACGGGTACCTCAGGGTACCGATGCCCATACATAAAGAAGATGCGCCGCTGACGGCGGCAATATCTTGATGACGAGATACCTCGTCATTAGAAATTGGTCAGATCTTGATTTACGAGATATCTCGTCCAAACCGTTTGAAGGGTTAGAGACACAAATTCAGTTATTATGTATTTGAAGCATATAAGAAATGCTTATTTAATAACTGTCCACCACTGATTAGCATTCTACGATGGGAAATGCAATCCACCGACACCATCACAAGAAATTATGATGGTTCCCATCACGAAACCCGACAAAGCCCTCAAATGTTAAAGTAGAGATCACACGGGTACCTCAGGGTACCGATGCCCATACATAAAGAAGATGCGCCGCTGACGGCGGCAATATCTTGATGACGAGATACCTCGTCATTAGAAATTGGTCAGATCTTGATTTACGAGATATCTCGTCCAAACCGTTTGAAGGGTTAGAGACACAAATTCAGTTATTATGTATTTGAAGCATATAAGAAATGCTTATTTAATAACTGTCCACCACTGATTAGCATTCTACGATGGGAAATGCAATCCACCGACACCATCACAAGAAATTATGATGGTTCCCATCACGAAACCCGACAAAGCCCTCAAATGTTAAAGTAGAGATCACACGGGTACCTCAGGGTACCGATGCCCATACATAAAGAAGATGCGCCGCTGACGGCGGCAATATCTTGATGACGAGATACCTCGTCATTAGAAATTGGTCAGATCTTGATTTACGAGATATCTCGTCCAAACCGTTTGAAGGGTTAGAGACACAAATTCAGTTATTATGTATTTGAAGCATATAAGAAATGCTTATTTAATAACTGTCCACCACTGATTAGCATTCTACGATGGGAAATGCAATCCACCGACACCATCACAAGAAATTATGATGGTTCCCATCACGAAACCCGACAAAGCCCTCAAATGTTAAAGTAGAGATCACACGGGTACCTCAGGGTACCGATGCCCATACATAAAGAAGATGCGCCGCTGACGGCGGCAATATCTTGATGACGAGATACCTCGTCATTAGAAATTGGTCAGATCTTGATTTACGAGATATCTCGTCCAAACCGTTTGAAGGGTTAGAGACACAAATTCAGTTATTATGTATTTGAAGCATATAAGAAATGCTTATTTAATAACTGTCCACCACTGATTAGCATTCTACGATGGGAAATGCAATCCACCGACACCATCACAAGAAATTATGATGGTTCCCATCACGAAACCCGACAAAGCCCTCAAATGTTAAAGTAGAGATCACACGGGTACCTCAGGGTACCGATGCCCATACATAAAGAAGATGCGCCGCTGACGGCGGCAATATCTTGATGACGAGATACCTCGTCATTAGAAATTGGTCAGATCTTGATTTACGAGATATCTCGTCCAAACCGTTTGAAGGGTTAGAGACACAAATTCAGTTATTATGTATTTGAAGCATATAAGAAATGCTTATTTAATAACTGTCCACCACTGATTAGCATTCTACGATGGGAAATGCAATCCACCGACACCATCACAAGAAATTATGATGGTTCCCATCACGAAACCCGACAAAGCCCTCAAATGTTAAAGTAAAGGGAAATTGCTTGCCTCTCGAAAACATAACCGGAGGCCCAGATGTCTTAAGAGTGGACATAAATCAGGAAAGGGGACAAGGAGAAAATAAAGAAACGCAATCATATTTTATTTTTGTGCGGGATCTGGCAACAAGAAGAAACAGAGCGGCTTTCCCGTTGTGTGCACCCTTGGGAGTTATTTCTCAGCGGTGGCAACATAAGACCATCGTGCAATGTCAGGGATGGGCCAGTGTCGTAATGGTATAAGTGTGGTATTAATGCGTCTGGATTTCCTGAGACCTTTTACTTACTTACAGAGGCTGAGAGTTATGTGCAGAAGTGAACTTTTCGCGTATTTGGAAGTCACATTAATGCCGTATTAAGAGCAACTTAACTCTTAGGCAGTTTTTCAGTCAACTTAAAACATTTAATTGAGAACAAATTAAGCACTTTTATCCTGTCGGGCCGCTTAGCCCATTTGGGAGATCGTATTTTATGTATTTTAATCAACGTCGCACTGGAGCAACACGACGGGCTATTGGTGACGGTCCGGGATCAGCCCCCGAAGGGAAAGATCCGAGGACAACACCACGTAGTTTTGAACAACGTCCAGATGACGAAGTCGCATCTGAGCTGGCTCTCTCCAAACTTCCACACCAAGCCAACGTGACGATATTTGAGGCCACGACTGAGCATCAATCAACGTGCACCAGCCCCCTTTGTACACGACGGTCTTTGGTTGGATTCGAACTCGCAACCCTCCTGTTGCTAGTCCGTTACTCTTCCATCCGGGCTACCACGGTCCTTTATTGAGATCAAATTAAACACTTGTAAGAGGCTTTTACTGTCCTACAACGGTAGCCCCACCCCCCGGATTAACAACCGGAGGGTTGCGAGTTCGAAACTAGGTCCAACGTATACGTGGGAGATGGGGCACTGTAAATATGTCGTAGCTTCAAATGTCCTCATGTTGGCTTGGTGTGGAAGTTTGGAGAGAGGGGTGCCAGCTCAAGTGTTGCCTCGTCATCTGACCCTAGTTCGAAATCACGTGGTATTGTCCTCGGATCTTTCCCGTCGGGATTAGATCCCGGACGGTCGCCAATAGCACGTTGACTTGCTCCAGTGAAGAAAACTGACTAGATCTTGATTACCTCTTGGAGGGTTAATGGCTGGATTTCATACCTCCAAACAAATTTGGACGTGAAATATAGATTAAGTACTGCTATTGAGAGGAATTTCAAAATGCGTGATATGTCGACTAGTAGTCACGTGACTGTCCTGTGAAAAGTTGACATAGTTGTCCGATTTGACATTTTATCATAGGTGTTTTAATACGCATATCTAGTGTGGTGACAAAAGTGGTGAAACCGCCAAAGTATATTATTATGTCCAGCGGACCAATCGGATGATGAATCAATGGATGGGCTTCTTCTCTCGTCCAGTGAACCAATCAGGTATTGAATGTTCGGCTCCACTCAGCAAACGAAGGAAGTGTAAGTAAAACGTTAGTAGTTTTGGTCAAATGATTCTGGGCACATAAAAAGGTTACCATTAGTCACTGTACTTTTATATTTGCTCTATGCAATCATCCTACCAAAGATTGATTCAGTTTTGGGTTTTATGGCACTTGGGCTGTATTTGGCTACGCTGCGCCTAACGCAAGGCAGAAAACGTCAAGGAAAGTTTCACTAACACAAGCGAGAGGAATATACCTAGGGTTGCTTTGTTGGTTTTGGGTTAATGGAAGCGCCATATTTGACAAATCTGCGTCAAACACAAGATAATGTCAAGTAAAAAACATCGTGCAAGGATAGGTAGGTAAGTATCTTAATTAACGTCGCACTGGATCAACACAACGAACTATAGCGACGAACCAGAACGGAAAGACCCTAGGTTGGTTGTTTTGGGGGGTTTTATGGCGCAAGGGCCATATTTGGCCATGCTGCGCCAAACACAAGACATACGATATCAAGTAATAATACGCAAGGCAGAAATCGTCAAGGAAAATTTCACTAACACAAGCGAGAGGAATATACCTAGGGTTGCTTTGTTGGTTTTGGGTTAATGGAAGCGCCATATTTGACAAATCTGCGTCAAACACAAGATAATGTCAAGTAAAAAACATCGTGCAAGGATAGGTAGGTAAGTATCTTAATTAACGTCGCACTGGATCAACACAACGAACTATAGCGACGAACCAGAACGGAAAGACCCTAGGTTGGTTGTTTTGGGGGGTTTTATGGCGCAAGGGCCATATTTGGCCATGCTGCGCCAAACACAAGACATACGATATCAAGTAATAATACGCAAGGCAGAAATCGTCAAGGAAAATTTCACTAACACAAGCGAGAGGAATATACCTAGGGTTGCTTTGTTGGTTTTGGGTTAATGGAAGCGCCATATTTGACAAATCTGCGTCAAACACAAGATAATGTCAAGTAAAAAACATCGTGCAAGGATAGGTAGGTAAGTATCTTAATTAACGTCGCACTGGATCAACACAACGAACTATAGCGACGAACCAGAACGGAAAGACCCTAGGTTGGTTGTTTTGGGGGGTTTTATGGCGCAAGGGCCATATTTGGCCATGCTGCGCCAAACACAAGACATACGATATCAAGTAATAATACGCAAGGCAGAAATCGTCAAGGAAAATTTCACTAACACAAGCGAGAGGAATATACCTAGGGTTGCTTTGTTGGTTTTGGGTTAATGGAAGCGCCATATTTGACAAATCTGCGTCAAACACAAGATAATGTCAAGTAAAAAACATCGTGCAAGGATAGGTAGGTAAGTATCTTAATTAACGTCGCACTGGATCAACACAACGAACTATAGCGACGAACCAGAACGGAAAGACCCTAGGTTGGTTGTTTTGGGGGGTTTTATGGCGCAAGGGCCATATTTGGCCATGCTGCGCCAAACACAAGACATACGATATCAAGTAATAATACGCAAGGCAGAAATCGTCAAGGAAAATTTCACTAACACAAGCGAGAGGAATATACCTAGGGTTGCTTTGTTGGTTTTGGGTTAATGGAAGCGCCATATTTGACAAATCTGCGTCAAACACAAGATAATGTCAAGTAAAAAACATCGTGCAAGGATAGGTAGGTAAGTATCTTAATTAACGTCGCACTGGATCAACACAACGAACTATAGCGACGAACCAGAACGGAAAGACCCTAGGTTGGTTGTTTTGGGGGGTTTTATGGCGCAAGGGCCATATTTGGCCATGCTGCGCCAAACACAAGACATACGATATCAAGTAATAATACGCAAGGCAGAAATCGTCAAGGAAAATTTCACTAACACAAGCGAGAGGAATATACCTAGGGTTGCTTTGTTGGTTTTGGGTTAATGGAAGCGCCATATTTGACAAATCTGCGTCAAACACAAGATAATGTCAAGTAAAAAACATCGTGCAAGGATAGGTAGGTAAGTATCTTAATTAACGTCGCACTGGATCAACACAACGAACTATAGCGACGAACCAGAACGGAAAGACCCTAGGTTGGTTGTTTTGGGGGGTTTTATGGCGCAAGGGCCATATTTGGCCATGCTGCGCCAAACACAAGACATACGATATCAAGTAATAGACACACACACAATGAGAGTTTTACTGACACGTAAAAGAGAAATACACGGAAAGATCCTAGAACGACACAACGTAATTTTAAACCAAGGTCAGATAATGTAACACCTGAGCCGGCATTCCACTCTCCAAACTTCCACATTTGAGGCCACGATAGGCTTAACGTGCACCAGCCCCTTTATACACGACTGGATGGATTCGAACTCGCAACCCTCCGGTTGCTAATCCGTTACAACTCCAACCGGGCTACAGCCGCCCATAAATAATCGAAACCATCCCTAACGAAAAAAGCATCAAAAAACAACCTTAACCTTTCGTGCTTGTTCGGTGTTACGATCGCTTTCGTGACTGTGTAGCAGTCTATCGAAATAAAAGGCAAGTCATTCCATTTATTATTCCGTACAGTACATTGGAACGTGCATACCTTCAACAAAGAAGAGTTTATCTGATCTAAAAATGTGGAAATAGTTGATTGATGGGTCCAATTTGCATACTCGTCCAAGACACTAGCTGTTAAAAACAAGTCCAGAGCAGTTTTGGGAGATAGTCCATTACATAAAATACCTCATATTAGCATATAATTGTTTGGGCTTTGGTATCAGTCGCGTTTCATTGGGAATGCCCACCAGATCACGCTATATCGGTATTCATTAGAATATTAGATGCACAATAAACCAATCTTCTTTTGCTGTTGCAGTTAAGTAGGAATACGAGTTTGTGTTTTGTCGATATCTAGATATCTGTCGACTATTGTGATTTTCGAGGTGCATGTTACTGTAGCCTCCCCTGCTGTTTGCATGAAACGGGGTTTAATTTTGTGGAAAGGTATTTTGCGACACATTTAGAAATAGGCTGTTCTAAATAACATGCAGACAGTTGCGAGTATTTCAGCAATAAAATATTTCCATGGATACAATCAAGTTTGGAGAGTGGGGTGCCAGCTCAGGTGTTGTGCTCGTCACCTGACCGTGGTTCAAAATGGAGGGGCGTTGTCCTTGGATGATATTTTCCTTCGGGATTGATCCCGGACCGTCGCCAATAGCCCATTGTGTTGTTTCACTGAGACGTTAATTAACTACCTATCTACCATGGATGCAATCAATACATAACTCATACACACATTACTTGAATCCCCCTCTAAAAACCCTAGAAATCCAGGTGCCAGTGTCAAGTTAACACTCCAAGTGGTTTCGACGAGATATCTCGTCCATCAATGTCTGACCAATTTTACAAATGACGAGATACCTCGTCATCACGAAATAGCCCGTTGTGTTGCTCCAATGCGACGTTAATTCTACTACCTACATAACTATCTCGTCTCATCACGATATTGGCGATTCCTTGATGATGACGAGATCAAGATCTGGTCAGTTTTCTACTTTTAACGAGATATCTCATCCATTAAGATCTGGTCAGTCTTGCCAATGACGAGATACCTCGTCATCAAAATATTGCCGAATTTTTTGATGACAAGATCAAGATCTGGTCAGTTTTCCACTAATAACGAGATATCTCATCTATCAAGATCTGGTCAGTTTTCTACTGATAACGAGATATCTCATCTATCAAGATCTGGTCAGTTTTCTACTAATAATGAGATATCTCGCCTATCAAGATCTGGTCAGTTTTTTTCTATTAACGACTTATCTCGTCCAAGACCTAGTCAGTTTTGGCAATGATGAGATATCTCGTCGAGACAACCAACAGGAGGGTTAATAGACGGGCCCAGCTCCAGTTCAGATGATTAATCTCTCTTGAAATAAAAACATGAATTCTAAGTTCTTAATATTTAACATAGGAAGTGTATAGAATTGTCTCTTCGTTTGAAATACGTATTTCTGCAATAAATGAAATACCTTTTTTCACCTGTCTAAGGGAACATGCTGTTATTAAACAGTATTAATAAGATTATTATTACTTAGAAACATTACAGTGCGAAACAATATTTGTTACGCTTTCTGGCTCTTGGACACCTGCTGCTTGACATCCCCTAAGGGGGCGTAGAGGGGATACACACATTTTTTTTCGATACAGAAATTACTGTCATGACAAAATATGGAAAATAGAGTTCTTAGATTTAAGCAACACATATGCTGTCTTCATGAGTTTGCAAACAGCTCTAGTAGCTTGCGAGTTATAGGTGCAATACCGGTTAGTACCCTGGGTGCCATTTCGCACTTATGTATGTGTCAGGAAAAACTTTCCTTGCTGTGTGTATGTCCATTTACTTGATGGGGAAAATTTTGTTCCCGTCAGCTTTACGTGATTTCTCCGATTGTATGCACTGTATACAATATCCAAACAGCTAGTTAGTCTCACTTGGAGCAACACAACGTGAAATTGGTGACGGTCCTGAATCAATCCAGAAGGAAAAGACGCGTAAGACCTCTTAATTTTGAACCACGGTGAGATTACGAGGTTAAAATCTGGACTGGCACAAAACTCTCCAAACTTTCACACCACGCCAATGTGAGGACATTTGAGGTCACGATAGATTTAACGCGCACTAGCCTCCACGTACACGATGGTCTGTCTTTGGAATCTGGTTCGAATTCGCAACCATCCAGTTGCTACTCTGCAACTCTACGAACTGGGTTAATCCAGTTTGTTGGTTGCTAGCTTTTGGGGTTTTATGACGCAAGGGCCATATTTGGCCATGCTGCCCCGGGCACAAGATATATAACATCAAATAATAGATACACACAATGAAGATTTTACTGACACAGAAGAGAGAAATACACCTAGGGAGGAATTCACCTGGCAGGAATCGAACCTGCGCCGCCTACAACTCAAAGGTTGCTAGCGCAGTGGGCTACGACCCTCTGAGCCACACGGCCCCTGTAAGTTAGACCGGACACCTTACATGAGAGAATCTGTATAGTACCTTCCAATCATCAAAACTAGTTCTTTTAGACAAGTTGTTTCTTCATAGAAATGATTAAGCTCCTCACTTATTGTCCAATACGCTTAACGGCCTAGTCCTGGATTCAGAAGTCGATAGACCAGTGGGGATAGGTAGGTAGGTAGCTGAATATACGTCACACTGGAGCAAAACAAAGGGATATTGGCGAAGATCCTGGATCAGAGATATGAGACACCTCATCATTTTGAGCCACGGTCAGATGACGAGGCAACACCTGTGCTGGCACCTCACTCTCCAAGTTCTAACACGCCCACGTAAGAACATTTGAGACCACGACAGATCAGCTAACGTGTACTAACCCCCACGTACAGGACGGTCTATGGCTTGATCGAGTTTCGAACTCGAAACCCTCCGGTGGATAATCTGATACTCTTCCAACCGGTCTACCGCGTCCCCACCTAGTCCTGGAAACAGAAACCGTTCGTTAACACTCGAAGTGGTTTCGACGAGATTTCTCGTCCAAGATCTGGTCAATTTTGCTAATGACGAATCACCTCGTCCAAGATCTGGTCAATTTTGCTAATGACGAATCACCTCGTTCAAGATCTGGTCAATTTATCTAATGACGAATCACCTCGTCCAAGATCTGGTCAATTTTGCTAATGACGAAACATCTCGTCCAAGATCTTGTCAATTTTGCTAATGACGAAACATCTCGTCCAAGATCTTGTCAATTTTGCTAATGACGAAACATCTCGTCCAAGATCTTGTCAATTTTGCTTATGACGAAACACCTCGTCAAGGTAAAACTGCCCTTTTACTCCAAAGGGAATGAATATCCAAGTTTGAAAAGCAAATTTTTCCTTGCCTAGAACTGGTGGCAGTTTGGAACAGGTTTTTGCACCCGTGGCTGAGGGTGGCTTTTGACGCGAAGATTAACCACCAGGAGGGTTAAGTGGAGACAACGCCTGGAAAATGTTTCTTCCATAAAACAACGAAGCCAAAACCAAACACATATTTCAACCTCCTTTTCTCTCGATAAATGCAGCAGTCAGGTCAACAACGATTAACCAGGTTTGAGGCGGCACAAGAACAACAGCGAACCAATTTCAACAATGAACCTCGAAACCACTTCCATTTTTCAAGGATCCGAGGCCTGCAGGACAAACAAAGGGAGGAACCCAATAAAAGCCCCCAGCAAAGAAAAGACAAGACGATGTTTACGCAGCTGCCGATGTATCTGCAAACTATTTGAATTAGGAATCGCGTGCCCTCTCTTCCAAAGTCACACAATAATAACAGATTGTAATAACTTCTCGGGAAAATGACTGAATATTTATCAGAAGAAGCGATGCCTCTCTTTCACGCGTGAATAATTGATGGAAGATGACTGGAGAATATATTTCCATGGTTGGGGGTTCCAAGAACACGGAAGAATGTTTCTGTTTAATAAAGACGTGGTCTGTTTGCTTTTTGGCGATGGGAAGGGGGAGATTTATTTTTGGGAGAGAGAAAGGGGAGGATGTTAAGGATGGGGGTTGATATTTGTTTCAATTACTAAATCAAACAGTTCGCTGTGTTAATGATCACTGTTAAATCACGATTTCCAACCTTTTTCATCTCATGACACATTTTAACAAATTACTGAAATTTTGGGTTTTGTGGTAGGTAGGTATTTTAATTAGCGTCGCACTGAAGAGGCACAATGGGCTATTGGTGACGGTCGGGGATCGATCCCCAAGGGAATGGTCCGGAGACAACACCACGTAACTTCGAACCACGGTCAGATGACGAGGTCGCACTCCACTCTCCAAACTTCCACATCAACGTGAGGACATTTGAGGCCACGGCAGATTTAACGGGCTCAAGCCCCCTCGTACACGACGGTCTTTGGTTGGATTCGAACTCGCAACTGCTAATCCGTTAATCTTCCAACCTGGCTTCCGAGGGGTTTTAAGACACAAGGGCCACATTTGGCCGAACTCCGTCAAATGTTAGACAACGAGAGAGGAAAAAAAAGCAAAAGTCGCAAGGGTAAACGTGGGTGAAAGAGAAGGGAGCACAGATCGCTTGGGTATTTTGGGTTGTGATGCCCGTACACACCAAAGGGAATTATAATTTTGAGGTACACCGAAAAATATGTCGTACTAGCAAAATTACCCTGCGTTGCTCGGGTTGAATTAGTTGTAATTGATTGTAACATTCAATTTTATTCTTATGGGGATTTTTGATTGACTTTAATCCCCTCTACATACCCAGGGAAAATCGTATGGGGTTAATATGCAGCAAGATTCAAAAGCATGTGTACCGAATATGGTTTAGATTGATCAATGATCGTGATAATGGTTATGTTATTCCTATGGGGATTTCAAATTGATTTTACCTCCCACTGGCACATTCATGACAAATGGAATGGGGTTTAATATGTAGCCTTTATTTCCTGCAGGGTTTAAAATCATAAGTGTACCAAATATGATGTAGATTGATCAGTGATCATAATAATCAATAGGAACATTTATACCTAAGGGTGATTTCGATTTGATTTTAATCCCTTCTACATACCCAGAACAAATTGAAAGGAGTTTATATGTAGCCTACGTTTCTAGCAGGGTTCTAAAGAATGAATGTACCAAATTTGGCGTTGATTGCTCAAACGGCGTATACAGGGTGAGTCTAAATTATTTTTACAAAATAAGAGGGGTGATAGTACTGTAAAGACTTCAGACTAAGATAGATGGCGCTCTTGCGCATGCCCAGAAGGACTTTGAGAAAGGAAAGAGTTAAGAACGAGTGTGGCGAGAGACGTGTGGGTTGTGTTTTTTTTTTGGAGAGTGATCGAGACTGAGATGTGTGGATTTTGATATATACTACCTTTTCTATTTATGTTGTGTGTCGTGTTTGTACTGTGTCGGTGAGTTCATTAAAATGGTTTAAACCAAAAAGGGAGTATTCCTTGTGATGGTAATTAAAATTTTGAGCAAGTCAGTACAGACTACGAAGAAATGGTGGCAGCCGTTTGGATACGATCCTGGTATTGCTGATATCTCCAGTGCAAATTATTGGGTGAGTACCAGATTTCATTAGCAACAGTGCCTTTTTAATTGTAATTTGTAAAGTTTTGCATGTTGAGTTTTGGTTCATTGAAGAATCGTTGTTTTGGTTTCATGCAGTTTTGGTTTTGTAAAAGGCAGTTGTAATATGCAAAAATGCTCTCTTATTTTAACTAGGCTGATATAGTTAAAATTTTGTTTGGTAAAAGGAGTGATAATTTTGAAAAGTGTTCTTATTTTAACTAGGCTGATATAGTTAAAACTTTGTTTGGTGAAAGGTAGTTGTAATTTTGCAAGTGTTCTTATTTTAACTAGGCTGATATAGTTAAAATTTTGTTTGGTAAAAGGAGTGATAATTTTGAAAAAGTGTTCTTATTTTAACTAGGTTGATATAGTTAAAATTTTGTCTGATTTTGAAAGGCAAATTTATTCTGTTGATTTGCAAAACTATTCTTATTTTAGCTAGACTGATATAGTTAAAATTTTGTTTGATTGTAAAAAAAAAAAAAAAAAATTAGGACACTCATGTGGTATATAAAAAAGAATTTTCTGTTCTGAATGGTTAGAATTAGAACTATTCAAATGGTCAGTTTGAGTTTTGTTTTCTGAGAAAAGAGAATTATTTTAAAATTTTAAATTGAGATAGCCTAGTTTGTTTTGTGTTCTTTTGTATGATGCTATCTGATGACAATTGAAGTGTTGTTAAAATTTGATTTGATTCTGTTGTATGATTCAAAATAGAATTAAAAATTTGGTGTAGAAGTATATAGTTTGAATTACAAGTATAATTCTTTTTGATGAGTGTTGTCAACAGCACCAAATGCCTAGAATTTTCAATATTTAGTGCGTCTTGGGTTATTTTGCTTTGGAAAATATTTTGTTATATTTCTGAATGAATCGGAAATTCATTTAAAAGAGTTTTGGAGTGTTTTGAAATTGTCATTTTCATTTGTTGCTCATTTAAATGACTAAGAAACCCCTTAGAATTGTTTATTTATTTTGCGGAATTTTGAATGTCTAACTTGTGTACTTAAGGAAATTTTTGTTAGTAATTTGAAATTGCTTTGTGTAACTAATTTGGCAAATGTGAGACCATTTTGTGTTCAGAAAAAGAACTCGAAAAAAAAAAATCTGAAAGTGTGGATTTGAATTATTCACTTCCTGTGTTTGTTGACGAAAAAAAAGAAAAGGAAAAGAATGATATTCTGTTTTATATTTTTGTGTGTGCATTTATGCTTCTGAGTGTGAATCAATTGTTCATAGAGAAAAGGGAATTCTTTTGAACTGAAAATACCTTTTCTTGATTAGACAGGAAAGTTGAGTTTATATTCTGAATTGTATTTTAATTGTAGTATTATTTTCAAAACAGCTGTTCTTTAGTTGAACTTTTCTTTAACTGTTTATTTTCTTCTCAATTTGAAAACATCTTTAAAAAAAAGATATTGTTTTAATGAATGAAAATTTTAATTTGTTTATGTGTTCGAAAATTATTTCTATTGATTTTTGGTTGTTCGGTAAGAAAGTTGTAACGTAGAATTAGCGAATTTAATTCTTTGATAAAGTCTTGTGAATTCTGTTGGAATTTAATACCTTAATAGAGGTTTTTGATAGTGTTTCCCCTGGCCCTTAATCATGGCATTTCTTGCAATTGGTAGAAAGCAGGACTTAATTGCTGTTGCGGAAGAAATTGGTGAGAAGGTACCAACTTCGTGCAAGGTTGCGGATATTAAACAAATAATTTTAAAAAGCCCAAATTTCGATCGGGAGGAGGTAACGATAATCATGGAACGAGTCATAAAAGATAGACTGGAAGAGGAAGAATTAGCTAGACAAGAAAAAATTCGTGAGGAAGAATTAGCTAGACAAGAAAAAATTCGTGAGGAAGAATTAGCTAGGCAAGAAGAAGAACGACAAGAACGGGAAAGGGTCAGACAACATGAACTCGAAATTAAAAAACTAGAAATGGCTCAGAAGGAATTTCGCCGGTCTGAAGAGGAATCTGAAAATGGGGCGGATAGAAACAGAAAAATCCAACTTACCCAAATCACTCCCAAATTTGACGAAAAAGGGGATGAAATGGGATTGTATTTGATCAATTTCGAGAGGAAAGCAGAGATGGCTCGAGTGCCGAAGGAGGACTGGGTGGCTTATTTGCTGGCCGTTTTGCCAGCCGAGTTATCTAACATGCTTGCCCGAGAACCTCCTGAAGTGGCCAACAATTATGATGTTGTGAAAGATCTCATTCTGAAACGATACAAAATGAACGCTGAAAAATTGAAACAGTGTTTCTACAGACATCAGAAAACAGCAGAGAAAACATGGAGAAATTATGCTCATGAACTGTACAGCTACTTCACTGAATGGCTTGCTGAATTGGAAATTGAAACCTTTCAGCAACTAAAAGATTTAATCGTTGCCGAGCAATTGAAGTATCGTGTACCAGATCAAATCAAGGAGCATTTTCTTGACAAATGGATGAAGTTGAAGACACCTTTTGAATTGGCAGAAGTGATCGAGGAGTACGAAACCATCAGGCAGAGTTTCAGGAAGAAGGAATTTCCAAAGAAGTATGGCTATCAAGGTTCAAAGGGACATTTTAGTGGAAATAGACCCAAAGTACCATTCAAGGATGACAAGAACAAACATCCGGTCAAAACCGAACCCGCAAGCAACGAAAACCGTGAAAGAGAGTTTGAAAAGAGAAGACAGCTCCGATGCTATGAATGCGGTTCGTTATCACATCTGAGACCCCAATGCCCGAAGCTCAAGAGATCTGAAGTAGTAGCTGCCAATGAAGTCTTTGGAAGACACGTGCCTGAGTTGATGTCTCCTTATACTAGTGCTGGGACAGTAAATGGAGCCCAAATGTCTATCTTGAGAGATACTGGTGCCAGCATCGATCTTATTCCCAGAAAATTTATCAAACCACATATGTACACAGGTGAGCATGTGTGGCTCGCTTCTCCATTAGTAGACAGCCCGGTCTGCTTGCCCATTGCAGAAGTTGATTTGAACTGCGAATTGGGACATGTCCTTACGAAAGCTGCTGTAAGAGACAGTTTTCTGGATCAAGAGCATTACCTACTAAGTAACAAAACCGTTGCTCTGATCGAGAGTATGAAAAAAGATAAGGAGCTGGAGATCCAAGTTATTAATGCAGTTCAGACGAGAGCTCAGAAAAGTCTTTTGACAGCCGAAGTTGAAGAGTATCCAGTTGAGTCGAGTCCTGGAGAAGAGAATGACAGTACCGTGTTAACAGAGGAAGACGGAGAGGTATTGCCTATGGCGGAAGAAGCCTCACTTCCAGATCTGATTAAAGCCTCACGGAATGATTTTGTCGAAGAGCAGCGCAAGAGTAAAGAGTTGAAACCACTTTTCCTAGAAGCTGAGGAGTTAGCAAAGGAAACCAAGTATGCAATCGTTAATCAAATGCTGTTCTATCTGAAAAGTGACAAGGATGGTACGCAGAGAAAACTGCTGATTGTTCCAGAGAAGTTTCGGGACCAATTAAAGAAACTGTCTCATGAAGGAACAGCGGCTCACTTAGGAGTGACCAAGACTAAAGATGCTCTTTTTAAAACTTTTTTTTGGCCGAATTGTTACAAAGATGTTGAAGAATTTGTCAGATCTTGTGACCAATGTCAGCGAGTCGGGAAACCTCGGGATAAGAAGAAGGCACCCATGAAGATCGTTCCTGTCATCTCGGAGATCTTCACAAAGATTAATGTGGATGCTTGTGGTCCTTTACCTACTACACCATCTGGAAACCGGTATCTCATCACTGCAATTTGCATGTCTTCCAAATATCCCGATGCAGTTCCTGTCCCAAATCTTAGTTCTTCAACCGTGGTCGATAGTTTCCTGCAAATCTTTAGTCGGATGGGTTTCCCGAGGGAGCTGCAAAGCGATCAAGGAACGTCGTTTACTAGTGCACTCACAACGGAGTTCCTGGAGAAATTTGGAGTTAAAGTAGTGCGAAGTTCCGTACATCATCCCCAGAGCAATCCTGTGGAGAGACTACATAGAACTTTGAAGAGAATTCTTCGAGTCCTGTGTCTGGAGTCAGGACCTGATTGGGAGAAAATCTTGCCTCATGCCCTGTTTGCTCTACGAGTTGTTACTCATGACAGTACTGGATATACTCCAGCTGAGCTGGTTCATGGACAGAATTTGAGGACTCCCATGACTCTACTGTACGAGAACTTGACGGAAAGCGAGGAAGAGAAGACTAGCGTAGTATCATATGTCTTCAAGCTACTAAACCGCATGAAAAGGTGTCAAGAATTAGCCGTCCAAAACATGGAGAACGCCAAAGACAAACAAAAACTATGGTATGATCGCAAGGCTGTGAAGCGTAAATTTTGTGAAGGCGACCTTGTGCTGGTTGTCGCTACATCTAGGCCTAACAAAATGGCAGTTCATTGGATCGGCCCAGGGAAAGTCGTTAAACAGCTTTCCGAAACCAACTACATTGTGCAGTTTCCAGAAAAAGACAAATCCCATGTGAACATGCTCAAGCCATATTTCCAGAGACCCGAAAATGTGAATTTAATCTGTCTAAAAGAGATTAGGAACTGTGACAACGAGGAGGACATTCCAAGTCTCGAGCAGAAGCCTGAAGTCTCGGAAATGACACAAATTTGGCAAGACATAGAACAAAATGGTCGCTTGTCAGAAGATCAGAAGGAGCAGCTGAGAGAGTTGCTATCAAAATACTCTAGCTCATTCTCAAACCAGCCGGGGTGTACTGATCTTACTGAACATGACATTGAGCTTGAATCTGAGAGGCCCATCTGTGCCAAACCTTACAAGATGTCTCCACGCCAAACAGAAATTTTGAAGATGGAGGTGGAGAAGATGCTGTCGCTCAAAGTCATTGAGCCAGGAGAATCTGATTTTACTTCTCCTCTTATTCTGGTAGAAGTACCAGGAAAGGATGCAAGACCGTGCATCGACTATCGAAGACTCAACAAGGTCACTAGAACCCAGTACTTTCCTCTGCCAAACATTGAGCAGCTTGTTGAAAAAGTGTCAGCTGCCAAGTATATCACCGTTCTAGATTTGACCCGAGGTTATTGGCAAATACCTCTGAGTAAACGAGCCCAAAGATATTCAGCTTTTGTAACCAGTTTTGGGACATTTCGACCGTTGAGATTGCCATTCGGTTTGAAAAATGCCCCTTATGACTTTAGTCGTTTGATGGCCGAACTGTTGAAAGACTGTGGAGAATTTGCATGCCCTTACTTGGATGATGTAGCCATCTATTCCCTAAGTTGGGAAGATCATTTACAACATTTGAAAACCGTCTTAGAAAAGATGAATGCAGCTCATCTGCACATCAAGCCTTCTAAGTGCCAGTTTGCTCGTGCGTACGTAAAGTATCTTGGGCACTTGGTTGGTCAGGGCCAGAGAACACCTGGAGAATTGAAGATCCAAACTGTAAAGGACTTTCCGACCCCTGCGACTAAGACGCAGATCCGATCTTTCTTAGGACTTGCGGGGTATTATCGAAAATACATTCCTGACTTTTCAGTCCTCTCAGCACCAATTACAGATCTGCTGAAAGGAAAAAATCGTCGTGCTGCTGTCATATGGACTGATGCTTGTCAAGAGGCGTTTGACAATTTAAAGAAACGGTTGTCGGAGAATCCGGTGTTGTACAGTCCAGATTTCTCGAGACAGTTTCTCGTCCAATGTGACGCGTCAAATCTTGGGATTGGCATCGTTTTGTCCCAAATTAATGACATTGGTGAGGAACATCCTGTCATGTACTTGAGTCGGAAGTTCTCAAATGCAGAACAAAAGTACAGTACCATCGAGAGAGAGTGCGCAGCTATCGTGTTCGCCATCCAAAAGCTGCGATGTTATTTGGATGGACACCAGAAGTTCATCATCCAGACGGACCATAATCCCCTTGTTTGGCTGGACAAAAATACGGGAACCAACCCTAGACTTTTACGTTGGGCTTTGATCCTGCAGCCATTCAATTATGAGGTTGTCCATAAGAGGGGGAAACAGCATCAAAATGCTGATTCATTAAGTCGCATCCCATAAACCTCATATCCTTTTATTTTATATTAGTAAGTTTATTGTTTATTTTGATATTTGTATTATGTGTGAAAATTTTAAATTTTTCTTATCATTAGTGTAAATTGTTTTCCTAAATTTTTAATAAGTATATAATTTTTTGTATAATATTTTTGAGTTCAAGGCACTGATTGCTATAATCTGGTACATGTGCAGTGTATTTTGTGTACTTGAACTCTTGAACTTTTCCAATGACTGCACCTATCTGGAGACTTTTTCAGGCAGTGGAGTCATCAAAACTTTTCCCTCATTCTTCGAGAAAAGTTTCCTCCTTGTGGGGAGGAGTTTATAAGTCTGTAAAGACTTCAGACTAAGATAGATGGCGCTCTTGCGCATGCCCAGAAGGACTTTGAGAAAGGAAAGAGTTAAGAACGAGTGTGGCGAGAGACGTGTGGGTTGTGTTTTTTTTTTGGAGAGTGATCGAGACTGAGATGTGTGGATTTTGATATATACTACCTTTTCTATTTATGTTGTGTGTCGTGTTTGTACTGTGTCGGTGAGTTCATTAAAATGGTTTAAACCAAAAAGGGAGTATTCCTTGTGATGGTAATTAAAATTTTGAGCAAGTCAGTACAGACTACGAAGAAATGGTGGCAGCCGTTTGGATACGATCCTGGTATTGCTGATATCTCCAGTGCAAATTATTGGGTGAGTACCAGATTTCATTAGCAACAGTGCCTTTTTAATTGTAATTTGTAAAGTTTTGCATGTTGAGTTTTGGTTCATTGAAGAATCGTTGTTTTGGTTTCATGCAGTTTTGGTTTTGTAAAAGGCAGTTGTAATATGCAAAAATGCTCTCTTATTTTAACTAGGCTGATATAGTTAAAATTTTGTTTGGTAAAAGGAGTGATAATTTTGAAAAGTGTTCTTATTTTAACTAGGCTGATATAGTTAAAACTTTGTTTGGTGAAAGGTAGTTGTAATTTTGCAAGTGTTCTTATTTTAACTAGGCTGATATAGTTAAAATTTTGTTTGGTAAAAGGAGTGATAATTTTGAAAAAGTGTTCTTATTTTAACTAGGTTGATATAGTTAAAATTTTGTCTGATTTTGAAAGGCAAATTTATTCTGTTGATTTGCAAAACTATTCTTATTTTAGCTAGACTGATATAGTTAAAATTTTGTTTGATTGTAAAAAAAAAAAAAAAAAATTAGGACACTCATGTGGTATATAAAAAAGAATTTTCTGTTCTGAATGGTTAGAATTAGAACTATTCAAATGGTCAGTTTGAGTTTTGTTTTCTGAGAAAAGAGAATTATTTTAAAATTTTAAATTGAGATAGCCTAGTTTGTTTTGTGTTCTTTTGTATGATGCTATCTGATGACAATTGAAGTGTTGTTAAAATTTGATTTGATTCTGTTGTATGATTCAAAATAGAATTAAAAATTTGGTGTAGAAGTATATAGTTTGAATTACAAGTATAATTCTTTTTGATGAGTGTTGTCAACAGCACCAAATGCCTAGAATTTTCAATATTTAGTGCGTCTTGGGTTATTTTGCTTTGGAAAATATTTTGTTATATTTCTGAATGAATCGGAAATTCATTTAAAAGAGTTTTGGAGTGTTTTGAAATTGTCATTTTCATTTGTTGCTCATTTAAATGACTAAGAAACCCCTTAGAATTGTTTATTTATTTTGCGGAATTTTGAATGTCTAACTTGTGTACTTAAGGAAATTTTTGTTAGTAATTTGAAATTGCTTTGTGTAACTAATTTGGCAAATGTGAGACCATTTTGTGTTCAGAAAAAGAACTCGAAAAAAAAAAATCTGAAAGTGTGGATTTGAATTATTCACTTCCTGTGTTTGTTGACGAAAAAAAAGAAAAGGAAAAGAATGATATTCTGTTTTATATTTTTGTGTGTGCATTTATGCTTCTGAGTGTGAATCAATTGTTCATAGAGAAAAGGGAATTCTTTTGAACTGAAAATACCTTTTCTTGATTAGACAGGAAAGTTGAGTTTATATTCTGAATTGTATTTTAATTGTAGTATTATTTTCAAAACAGCTGTTCTTTAGTTGAACTTTTCTTTAACTGTTTATTTTCTTCTCAATTTGAAAACATCTTTAAAAAAAAGATATTGTTTTAATGAATGAAAATTTTAATTTGTTTATGTGTTCGAAAATTATTTCTATTGATTTTTGGTTGTTCGGTAAGAAAGTTGTAACGTAGAATTAGCGAATTTAATTCTTTGATAAAGTCTTGTGAATTCTGTTGGAATTTAATACCTTAATAGAGGTTTTTGATAGTGTTTCCCCTGGCCCTTAATCATGGCATTTCTTGCAATTGGTAGAAAGCAGGACTTAATTGCTGTTGCGGAAGAAATTGGTGAGAAGGTACCAACTTCGTGCAAGGTTGCGGATATTAAACAAATAATTTTAAAAAGCCCAAATTTCGATCGGGAGGAGGTAACGATAATCATGGAACGAGTCATAAAAGATAGACTGGAAGAGGAAGAATTAGCTAGACAAGAAAAAATTCGTGAGGAAGAATTAGCTAGACAAGAAAAAATTCGTGAGGAAGAATTAGCTAGGCAAGAAGAAGAACGACAAGAACGGGAAAGGGTCAGACAACATGAACTCGAAATTAAAAAACTAGAAATGGCTCAGAAGGAATTTCGCCGGTCTGAAGAGGAATCTGAAAATGGGGCGGATAGAAACAGAAAAATCCAACTTACCCAAATCACTCCCAAATTTGACGAAAAAGGGGATGAAATGGGATTGTATTTGATCAATTTCGAGAGGAAAGCAGAGATGGCTCGAGTGCCGAAGGAGGACTGGGTGGCTTATTTGCTGGCCGTTTTGCCAGCCGAGTTATCTAACATGCTTGCCCGAGAACCTCCTGAAGTGGCCAACAATTATGATGTTGTGAAAGATCTCATTCTGAAACGATACAAAATGAACGCTGAAAAATTGAAACAGTGTTTCTACAGACATCAGAAAACAGCAGAGAAAACATGGAGAAATTATGCTCATGAACTGTACAGCTACTTCACTGAATGGCTTGCTGAATTGGAAATTGAAACCTTTCAGCAACTAAAAGATTTAATCGTTGCCGAGCAATTGAAGTATCGTGTACCAGATCAAATCAAGGAGCATTTTCTTGACAAATGGATGAAGTTGAAGACACCTTTTGAATTGGCAGAAGTGATCGAGGAGTACGAAACCATCAGGCAGAGTTTCAGGAAGAAGGAATTTCCAAAGAAGTATGGCTATCAAGGTTCAAAGGGACATTTTAGTGGAAATAGACCCAAAGTACCATTCAAGGATGACAAGAACAAACATCCGGTCAAAACCGAACCCGCAAGCAACGAAAACCGTGAAAGAGAGTTTGAAAAGAGAAGACAGCTCCGATGCTATGAATGCGGTTCGTTATCACATCTGAGACCCCAATGCCCGAAGCTCAAGAGATCTGAAGTAGTAGCTGCCAATGAAGTCTTTGGAAGACACGTGCCTGAGTTGATGTCTCCTTATACTAGTGCTGGGACAGTAAATGGAGCCCAAATGTCTATCTTGAGAGATACTGGTGCCAGCATCGATCTTATTCCCAGAAAATTTATCAAACCACATATGTACACAGGTGAGCATGTGTGGCTCGCTTCTCCATTAGTAGACAGCCCGGTCTGCTTGCCCATTGCAGAAGTTGATTTGAACTGCGAATTGGGACATGTCCTTACGAAAGCTGCTGTAAGAGACAGTTTTCTGGATCAAGAGCATTACCTACTAAGTAACAAAACCGTTGCTCTGATCGAGAGTATGAAAAAAGATAAGGAGCTGGAGATCCAAGTTATTAATGCAGTTCAGACGAGAGCTCAGAAAAGTCTTTTGACAGCCGAAGTTGAAGAGTATCCAGTTGAGTCGAGTCCTGGAGAAGAGAATGACAGTACCGTGTTAACAGAGGAAGACGGAGAGGTATTGCCTATGGCGGAAGAAGCCTCACTTCCAGATCTGATTAAAGCCTCACGGAATGATTTTGTCGAAGAGCAGCGCAAGAGTAAAGAGTTGAAACCACTTTTCCTAGAAGCTGAGGAGTTAGCAAAGGAAACCAAGTATGCAATCGTTAATCAAATGCTGTTCTATCTGAAAAGTGACAAGGATGGTACGCAGAGAAAACTGCTGATTGTTCCAGAGAAGTTTCGGGACCAATTAAAGAAACTGTCTCATGAAGGAACAGCGGCTCACTTAGGAGTGACCAAGACTAAAGATGCTCTTTTTAAAACTTTTTTTTGGCCGAATTGTTACAAAGATGTTGAAGAATTTGTCAGATCTTGTGACCAATGTCAGCGAGTCGGGAAACCTCGGGATAAGAAGAAGGCACCCATGAAGATCGTTCCTGTCATCTCGGAGATCTTCACAAAGATTAATGTGGATGCTTGTGGTCCTTTACCTACTACACCATCTGGAAACCGGTATCTCATCACTGCAATTTGCATGTCTTCCAAATATCCCGATGCAGTTCCTGTCCCAAATCTTAGTTCTTCAACCGTGGTCGATAGTTTCCTGCAAATCTTTAGTCGGATGGGTTTCCCGAGGGAGCTGCAAAGCGATCAAGGAACGTCGTTTACTAGTGCACTCACAACGGAGTTCCTGGAGAAATTTGGAGTTAAAGTAGTGCGAAGTTCCGTACATCATCCCCAGAGCAATCCTGTGGAGAGACTACATAGAACTTTGAAGAGAATTCTTCGAGTCCTGTGTCTGGAGTCAGGACCTGATTGGGAGAAAATCTTGCCTCATGCCCTGTTTGCTCTACGAGTTGTTACTCATGACAGTACTGGATATACTCCAGCTGAGCTGGTTCATGGACAGAATTTGAGGACTCCCATGACTCTACTGTACGAGAACTTGACGGAAAGCGAGGAAGAGAAGACTAGCGTAGTATCATATGTCTTCAAGCTACTAAACCGCATGAAAAGGTGTCAAGAATTAGCCGTCCAAAACATGGAGAACGCCAAAGACAAACAAAAACTATGGTATGATCGCAAGGCTGTGAAGCGTAAATTTTGTGAAGGCGACCTTGTGCTGGTTGTCGCTACATCTAGGCCTAACAAAATGGCAGTTCATTGGATCGGCCCAGGGAAAGTCGTTAAACAGCTTTCCGAAACCAACTACATTGTGCAGTTTCCAGAAAAAGACAAATCCCATGTGAACATGCTCAAGCCATATTTCCAGAGACCCGAAAATGTGAATTTAATCTGTCTAAAAGAGATTAGGAACTGTGACAACGAGGAGGACATTCCAAGTCTCGAGCAGAAGCCTGAAGTCTCGGAAATGACACAAATTTGGCAAGACATAGAACAAAATGGTCGCTTGTCAGAAGATCAGAAGGAGCAGCTGAGAGAGTTGCTATCAAAATACTCTAGCTCATTCTCAAACCAGCCGGGGTGTACTGATCTTACTGAACATGACATTGAGCTTGAATCTGAGAGGCCCATCTGTGCCAAACCTTACAAGATGTCTCCACGCCAAACAGAAATTTTGAAGATGGAGGTGGAGAAGATGCTGTCGCTCAAAGTCATTGAGCCAGGAGAATCTGATTTTACTTCTCCTCTTATTCTGGTAGAAGTACCAGGAAAGGATGCAAGACCGTGCATCGACTATCGAAGACTCAACAAGGTCACTAGAACCCAGTACTTTCCTCTGCCAAACATTGAGCAGCTTGTTGAAAAAGTGTCAGCTGCCAAGTATATCACCGTTCTAGATTTGACCCGAGGTTATTGGCAAATACCTCTGAGTAAACGAGCCCAAAGATATTCAGCTTTTGTAACCAGTTTTGGGACATTTCGACCGTTGAGATTGCCATTCGGTTTGAAAAATGCCCCTTATGACTTTAGTCGTTTGATGGCCGAACTGTTGAAAGACTGTGGAGAATTTGCATGCCCTTACTTGGATGATGTAGCCATCTATTCCCTAAGTTGGGAAGATCATTTACAACATTTGAAAACCGTCTTAGAAAAGATGAATGCAGCTCATCTGCACATCAAGCCTTCTAAGTGCCAGTTTGCTCGTGCGTACGTAAAGTATCTTGGGCACTTGGTTGGTCAGGGCCAGAGAACACCTGGAGAATTGAAGATCCAAACTGTAAAGGACTTTCCGACCCCTGCGACTAAGACGCAGATCCGATCTTTCTTAGGACTTGCGGGGTATTATCGAAAATACATTCCTGACTTTTCAGTCCTCTCAGCACCAATTACAGATCTGCTGAAAGGAAAAAATCGTCGTGCTGCTGTCATATGGACTGATGCTTGTCAAGAGGCGTTTGACAATTTAAAGAAACGGTTGTCGGAGAATCCGGTGTTGTACAGTCCAGATTTCTCGAGACAGTTTCTCGTCCAATGTGACGCGTCAAATCTTGGGATTGGCATCGTTTTGTCCCAAATTAATGACATTGGTGAGGAACATCCTGTCATGTACTTGAGTCGGAAGTTCTCAAATGCAGAACAAAAGTACAGTACCATCGAGAGAGAGTGCGCAGCTATCGTGTTCGCCATCCAAAAGCTGCGATGTTATTTGGATGGACACCAGAAGTTCATCATCCAGACGGACCATAATCCCCTTGTTTGGCTGGACAAAAATACGGGAACCAACCCTAGACTTTTACGTTGGGCTTTGATCCTGCAGCCATTCAATTATGAGGTTGTCCATAAGAGGGGGAAACAGCATCAAAATGCTGATTCATTAAGTCGCATCCCATAAACCTCATATCCTTTTATTTTATATTAGTAAGTTTATTGTTTATTTTGATATTTGTATTATGTGTGAAAATTTTAAATTTTTCTTATCATTAGTGTAAATTGTTTTCCTAAATTTTTAATAAGTATATAATTTTTTGTATAATATTTTTGAGTTCAAGGCACTGATTGCTATAATCTGGTACATGTGCAGTGTATTTTGTGTACTTGAACTCTTGAACTTTTCCAATGACTGCACCTATCTGGAGACTTTTTCAGGCAGTGGAGTCATCAAAACTTTTCCCTCATTCTTCGAGAAAAGTTTCCTCCTTGTGGGGAGGAGTTTATAAGTCTGTAAAGACTTCAGACTAAGATAGATGGCGCTCTTGCGCATGCCCAGAAGGACTTTGAGAAAGGAAAGAGTTAAGAACGAGTGTGGCGAGAGACGTGTGGGTTGTGTTTTTTTTTTGGAGAGTGATCGAGACTGAGATGTGTGGATTTTGATATATACTACCTTTTCTATTTATGTTGTGTGTCGTGTTTGTACTGTGTCGGTGAGTTCATTAAAATGGTTTAAACCAAAAAGGGAGTATTCCTTGTGATGGTAATTAAAATTTTGAGCAAGTCAGTACAGTACCCATCCAGACGAGCAATAATTACCATGGAACATAGGGTCGCATTCCGCTCTGAGAGGCAGAAAAGAGTCAAATTATAATTTCAACATGAACTTACAACAGTGTTGGGAAAGCGAATGAACGGTACCAAAAGTTGCACAATCTGATTTATTGATCAGAGAAAAACTCACAGCAAGTGCTCAAAGTGGCGGCCATGCGTATCGTTGCATAGTTCACACCGGCGAAGGAATGACTGGCTCTCGAAGATTCCTGGTGTTGTGTTAATTTTGTCTGCGGCAACACCGATTCTCGCTACGAGATCTTCAGCCGAGTCCACAGGCGTCTGGTACACTAAAGATTTCATGTGCCCCCAGAAGAAAAAGTCCAGTGGGTTGAGGTCCGGTGAACGAGGAGGCCAAGCCACAGGTCCGCCACGTCCAATTCATTCGTGGGGGATATGTGGCATTCAAGAAGTGCCGGACCTACGTAGGCAGGTACAAAACGACGTCAGAGGCGATGACTTGTTCATGCTCGATGCGTTTCGACTTTACTCTTTTCTGCCTCTCAGAGTAGAATGCGACCCAATGTTCCATGGTAATTATTGCTCGTCTGGATGGGTACTATCACCCCTCTTATTTTGTAAAAACAATTTACACTCACCCTGTATATTTGTGTTGAGTACAGACAGAAAGACGTCAAGGTATCGGTAAGCAGATCTGTGCATAGCATGTAAGCTGAAATTTCTTCGTTGCTTATATCTATTAACGGAGTCGTTACTCACACGCCATGCCTTATTTGAATCCATTTATAATGATGATGATGGGCATAGATATATGCCTTCTATACTGAGATAAAGGGAATCGAATTAATGAAAAACACACATAAGGTAGTATTTCGTGCACTTCTCCAATCTGAATGACTATTATATGAGCTATAAAATGTGTTAAAAGCGTTTCCCTTAATGTAATTGGTAACCGTAGATAAGTAGTTGAATTAACGTCGCACTGAAGCAACGCAACGAGCTATTGGTGACGGTCAGGGATCTATTCAGGACTGAGAGATCCGAGGACAATACCACTTCATTTTGAACCATGGTGGGATGACGAGAACACTTAAACTGGCACCCCACTCTCGAAGCTTCCACACCACGCTAACGTGATGCCATTTACAGGCACTGCAGATTTATCGAACAATAGCCCCGACGTACACGACGGTCTTTGGTTGGATCGAGTTTCGAACTCGCAACCCTCTGGTTGCAAATCCGTTACTCTTCCAACTAGGCTACCGCGGCCCTGAAAGAGAGGTAAAGTGACTAGGGTACCTCGTCTGGGTTTTGAAACTACCCTTCGTTTCCTACACTATTTAGGCAACGCAACATCAGAATCCTCTTTATCGTCCCTCGTACCCCCACATTGATGACACTTTTATTTCCCAACTGACGAAAGCTCGTTCTACCGTCTACATTACAGACCCAGCTTCCTTTTCCCCCTGTGAATTGTAACCTCATCCAATAAATTATCGCAGATGTCACTACTTCACAACACGATGGGGAGTTATATTTTGGTTTGGTTTTATGGCACCAAGCCTATAGTTGACCAAGCTGCGCCAATCACGAGATACGAGATACGGCGTCGGAGGTAGGTAGTAATTTAATTAACGTCGCATTGGAGCAACACAACGGGCTATTACGGTTGGGGAAAAAGAGGCAAAGGTCAAAAGGCAGGCTAGAGTAAAATTAAAGGGAGGGGAGATGACTAGGAATAACTCGTCTGAATTTTGGTTGGTTGTTTTTGATTGTTTTGGGGTTTCATGGCGCAAGTCGTTTTAATCTTGGAAACTACCCTTCGTTTCCAATACAATTTCGTCAACGCAACAATGAATCTGCTCCATGCCTCATAATTGATACCTCCTCCTTATCAACCCTATCACCCCCACATTGGTGACAGTTGCGACTGGGTTCCGATTTATCTCTTTTTACTTCTCCCAACTGCCAAAAACCTTAGTACCGTCTATATTACATACCCGACTTCCTTTCCTCCCCCTCTGCACTGCAACCCCATAGAATAAGTTATGGCAGATTTCACTACTTTACAACACGAAGGGGAGTTATATTTTGGTTCGGTTTTATGGCACCAAGTCCATAGTTGACCAAGCTTCTCCAATCACGAGATACTAGATACGGCGTCGGAGGTAGGTAATAATTTAATTAAAGTCGCATTGGAGCAACACAACGGGCTATTACGGCGTGGGAGGAAAAAGAGCCAAAGGTAAAAAGGAAGGCTAGGGGAAAATGAAAGGGAGGTAAGATGACTAGGATACCTCGTCTGAATTTTAGTTGGCTGTTTTTGATTGTTTTGGCGTTTCATGTCGCAAGCCATCTTAATTTTGGAAACCACCCTTCGTTTCCAACGCAACACGAGAATCTGCTCCATGCCTCTTAATTGATACCTCCTCCTTATCGCCCCTATTACCCCCACATTGGTGACAGTTGCGACTGTTTTCCGATTCTTCTTCTCCCAACTGCCAAAAACCTTAGTACCGTCTATATTACATACCCAACTTCCTTTTCTTCCCCTCTGCTTTGCAACCCCATCCAATAAATTATCGCAGATTTCACAACTTCCCAACACGAAGGGGGAGCTGCAAGCGCCATCGCCCAATGCTCATTAGGGAATAACCCGAACACATGTCGGGCTCGGGTACGGGGGTGGAGGGTCGGGTTCCATTACATTTCAGTCTTTCGGGACCCCGAGGGAGGAGACGGGAAAAAATGTTCTGACTTCTGGGGATGGACGTGATGCTCGGGCGCGTCTGTATCAAAGGGGACGTCTTCGACTTCTGGATTCCAGACTCCTTGTCGCCTGAGAGGGTGTCCGTGAACGATTGAGTCATGCTTGTTCCTGGTCTGTTGGGATGTCGGGGTAAACAAAAACAAGGCAGGATTAATCTGATGGTGTTTGGGAGAGAACCCGACACGTTTGGATGGTTGGTTAGTTTGTTGGGGTTTTATGGCGTAAGGGCCATGTTTGGCCATCCTGCGCCAGACACAAGACATACAATATCAATAGTGCATGTGCCCCGTTTGAAAGTGCTAGTGTTGGTTGGTATTTGGGGTTTTATGGCGCAAGGGCCAAAAATACCATGATGCGCCAGAGAAGACATTCAATATCAAGTAATAGACAGACACACAATGAAAGTTTTACTGACACAGAAGAGAGAAATACACCCAGGAGGAATGCACCTGACAGGAATCGGACCTGCGCCGCCTACAACTCGAAGGTTGCTAGCGCAGTGGGCATACACACTGAGCCAAGACGACCCCTTTGTGGAGTTTGGTTTGGTAATTTTTTGCTGTGGGATGGGCTAATGGGACTTGGATCTAAAAAGCTACTTTAGGATGAAAAACGATTAAAAAAAATAGGGCATTCGGTAGGAAAACCAATTCAAAAGGGTTCCAATTCAAGTGCCTATTTACCACTGAAGCACCATGTCATGAGTACTAGTGTCTCAAGTTAATAGTATACCATTGTACCAAGACTGGCTAACATACCTTCAGGTGTGCTTTCACTTCAAGGTGTTTGTATATACTAAAAGATTTTTTTAAAATTTCGATTTTAAAAATCCACTTTTCTTCCAAGTCGTTGGCTTATGCTTAAAATCATTTCAGTAAGAAAAAATCAGATTAAGCTAATTATAAATTGTCTAATTTAGGTACAATCAGTTAATTAGCATGTTTTTGAAGAGTGATATCTCAAATTCTAATTTATTCAGAAAGACAATTCCTGTTGGGAAATTATTCCTAAGATATTCTTCATGTTTTGGCTCTCAATTGAGTTGGTAGAGAGAATAGGTTTTTATTTACAATTGTTTTAAAAACCAAAGAGGTCTAAAAAACAAGATTTTTCAGGAATTTTAATATTTAAAAATCAACTAAAAATTAATTTCATAAAAACTCTGATTGAGGGTCAGAACATCTACTATATTATATAGATTATAATGATACAGAAAAGTAATTATATTAGTTAAATTCATTGCTGAGTTACAACTGTTTGACAAAGCAACGTATTGCAAAATACAGTTCTTCAGAAATTGAGTTTAAAATTTTGGAAACATGTTTGAGGGGGGGTATTTCAATTAACGTCACACTGGAGCAACACAATGGGCTATTGGTGACGGTCCGGGATCAATCCCAAAGGGAAAGATCCGAGGACAACACCACGTAATTTTGAACCACGGTCAGATGACGAGGCAACACCTAAGCTGGCACCCCACTCTCCAAACTTCCACACCACGCCAACGTGAGGACATTTGAGGCCACGACAGATTTAACGTGCACCAGCCCCCTTTGTACACGACGGTGTTTGGCTGGATTCGAACTCGCAACCCTTCGGTTGCTAGTTCGTTACTCTTCCAACCGGGCCACCGCGGCCCGAAACATGTTTGAAGTGGCGACAGTTCTTAATAAAAATCCTTGTAACTAGAAATGTATTCCAAATATTTACAAGATCTTGGTATTGTTTAAAAGCTCAGAAATTGGGAAATATTTTGAATCAATAAAAACAAATTCGATATTCTGGTCAATTTTCGTGATTTCTAGTGTATGCATACACCTTAATATCATCTTCAATAGAGGTAAAATATGATGTCAAACCGAAGCGTACAATGACTTCGAAATGAAGGTGATTATATCCAATAACACACTTTCACCCGTTTGTTTTTATTAATGATTGTTACCCAAAAGTCAAGAGCGAAAACCAAGGACAACAGCTGAACCTCGCTAACCCTGGAAACCAACTTGACAGGAGCAATATGGATTGAGTGACAGTGTCTCAAGTTAATAGTATGCCAATGCACCAAGGCTCGCCGAATCCAATCATTACTTTCGAATAGTCAATGTTAGAAAGGTGGATTGGGTGGCCAACGTGCTATAACCCTGTACTTGGTTTTAAAGACATATTGCATCCATCAAGATTTGACCAATCTGTTAATGACAAGATATTTTTCATCAAGGTATTGCCGATTTTTTTAGTATGACGATAGCAAGATCTGGTCAGTTTTCTTCAAATGACGAGATATCTCGTCCATGGAGATCCGACCAGCTGTCTTCTAATGACGAGATATCTCGTCCATGGAGATCCGTACAGCTGTTTTCTAATGACGAGATGTCTCGTCCATGGAGATCCGTCCAGCTGTCTTCTAATGACGAGATATCTCGTCCATGGAGATCCGTACAGCTGTCTTCTAATGACGAGATATCTCGTCCATGGAGAACCGTCCAGCTGTCTTCTAATGACGAGATATCTCGTCCATGGAGATCCGTACAGCTGTTTTCTAATGACGAGATATCTCGTCCATGGAGATCCGTACAGCTGTTTTCTAATGACGAGATGTCTCGTCCATGGAGATCGGTACAGCTGTCTTCTAATGACGAGATATCTCGTCCATGGAGAACCGTCCAGCTGTCTTCTAATGACGAGATATCTCGTCCATGGAGATCCGTACAGCTGTTTTCTAATGACGAGATATCTCGTCGATGGAAATCCGTTCAGTTGTCTTCTAATGACGAGATGTCTCGTCCATGGAGAACCGTCCAGCTGTCTTCTAATGACGAGATGTCTCGTCCATGGAGATCCGTCCAGCTGTCTTCTAATGACGAGATGTCTCGTCCATGGAGATCCGTCCAGCTGTCTTCTAATGACGAAATATCTCGTCCATGGAGATCCGTCCAGCTGTCTTCTAATGAAGAGATATCTCGTCGAGACAACCACCAGGAAGGTTAAAGAGTGATTTTACTTTTCTGTAATCTTCAATAGGAATGAAGCTGCCGTCGCGGTTCGGTGAGTGTGCCCACTGCGCTAGTACCTGCGAGTTTTTGGTGACGCAGGCTCGAGTCCCTCCCTGGTTGTATTTCTCTTTTCTGTGTTTGGAAAACTTTCCGTATGTGTGCATGTCCATTGCTTAATGCTGTCTGTCTCGCGTTTGGCCCAACATAGTAAAATATGGCCCTTGCGCCATAAAACCCAACCAGGCAACGATCAACAGGGATGAAATATAAATCAACAAAGGCGGTTATATGCATGAACGTTTCACCAGTTTGTTTTCATTAATGATTGTTGTAATCCAAAAGTCACTGTACGTGCGAAAAACTAGGATAACAACTGAACCTCGCTAACTCTTTCAAGCTGCCTGCAAGAGCACTTTCTCTTGACTACCGATGTCTCATGTTAACAGTATGAAACTGTTAATGCTCCCGAATTGGAATCATTACTTTTGTAATAGTTAGGCTTATAACGGGGGTTCAGCGGGGAACAAAGGGACGAAAACATAATCAGGAGTGCTTTTACTTTGCTGCACTAACCAAAAGGTATAAAATACAAATACAAAGCCAACGCGTACAATGACTTCGAAACGAAGGCGGTTACATCCATGAACATGTTTTCACCAGTTTGGTTTTATTAATGATTAGAGAAAATCCAAAAATCACAGTACGAATGAAAACCAAGATGGATAACAACAGACTGTAAGAGGTTTCCAGTGACTGCCGATGTCTCATGTTAACAGTATACCACTGTGTCAAAGCTGGCGAAACCGAATCCTTTGTTTCGAATAGTTAGGGTTACGACGGTGGGTTCAATGGAGTACAAAGGGACAAACACACAATCAGGAGTGTTTTTATTTTTCTATAATTGCCAACGGAGATAAAATAAAAATGCCAATCCTCACCGCGTACAATGACTTTCAAACAAAGGCGATTATATCCAAACACATTTTCACCTGTTTATTTTTATTAATGATTGTTGTTACTAAAACATCACTGCACGGATGAAACCAAGGATAAGAGCTGAACCTCGCTAACTGAAACCGACTTTGCAAGAGCAGCGTATTTGAATGCTGCTGTCTGAAATTAACAAATTACCACGATGTCAAAACTTGCGAAAACAAATCAGCACTTTCGAATAGTTAAGCATACAACGGAAAAATGTGAAATCTCAAGAAGCTTTTGCTTTGTTGTAATTTTCAACAGAGATAAAAATTTAAATGCCGAATCAAAGCGTACAATGACTTTTAAACAAATGCGGTGTATATCCAGGAACACAGTTTCACTAATCTGTTTTTATTAATGATTATTGTTACCCAAAAGTACGAGCGAAAACCAAGAATAATAGCTCAACCTCGCTAACACTTTGAAGTCTACTGTGAAAGAACAGTTCCTTTTGACTGCCCTTTGTCTCATTTTAACAGTATACCACTGTGTGGTAAAGCTGGCGGAATTCAAACAAAACTTTCTAATAGTTTGGCTTGGAACGGTGGGTTCAAAGTGACAAACATAATCAGGAGTGCCTTTACTTTGCTATAATTGCAAACAAGGATAAATATAAATGCTTAACTAAAGAGTACATTGACTTCAAAACAAAGGCGTTTATATATATGAACACATTTCAACAGTTTACTTTTATTAATGATTGTTGTTACCCAACAGTCATCACTGTATGAACGAAAACCAAGAAGGATAACAGCTGATTGCAAGAGCTGTTTCTTTTGACTGCCGATGTCCCAGGTTAACAGTATACCACTGTGTTTTAAAGCTGACTGCGAAATTAAATCATTAATTTTAATAGTTAGGCTTACAACGGTGGAATTAACGGGGTACAAAAAACAAATACACAATTAGGAATGCTTTAATTGCCAACAAAGAAAAAATGTAACTGTCAAATCAGGGTCTACAATGACTTTCAAACAAAGGCGGTTATATCCATGAACACACTTTTTCACCAGTTTCTTTTATTAATGATTGTTGAAATCCATAAGTCAATGTTCGAATGAAAACAAGGATAACAGCTGACTCTAAGAGAGGTTTCTATTGACTCCCGATGTCTCATGTAAACAGTATATCATTGTTTTAAAGCTGACTGCGAAATTAAATCATTACTTTCTAATAGTTAGACTTATAGTGGTGCGTTCAACGAGGTTTTTCAGAGACAAACACAGCTTTCAGTTGTTTCAACTTTTTTGTTCAGGAGTGCCTTTACTTTGCTATAATTGCCAACACGGATAAAATATAAATGACAAATCAAAGCGTACAATGACTTTCAAACAAAAGCGGTTATATCCACGAACACATTTTCACCAGTCTGTTTTTATTAATGATTGTTACCCAAGTCACTGTGTACGAGCGAAAAACAAGGATAACAGCTGAACCTCGCTAACTCTTTGGAAACCGACTCCCCCAATAGCGGTTCCTCTTAACTGACAACTGCACGTTACGGTATTGAAGCTGAAGCAGGAGCGGAGAGTCAAAAGGTTCCGTAAAGAGGAGGTTGTTGAAAGGAAGAACCGAGGTTCGAAATATAAGAAGAAAAGAAATCCTATTCGCGAAGTCATTATTCAAGAATGAGCTTTTTTCGTAAAAGTGAGCTTTTAGTTAGTGCTCGGGGGGACGTCTGAAGCGAGTTGACAGATAAGCCTGGGACTGTTGACGGTTAGGAACAGGTGGCAGCGAAACGAGTATTGGCTTTCGTTTTTTTTGTTTGAAGCCGTTATCTTTTTCGCTGACGTAATCGGTAGGCGGGTTTTTTTCGACCCCAGAAGAAAACGAGGTTTTGTTTAAACAATTTCTTTTCCGGCGGGGTTTCAGCGAACACTGGAATTATGTGTGATATTGGCATAATCAAAAGTCACGAACTTTGTTAATGAAGGCAGGATTCGCGGAATTATTTTGATTTAAGTGAACTAAACTTAACGCAGCTGGTAGACTAGGGGTAGAAAACCTCATTAATTTAGCTTTAATCAAATAAAAATTCGAGGAACTTCAATTAGATATACTTAAAAGTTTACATTGTTTAGTAAAACTATTTATACTTCGTGCTTAATAATTTCAAAAAATAAAAACTGTTTTTTTTTAAAGTTCATTAACCTTTTAATGACTGTTTTGTCTTCTGGCTGGTTGGTTGTTTTGGCGTTCTAAGGCCATATTTGGCCCAACTGCGCCAAACGCAACACTAACATACGGAAAAGAGGGTACTCAGAAGCCGGAATGACACTTTACGTGTAAGATGGACAATTCTTTTTTCCAAATACAAGTTTCGGGGGTCTTAAATGCACGCTTATGAATCTTGATTACGCATCTGAACCCCCTCTGGCCCCAGAGAACTCGAGGGTTGCACCGGGACAAATAAGTTTGGTTGGTTGGTTGTTGTGGGTTTTTATGAAGGATGGCCATCATATTTGATCAATCCATGATCATATTTGATCAATCTGCACCAAACACAAGACAGAGAGGTAAAAAGTATAAGGGTAGAGGAGTGTAAAACGGAAGGAGAACAGGTCACTTGGGTACCTCGGGGTTGTGATGCCCGTACACACGTAAAGATGTGCCCCTGAGGGTCTGCTTTTGGTAGGAAAACATTGTTGTCAAAAGCTGACAACAGATCGATGTACGCTGGCGTGAATCTTAGGAGAGTGGGGCTCATATCAGGTGTTGACCTCTTCATATGACCGTGGTTCAAAACGAGGAGGTTCGTCATGGCTCAAATGTCCTCATTTCGGCGTGGTTTGGAAGCTTAGATAGCTGAGCGGTATTGTCCTCGCCATATGACCTTGATTTAAAACGAGGAGGTTTCGTCATGGCTCAAATGTCCTCATTTCGGCGTGGTTTGGAAGTTTTGATAGCTGAGTGGTATTGTCCTCGCCATATGACCGTTGTTCAAAACGAGGAGGTTTGATCCTCGGATCTTTCCCTTCGAGTCTGACCCCGAAACAGCGTCTCGCATTGCTTCACTCCAATGCAAATTCAACCACCAACCCATTTCGCTCAATGCTTTTCCAAACAAAACAACTCCTCCATCAAATTATCTTCACAGACCCTTCCGGAAGCCAATCCAATCCAAAAATTCAGACATCTCGCGATTATGTGAAGGGGAAAACAAGAAAAAACACTCGACAAGACACATACATCTTCCTCAAGGATCCAAAGGGGAACAACAACAAGACTCTGCAGCGAAAGGCGGACACGAGCCCAAATGGTTCCGAATTTCAGAGCCAATTACCCAGTTTATGGCCTGTAGTCTGTTTCATTGGGTAACAAGTCTCCCTGGGTAGGGATAGGATCTCGTAAAAAAGAGGTTTTTATTGTTGCCCGGTGCAGTTTAGGAGTTAGGGCTTCCTGAACGTTTAAGCGTTTTATTTACTGTTGCGCAGTCTAGGGGAGTCCGCTTTTATTCGATCGCAGGCTTTTTCACTTTGTTGGGTGAAATGCATGCTGTTCAGTCATTAGCTCCGAGGGATGGAAGACGAAAAAAGGGCTTCTTGTTTTATTTGAGATTGGATTGGGGTCGTTTGGATTTTTGCTTTTGTGAGAGGGCGAGTGGATGTAGCTGGGAATTGGGATTCGCCGTGGAGGTCATATTAGCACTTTGAATGTCTGATGGCACTCAACCCTTTTTTCCGAACTTATTGGGTGTGGACAGTTAGAAGGGCCGCGGTATATAGCCAGGTTGGGAGGTATTTTAATCAACGTCGCACTGGGGCAAAACAACGGGCTATTGGCGGCGATCCGGGATCAACCCTCAAGGGAAAGATCCAAGGACAACATGACGTAATTTTGAATCTCGGTCAGATGACGAGGTCACGCCTGAGCTGGAACCAACTCTCCAAATTTCCACATCACACCAACATGAGGGCATTTGAGGAAACGATAGATTTAATGTGCACCAGGCGCCTTTGTTCACGACGGTCTTTGGTTGGATTGGAACTCAACCCAAAGTTGCTTCTTCCAACCGGGCTACCGCGGCACCGTCTCGATGAGGTAACCCGTCATTAGAAAAATCTGACCAGATCTTGATAGCGGAGATATCTCGTCATTAGAAAAACTGACCAGATCTTGATAGCGGAGATATCTCGTCATTAGAAAAAACTGACCAGATCTTGATAGAGGAGATATCCCGTCATTAGAAAAACTGACCAGATCTTGATGGAGGAGATATCTCGTCATTAGAAAAACTGACCAGATCTTGATAGAGGAGATATCTCGTCATTAGAAAAAATGACCAGATCTTGATAGAGGAGATATCCCGTCATTAGAAAAACTGACCAGATCTTGATAGAGGAGATATCTCGTCATTAGAAAAACTGACCAGATCTTGATAGAGGAGATATCTCGTCATTAGAAAACTGACCAGATCTTGATAGAGGAGATATCTCGTCATTAGAAAAATCTGCCCAGATCTTGATAGCGGAGATATCTCGTCATTAGAAAAACTGACCAGATCTTGATAGAGGAGATATCCCGTCATTAGAAAAACTGACCAGATCTTGATAGAGGAGATATCTCGTCATTAGAAAAAATGACCAGATCTTGATAGAGGAGATATCTCGTCATTAGAAAAACTGACCAGATCTTGATAGCGGAGATATCCCGTCATTAGAAAAACTGACCAGATCTTGATAGAGGAGATATCCCGTCATTAGAAAAACTGACCAGATCTTGATAGCGGAGATATCTCGTCATTAGAAAAACTGACCAGATCTTGATAGAGGAGATATCCCGTCATTAGAAAAACTGACCAGATCTTGATAGCGGAGATATCTCGTCATTAGAAAAACTGACCAGATCTTGATAGAGGAGATATCCCGTCATTAGAAAAACTGACCAGATCTTGATAGAGGAGATATCTCGTCATTAGAAAAAATGACCAGATCTTGATAGCGGAGATATCTCGTCATTAGAAAAACTGACCAGATCTTGATAGAGGAGATATCCCGTCATTAGAAAAACTGACCAGATCTTGATAGAGGAGATATCTCGTCATTAGAAAAAATGACCAGATCTTGATAGAGGAGATATCTCGTCATTAGAAAAAATGACCAGATCTTGATAGAGGAGATATCTCGTCATTAGAAAAAACTGACCAGATCTTGATAGAGGAGATATCCCGTCATTAGAAAAACTGACCAGATCTTGATAGAGGAGATGTCTCGTCATTAGAAAAACTGACCAGATCTTGATAGCGGAGATATCTCGTCATTAGAAAAATAGACCAGATCTTTATAGAGGATATACCTCGTTATTAGAAAAATAGAACAGATCTTGATCTCGTCATCATAAAAAATGGCAATATACTTATGACGAGATATCTCGTCGTTGCCAAAATTGTTTAGATTTTATTTACGAGACACCTCGTCGAAACCACTTAGAGAGTCAAAACTAAAGCAAAAATAATCACCTATTCTCATCTGTTTATCTGCATCTCCATTTTGTTGCCACAATTATCTTCTGTGGAAGCCTATTTCAATTTCATCACATCCACTTCCTCAAAGGCAATTCGTTGCTTTTTACTATTTAACCCTCCAAGGGGTTTCGACGAATTATCTCGTCCATCAATATCAGTCAATTTTGCTAATGAAGACATACCTCGTCGAGGCAAATCTCTGCCTATTACTCCAAGGGGAATGAAGATCCAAGTAGAAACCACAAATTCCTCCTTGCCTAGAACTGGTGACAGTTTGGAATAGGTTTTTGCACCAGAGGGGCATGACCACAACAGGGTGGTTTTCGACGCGAACCTAAACCACCAAGAGGGTTGTCGATAGCACCTGTGCTTATTGCCGATTTTTTTATATGACGAGATGAAGATTTAGTTTTTCTATTGATAAGGAAGCCGCGGCAGCCCTATTGGTAGAGAATCAGGTCAGCAACCGGAATAATCCGAGTTCGAAGCTCGACCCATCCAAAGACCGTCGCGTACGTGGGGACTAGTGCACGTTAAATCAGTCGTGGCCTCAAATGCCTTCAAATTGGCGTGGTGTGGAAGACTGGAGAGTGGGTTGCCAGCTCCAGTGCTGATCGCGTCATCTGACCGTGATTCAGAATTACGTGGTTTTGTCCTCGGATTCGGCTCTGATTCTGGATCTTTGCCAATAGTCTGTTTTGTTGCTCCAGTGAAACGTTAAAGCATTCAAATACCTGTTGCTAATCCGTTACTCTTCCAAGTATGCTACTCCGGGCACAAGTAATGTAGAAATGTTCCCTATTGTTGCGAAATATTGGGTCATCTGGAAAGTTCTGCGGTTTTTCAAATCGAAGCGCGCTTTCTTATTACTATTTTGCTACCGCTGATAAGGAGTGACCTTGATTGAAGCAGATGTGTAAATTCGGTCTTTTTTTCTTTCACTGCATAATTCTAGCTTGTGTTGTGGCACAATTTTTGTTTCATTGCAGTGCTAAGAATGGAGAACCAAAAAGTTCATTGTCGTCATATTATGCTTTTATTTTAAGAGAGGAAAAAATGCTAGTCAGAATGCTCGTAAAATTTGTGCTGTATATGGACAAAGTGCTGTTTCTGCTGAGTTTGAAGGTGGTTTGATAAATTTAAGCGCGGAAATTTCAGCCTCGAAGATGATGTCCGCTCTAGACGACCATCCTCTGTAAACGAGAACCTATTAAAAGATGCCATCGCTGAAAATCTATGTTACACAGTTCAGGAACTATCACACAGACTAAATATTCCAAAAAGTACAGTTCATGATCATCTGAAGAAGATTGGGTATGTAAGCCGCTACGATGTATGGGTACCCCAAACTTTAACACAACAGAATATGCTTGCTCGAATTTCGGCATGTGATTCTTTGCTGAAACGAAATGAAGAAGCTCCTTTTTTGAAACGGCTCATTACTGGAGATGAGAAGTGGATACTATACAATAATGTTACAAGAAAAAGATCATGGGATAAGCCAAATGAACCTCCCCAACTAACATCGAGAGGGGGCTGCATCCCAAAAAAGTAATGCTTTGTGTATGGTGGGACTACAAAGGAATTGTTCATTATGAATTGTTGCGACAAAATCAGACAATAAATTCGGAAAAATACTGTTCTCAAATGGCAGTATTAAAAGCAGAAATCGAAGCAAAGCTGCCAGAACTGACCAATCGTCGAGGTGTTGTCTTCTAGCATGACAATGAATGTCAGACAAAGACTTATTGAGTATGACTGAGATGTCTTGTGTCACCCCAATGTTCACCAGACCTTGCCCCTTCAGATTTTCACCTCTTTAGGCCACTTCAAAATTCTCTGAACGGCCTGGAGTTCAATTCTTTGGAGACTGTCAAACAGCACCTCGATACCTTCTTTACAAATAAGCATAATGACTTTTTAAAGAAGGAATTTTCAGCTGCCGGAAAGATGGGAAAAAGTCATAAAACAAAATGGTGCTTATGTGATTCAATAACATTTTCTTAAGTTTATGTACTGCTTTGTTAGTATTTACAAAAAAAACCCAGAACTTTCCGGATGACCCAATATATAAAGCTCATCAAACATTTTTCACACAAGAGTACCGTATTTATTTCATATAAATTAGATTATCTATTTTGCCGAACATTTTTATATTTGCATGTCAACGAGGTTAAATTACATCATTTAAAAAACGATACAGCATTTAATGCTGTTTCTTCATCTAAAGACGAAAAGCAATGTTATTCACAAAGAAAGCAAATGCATTAATTGGATAAACACGAAAACTGAGACGACAAACAAACGAAAAAGAAAATACTTATCACAAAACTTTCAAATTACAAAATAATTATATATAGCTAAGCAGCTTACATTTTATCTCTTCTTTCATACATTTAGTGTTAATAAAGAAACTAATTAATTACGTTAAGTGTCACAAGAGTATTATGCATATTTATTGGAGTGGATTTGACGAAAAGAGACCAAAAAAGTTAACGTAAACTATTTCTTTCATACCAATTAAGAGATATTCTTGTAATTAAATTTGTTTTGGTCACAAAAACAATGTTATCTATCGGCTACAGTTTCCAATGGACAAATAATTGCATTTAGTTCTTATTCTTTAGTTGGAATAGTAAAACTAATTAGTTTAACAATTAATTTATCGAGGGTTTTGTTAAGGATATACGTTATACAAACAAAATGATGGTTGAACATACCCGTATGGACCACCGTAGCTCGATTGGATGTAGTTACGTAGTTAATTAACATCGCACTGGAGCAACACAACGGGCTATTGGCGACGGTCCGGTATCAACCCCCGAAGGAAAAGAACCGAGGACAACACCACGTAATTTAGAACCAGGGTCAGATGACGAGGTCACACCTGAGCTGGAACCACACTTTCCAAACTTTCAATGTATGTACATATGTATTTTAATTAACGTCGCACTGGAGCAACACAACGGGCTATGCCAAACTTCCAAACCATGCCAATGTGAGGTGTTTATGTATGGTAGATATTTTTAATTAAAGTCGCACTGAAGCAACACAACGGGCTATTGGTGACGGTCCGGGATCCATCCCAAAGGGAAAGCGTCATCTGACCGTGGTTCAAAATTACGTGGTGTTGTCCTCGATCTTTCCCTTCGGGATTAATCCCGGACCGTCTATAATAGCCCTTCGTGTTGCTCCAGTGTGACGATAATTAAAATTACCTACCTACCGGGTTACCATGGCCCATTAATGAGAAGGGTAGGTAGGTATGTAGGTATTTTAATTAACGTCGCATTGGAGCAACACAACGGGCTATTTTTAATGGGAAGGGATCCATTGAAAGTGGATATCAGCATATTTCAACATACTTTCAAGCTAATCCAGAGAATTTCATAGCTTATCCTCTCTCTGACAGTTATAGATTTCCGAAAGTGCTGAATTGAACTCCAACTCGTTAGAGGCCGTCGTGGATCAATGGGTATCCTATGGGTCCGTCACACTAATGGGTCCGTCACACTAATGGGTCCGTGGATTATGAATATGAAATCCGTTAAAAATTCCACCAGCGTATTGGAAAGCTTGGCGGCTCACAAATGGATATGCCCACTGCGCTAGCAACCTTCGTTTTGCTCGGAGCAGGAGCACTTCGGAGCAGTTAAATTCCTGTCAGGAGCATTCTTCCATTTTCTGTCTTCTGTCAGTAAAACTTTCATTATGTGTGTATATTACTTGATATTGTATGTCTTCCGTCTGGCGCAGCATGGCCAAATATGGCCCTTGCGCCATAAAACCTCTAAACCAACCAACCGTCTATCAAGATCCAGATATTTCTCTTTACGACTGAAGAACTGAGGTAGCCCACAACCAAGTTTATAGCAGATATTTCTAAAGTTACTGTAATGATGTTAGTGTAGTTGCTTTTAACTGTGTAACCAATGTTTTAACAGTGTTAACAAGAACATATCTTAATAAAGTTGATTCCATTGTTGAATATGTGCCTTGTTTATTGAATTTTAAAGAAACTGCTTTATATTTTTGTAAAAGTAATCTTCATACCCAATGAGAGCAATTGAACGGTCTTATGGATTAAGCATAAACCTATTGTTGACCTTAAATGTTGGTCTTCCATGAAGTTTCACATATTTATTTCAGCTATGGAGACACACCAATTTTAGGTTAGTATAAATGAACAAATAACTTATTTTCAGATTTTATATTTTCAACACGTTATAACAAGAGATAAAGAAGTCTACTAGATTTGGGAACGCCCCCTACAATACATCTTTTCTAGAGTCACATGTAATGTTAATGATATAGAAAAGTGAAACACAAAAAGGGTTATATCACAGTATACATTTCGCTTAAATGGCGGTTTATGAGGAATGTAAACCGTTATCATTTGGCATTGGCTTGGCGACAAAATGTTAAAATACTTTTCCAGGCCGCACCGTTTATGACAATTCGATTAGACTCAAGAACATGGTCCCATCGCCAATTAGCATAGCCAATTGGTGATATTTATGGAATATGGTAATCTGTCGCAGGCCTATCGAAATAACCATTTGGCGACGAAAAATTTGTCGCCAACATGGCGAGTATGCCATGTTCTTGTTTTACCTACAATTTTACAAAAAAAAAATAATTTTCGCAGTATAACAAAAGATTGAAAATATTTAAGCATATTTTACTTTTCTTTTCAATTTGTTCATATAGTTATAAAAATGTATAATTTATTTCTTGAAATGGGTGTTCGAGTTTAATAGAATCGCCTGTTAATCGAAAAATAAAACCTTCATTTTAAATTGCCCATTTTCTAAAGAAAGTGAACTATAGTAAAAGTTACCGTGAATCTGAAAATACTTGTATATCGAAATATGAAATTATTGTGTTCAGTAAAGTATGTACCCTATTTCTTAAGCAATTGTTGGAAAAATAAAACAATCATTTCAAGGATATTTATTGTATTCAGAAAATATATCCGACATTTAAAAATTTTTATAAAAGGAATTTTTTCAGTTTCTATAATAATATCGGTCTTTTATTTGGGCAAGGTATTATGCCGAACTTTCAATGGAGTATTTTAAGAATCAAATTAATTTTTAAACTGTTAGTGGAGAATTCTATTAAAATAGTCACCTGCTGAATAAGCGGCTTTGAATACTTTAAATTAATAAAAACGGCTGGGCAAATAGTTTAAACTACTTTCAAAGAACGCGACTTGCTTTTTAAGATTTCTTGTTGAAATTGAAAAGTTGGCAGAAGCAAAAAATATCCCTTAGTTCTAAGAAATCGTAATGAAAGTTTCTTTAAGATCTATAGGATTTTAATTATATCCTTTGAAATTTTAAATTACTTTCTAAAAAGAAGGGTTCGGAGGGGCGAAATTATGCAAAATAGGTTTTGAATTTTTGTTGTAGAACAAAAAATCAAGTTAGTCTTACACTATTTAAAAATGTGTTCCGTGAATTCGTTTGAATAGAATTTGCACTCCTAATTTTTAATCAATCTTTTAATGGAAATGTAAATGACGTGAAACAAAAGGAATAACGTTTTGAAAGAAAATGGTTTCTTAACCAGTTTTGAAAGTCTTTATAACTAGCATTGTGACTTTTTATAAAGGAGAAAAAAGGAGGTAAGAGGAAACGAATTTTAGTAATAATTATACTTTTCTGGAAGTATTTCAACGAAGTTTCGACAGGACGTGAGATGTGACTCACCGTAACAATTAATAAAAAATGAGATGAAGTCTTCTCTTGGCAAACTAATTTAAATAATTTAGAGTTGTATTTTAAGATAGGAAATTACTTTGAATCTGAAGTTAAATCATATTAAAGATAGAATAGTTTATGCGGATTATAAATAAGTTAGATGTGTAGTAGAATTCTTTCTAGTGTGTTTTAAGTACTGAACTTGTAGCATTCTTTTCCACGGATTTAAAATTCAGTTTGTCGCTCTTGGGTCACTTCTTTGCTACTTGAACGGTTATTAGAATCTACTTTGAAAAATAGAATAGGGTTGTATGTGTATACTATATAGGGATCAGATGTTGCTGTAGAAATCTTTAAATAATATGTTCTAAATATTGAACTTGTGGCATTATTTAACCCTCATGGTGGCTGTCTCGACGAGATATTTCGCCTTTTGAAGAAAACTGACAGGATCTTGAAAAACGAGATACATCGTCGAAAACCCTTGGAGGGTTAACAAGGATATAAAGTTCGGTTTGTCGCTAAACGGGCGTTCTTTGCAAGGATCTATATTGAATAAAATTGTGCTACTTACATGTGGTAGAAATATTTATGCTGTTCTCATGTAGTAGAAATATTTGCGCAGTCTATATGTAGTTGAAATATTTGTGTAGTTTAAATGTAGCAAAAATATGTCTGTACTCTAATTGTTGGTACTAGTAGAGAGTAGTCATGTCTATGATAAAACCCAATTAACTATGGGGTCTTTGTTGTGCCACTCACAACCAACTTCCATCAAAATCCTAGGGTATTTCCCTTAAAACCGATTCCCCTACCCCAGTCCTATAAAAGGACATCACCAGAGACTTTTACCCATTCCAGATGAGTAACATCCTCAACACGATTGCTTACAAATAACGAAGGTTCTCGCCCATCCACATTTGTGGATGCCCATCCACAAATAACGAAAGTGGAGCCTTCCCCTGTCCTCAGGATCATGTGACCGGAACTAGTAGTAACGTGACCCTTAGGCAGCTTTCCTCTGCTGGGAGGAACCTAATATTCATAATCCAAATGATTCACGGGACGTCTCAGGTTGGCGTGGTGTGGAAGCTTTGGAGAGTGGGGAGCCAGCTTAGGTGTTGAACTCGTCATCGGACCGTGGTTCAAAAATACGAGGTGTTGTCCTGGGATCTTTCACTTCGAGATGGATCCCGGCCCGTTGCCAGTAGCCCGTTATATGTTGATCCAGTGAGACGTTAATTCAACTACCCCCACACGGGAGAAGACGTCCATCCATTGATTCATCATCTGATTTGTCCATTGATTGATCTGATAGTAGACCCACTCTATAGAAATTCGCATTCACGCATCTACATTGTCGCAAGATGTTATATCGCCAATTGAAGTGATAAGATGCCAAATCAGTCAACCAAACCCTTTTTCGCATAGCAGTCACGTGACTAGTAGTCGACATGTTGGTCCACACTTTTGAAGTTCCTCTCAACAGCAGTGCTCAGTCTACTTATATTTCACTCCTATGGAACTGATCCCTGACTGTCGCCAATAGCACTCTGTGTTGCTCCAGTGCGATGCTAATTTACTACGAACCAACCATTTATAGGTAGGTAGATATTTTTAGTTAGCGTCGCATTGGAGCAACACAAGGGATATTAGCGACGGTCCGGGTTCAATCCCGAAGGAAAAAGATCCAAGGACACCACCACATAATTTTGAACCACGGTCAGATGACGAGCCAAGCATTTATATAACACGTCTTTGGTGGGCCACGGTAGCCCGATTGGAAGAGTAAGGGATTAGCAACCGGAAGGTTGAGAGTTTGAATCCAACCAAAGACCGTCTTGTACAAAGGGGACTGATGCACATTAAATCTGTCGCGGCCACAAATGTTTTGACGTTGGCGCAGTGTGGAAGTTTGTAGTGGAATGCAAACTCAGGTGTGACCTTGTCGTGTGACCTTGTCATCTGACCGTGGTGTCTTCCTCGGATCTTTTCCTTCGAGTTTGATCCCGGACCGTCGCCAATAGCCCGTTGTGTTGCTCGTAATTAGCGACGTAAATTAAAATACCTACCTACACGTCTTTGATAAAAAATAACCAATCATATAAAGTCCTGGTTGCACCACTCACTACCAACTAACAGGTAGATATTTTAATTGACGTCAATCCAACTATGAGATCGGATCTTTCCCTTTCGGATTGATCCCGGACCGTCACCAATAGCCCGTTGTGTTGCTCCAGTGTGACGTTAATTGAAATACCCCCAACTATGAGAATCCTAGGATATTTCCCCTAATACCGATTCCCTTTCCCTGCAGTTCTTGGGAAAAAAGGCACCACCAGAGAGCTCTGTGCATTCGAATTGAGTAACATCCAAAACAAGATTGTTTACAAATAACGAAAGTGGAACCTCCCCTGGAGAATGAGAAAGAAAACTTTCGGAGCTCAGACAACCACTCATTCCTGGAATTAAAAGCTTTTCTGCTCTACCCCAAGTTTTCCCTGGGGCTTCCATAACCTCCGTACCTCAACACTCTATTAAAAGCTTTAGAGCTTTTTATTCGAGGCGGTGGTTGAGTTAATTTTAAGCCGCGGGGTTGGAATTTAGAAAACCCCCATTTGGGTTCGGGAAATAAAAACCATTTCGTGCCGCTTGTGGGAGATTTAGTTCTGAAACATTAAGGGATTACGTAACGGACTTTTGAGCCAATAAGATACAATGTTGTATTTAAAAAAGTTACATTCGTTGTTTTGCTCAGACAATTCGTGAAGTAGGTTTGAGCAGTTCGCTCCAATAACAAATTCCCAAGACGGTAGGTCGTTGAAGTGACGTCGCACTGCAGCAATGCAATGGGCTATTGGCGATGGTCCAGGATCAAACCTAGGAAGCCCGGGATTGAAAGATTCGAGGACAACACCACGTAATTTTGAACCTCGGTCAGATGAAAAGTCCAACTTTCACACCAGGCCAACATGAGAACATTTAAAACCATCACCGATTTAACCTGCACCAGCTCCTATTTACACGATGTTTTTTGCTTGGATTCGAACTCGGGTGATTTTCAGGGATCAATCCTGAAGGGAAATATGAGAGGAAAAAACCCTTGTAATTTTGAACCTTGGTCAGATGACGAAGACAACACTGAGTTGGCACCGCACCCTCCCGTGAGGAGATTTGTGACCACGACAGATTTAACGTGCACCAACCCAGTCGCACACGACGGTCTTTGGTTGGACCGAGTTTTGAACTTGAAACCCTCCGGTTGCTATTACGTTGCTCTTCCAACTGGGCTACAATCGCATGTGATATAAACAGACTTAGTTTTACTATGGAGAGGCCCAGTTCCTAGAGTCGCGGATTAGCAACGGAGTTTCGGATTTCATTCAACCAAATATGGTTGTATATGCGGGGGCTGGTGCACGTTAAATCTATTGTGATTTTAAATGTCCACTCGTTTTCGTGGTGTGGAAATTTGGAGACACAGGTACGTGGTGAAAATTCAGTAATCGAAAGTTTGGAGAAAGGCCTCAAGTGTTGGCCTGATTATCAGACTGGTACAAAACTATGATATGTTGTCCTCGGTTCTTTCCCTTCGGGATCGGGAGCCATCATGGCTCAGTGGGTATGCCCACTGCGCTAGCAACCTTCGAGTGTTAGGCGGTGCAAGTTCGATTCTTTTCACGTTCATTTCTCCCAGGGTGTCTTTCTATCTTCTGTCAGTAAAACTTTCATTGCGTTTCCGTGTATTACTTGATATTGTATGTCTTGTGGCTGGCGTATTATGGCCAAATGTGGCTCTTACGCCATAAAACCCGAACAAACCAAAACCAAACTTCGGGATAGTTCCCTAAATATTGACGATATCCCGTTGCATTATTTGATATTGCATGTCTTGTGGCTGGCGTATTATGGCCAAATGTGGCTCTTACGCCATAAAACCCGAACAAACTAAAACCAAAACCAAACTTCGGGATAGATCCCAAAACATTGACGATATCCCGTTGCATTACTTGATATTGTATGCCTTGTGGCTGGCGTATTATTGCCAAATGTGGCTCTTACGCCATAAAACCCGAACAAACTAAAGTCAAAACCAAACTTCGGAATAGATCCCTAACCATTGCGATATCCCGTTGTATTTCTCCCCCCCCCCCAGAGTGCTACATAAATTCAAATAACTACCTATCTGGTTATAAAGAAGCATCAAATAGTATGACTAACATAACCACTGGTGGTTACATGACCATTGAAAAATTGGATTGGTTGACTAATTTGGAATTTTATCGCCTCTTTTCGCGATTATTGAATTTTCAAAATGGATTGATGTAAATAAAATGGTCCATTGTTACGCCGTGTCACGTGGGAGTATAGATCAGTGGTAGAGCATTCGAATGCAGAACGAAAGTTCCATAGTTCAAACCCCCTTGGATTTAGTTTCAAAGCAATGTGTAAGATGTTTGTTACTGGTAACGAATAAATAAAGCTTCACATGAAAGTTAATATTGAATTTTCAAAATGGATTGGTGTAAATAAAATGGTGAGTTGTTATTACTTGTCATGTGGGGTTATAGCTCGAGGTTTGACCATTCGACTGCAGATCTAGATGTCCTTGGTTTAAACCGAGTTCCCATTGGGTTTTTAGTTTTAAGGCAATTTTTTAATGTTTGTTACTAGTTACGAATTAATAAATCTTTGCAGAAAAGTTTATTTTCAATTTTCTAAATGGATGAGTAAATGAGAGTTGTGTGTGTCATGTTGGTGAATAACTCAGTGATAGAGCATTCGACTGCAGATCAAGAGGTCCTTTGTCCAAACACGGGTGACCCTAAATATAAACAATCAAGCAATTTTTTAAGATGTTTGCGACGAATAACGTTTAAATAAGTGTTTGAAATGAAAGTTTAGTTATAGTTTTAAAGAGGATGATCGAAAATTTATAGGTGAGTTATAAAGATGAGTAATGTTGGGGTATATCTAGGAATTAGAGCATTAGACGGCAGATCGAGATGTAATTGGTTGAAACCAGTGTGCCATTTTGGGTTTAGTTTTAAAGCAATTATTTAAGATGTTTGTTAAAAGTAAGGATTAAATAAAGTTGCGCACGAAAGTTAATTTTGAATTTTCTAAATGGATTGGTGTAAATTAAAGGTCAGTTGTTATAACGTACAATGTGGGAGTATAGCAGATCGGTAGAGCATTCGACTGCAGATAAAGAGGTCCTCTGTTGAAACCCGAGTGCCCATTTGGGCTTAGTTCTAAACCAACTTTTTAAAGTTTGTTACTAGTAACGAATTAATAAAACACTGCAGGAAAATTTATTTTGAATTTTCTAAATGGATCGGTGTAAATTAAATGGTCAGTTGTAAGTACGTGCTATGTGGGGGTATAGCTCAGTGGTAGAGCATTCGACTGCAGATCGAGAGGTCCTTGGTTCAAACCCGAGTGCCCCTTTGGATTTCGTTCTAAAGCAACTTTTAAATAATTGTTACTAGTAACGAATTAATAAATCTTTGCAAAAAAATTGATTTTGAATTTTCTAAAAGGATTGAAGTAAATGAAATGGTCAGTTGTTAGCACATGGCAAAGATAAAAAGGTCAGTTGTTAGTACGTGCTATGTGGGGGTATAACTCAGTGGTAGAGCATTCGAATGCAGATCGCGAGGTCCTTGCTTCAAAACCGAATGCCAGTTTGGGTTTAGTTCAAAAACATCTTTTAAGGTTTGTTACTAGTAACGAATTCATAAATCTTCGCACGAAAGTTAATTTTGAATATTCTAATTGGATTGGTTTAAATTAAATGGTCCGTTGTTAGTACGTGCCATGTGGGGGTATAGCTCAGTGGTAGAGCATTCGACTGCAGATATAGAGGTCCTTGATTAAAACCAGAGTGCACCATTTGCGTTTCGTTCTAAAGCAACTTTTTAATGTTTATTAGTAGTAACGAATTAATAAGTCTTCGCACGAAATTTAATTTTGAATTTTCTAAATAGATTGGTATAAATTAAATGGTCAGTTGTTAGTACGTGCTATGTGGGTTTATAGCTCAGTGGTAGAGCATTCCACTGCAGATCGAGAGGTCCTTGTTCAAACACGAGTGACCCTTTGGGTTTAGTTCTGAAGCAACTTATAAGGATGGTTTCTTGTAAGGAATTAATAAATCTTTGTAAGATAATTGATTTTGCATTTTCTAAATGGATTGGTGTGAATAAAATGGTCAGTTGTTAGTCCGTGCTATGTGGGGTTATAGCTTAGTGGTAGAGCATTCGACTGCAGATCCAGAGGTCCTTGGTTCAAACCTGAGTGCCCCCTTTGGGTTTAGTTCTAAAGTAACTTTAAATAATTGTTTCTAGTAACGAATTAATAAATCTTCGCACGAAACTTAATTTTGAAATTTCTAAATGGTTTGGTATAAATTAAATGGTCAGTTGTTGGTACGTGGCAAGTGTGTGTATAACTCAGTGGTAGAGCATTCGACTGCAGATCGAGAGGTCCTTGGTTCAAACCCGAGTGCCCCCTTTGGATTTCGTTCTAAAGCAAATTTTTAATGTTTGTTACTAGTAACGAATTAATAAATCTTCGCACGAAAGTTAATTTTGAATATTCTAATTGGATTGGTATAAATTAAGTGGTCAGTTGTTAGTACGTGCATGTGGAGGCATAGATCAGTGGTAGAGCATTCGACTGCGGATCGAGAGGTCCTTGGTACAAACCCGGGTGCACCTTTGGATTTCGTTCTAAAGCAACTTTTAAATAATTGTTACTAGTAACGAATTAATAAATATTTGCAAGAAAATTGTTTTTGAATTTTCTAAATGAATTGGCGTAAATAAAATGGTCAGTTGTTAGTACGTGTCATGTGGGGGTATAGCTCAGTGGTAGAGCATTCGGCTGCAGATCTATAGGTCCATGGTTCAAACCCGAGTGACCCTTTGGGTTTAGTTCTGAAGCAACTTTTAAGGTTTGTTTCTTATAACGAATTAATAACTCTTTGTAAGATAATTGATTTTGAATTTTCTAAATGGATTGGTGTAAATAAAATGGTCAGTAGTTATTACGTGGCAAGTTTGTGTATAACTCAGTGGTAGAGCATTCGACTGCAGATCGAGATGTCCTTGGTTCCAACCCGAGTGCCCCTTTGGATTTCGTTCTAAAGCAACTTTTAAATGTTTGTTACTAGTAACGAATTAATAAATCTTCGCACGAAAGTTAATTTTGAATTTTCTAAATGGATTGGTATAAATTAAATGGTCAGTTGTTAGTACGTGGAATGTGGGGGTATAGTTTAGTGGTAGAGCATTCGACTGCAGATCGAGAGGTCCTTGGTTCAAACCCGAGTGCCCCCTTTGGGTTTAGTTTTAAAACATCTTTTCAATGTTTATTACTAGTAACAAATTAATAAATCTTCGCACGAAAGTTAATTTTGAATTTTCTAAATGGATTGGTATAAATTAAATGGTCAGTTGTTAGTACGTGCTATGTTGGGGTATAGCTCAGTGGTAGAGCATTCGACTGCAGATCCAGAGGTCCTTGGTTCAAACCCGAGTGCCCCTTTGGATTTCGTTCTAAAGCAACTTTTAAATAATTGTTACTAATAACGAATTAATAAATATTTGCAAGAAAATTGTTTTTGAATTTTCTGAATGGATTGGTGTAAATAGAATGGTCAGTTGTTAGTACGTGTCATGTGGGGGTATAGCTGAGTGGTAGAGCATACGGCTGCCAATCTAGAGGTCCTTCATAAAATTCCGTGTGCCCCATTTGGGTTTCGTTCTAAAGCAACTTTTTAATGTTTATTACTAGTAACGAATTAATAAATCTTCGCACGAAAGTTAATTTTGAATTTTCTAAATGGATTGGTATAAATTAAGTGGTCAGTTGTTAGTACGTGTCATGTGGGGGTATAGCTCAGTGGTAGAGCATTCGACTGCAGATCGAGAGGTCCTTGGTTCAAACCCGAGTGCCCCCTTTGGATTTCGTTCTAAAGCAAATTTTTAATGTTTGTTACTAGTAACGAATTAATAAATCTTCGCACGAAAGTTAATTTTGAATATTCTAATTGGATTGGTATAAATTAAGTGGTCAGATGTTAGTACGTCCCATGTGGAGGTATAGATCAGTGGTAGAGCATTCGGCTGCAGATCGATAGGTCCTTGGTTCAAACACGAGTGCCAGTTCGGTTTAGTTCTAAAGAGCGTTTATTAGTAGTAAGGAATTAATAAATGTTTGCAGGAAAATATATTTTGAATTATCTAAATGGATTGGTGTAAATATAAAATTTTCCGTTAAGATGTGCTAAGTGGGGGTATATCTCAAGGTTTGAGCACTGGATGGCGGATCACGAGAGCTCTTTGGTACAAACCAGCGTGCATTTTTTGTTTAGTTCCAAAGCAATTTTTTAAGATGTTTTTTCTTGTAACGATTTAATAAATCTTCGCACGAAAGTTAATTTTGAATTTTCAAATTGGATTGGTGTAAATTAAATGGTCAGTTGTTAGTACGTGGCAAGTGTGTGTATAACTCAGTGGTAGAGCATTCGACTGCAGATCGAGAGGTCCTTGGTTCAAACCCGAGTGCCCCCTTTGGATTTCGTTCTAAAGCAAATTTTTAATGTTTGTTACTAGTAACGAATTAATAAATCTTCGCACGAAAGTTAATTTTGAATATTCTAATTGGATTGGTATAAATTAAGTGGTCAGTTGTTAGTACGTGCATGTGGAGGCATAGATCAGTGGTAGAGCATTCGACTGCGGATCGAGAGGTCCTTGGTACAAACCCGGGTGCACCTTTGGATTTCGTTCTAAAGCAACTTTTAAATAATTGTTACTAGTAACGAATTAATAAATATTTGCAAGAAAATTGTTTTTGAATTTTCTAAATGAATTGGCGTAAATAAAATGGTCAGTTGTTAGTACGTGTCATGTGGGGGTATAGCTCAGTGGTAGAGCATTCGGCAACAGATCTATAGGTCCATGGTTCAAACCCGAGTGACCCTTTGGGTTTAGTTCTGAAGCAACTTTTAAGGTTCGTTTCTTATAACGAATTAATAACTCTTTGTAAGATAATTGATTTTGAATTTTCTAAATGGATTGGTGTAAATAAAATGGTCAGTAGTTATTACGTGGCAAGTTTGTGTATAACTCAGTGGTAGAGCATTCGACTGCAGATCGAGATGTCCTTGGTTCCAACCCGAGTGCTCCTTTGGATTTCGTTCTAAAGCAACTTTTAAATGTTTGTTACTAGTAACGAATTAATAAATCTTCGCACGAAAGTTAATTTTGAATTTTCTAAATGGATTGGTATAAATTAAATGGTCAGTTGTTAGTTCGTGGAATGTGGGGGTATAGTTTAGTGGTAGAGCATTCGACTGCAGATCGAGAGGTCCTTGGTTCAAACCCGAGTGCCCCCTTTGGGTTTAGTTTTAAAACATCTTTTCAATGTTTATTACTAGTAACAAATTAATAAATCTTCGCACGAAAGTTAATTTTGAATTTTCTAAATGGATTGGTATAAATTAAATGGTCAGTTGTTAGTACGTGCTATGTTGGGGTATAGCTCAGTGGTAGAGCATTCGACTGCAGATCCAGAGGTCCTTGGTTCAAACCCGAGTGCCCCTTTGGATTTCGTTCTAAAGCAACTTTTAAATAATTGTTACTAATAACGAATTAATAAATATTTGCAAGAAAATTGTTTTTGAATTTTCTGAATGGATTGGTGTAAATAGAATGGTCAGTTGTTAGTACGTGTCATGTGGGGGTATAGCTGAGTGGTAGAGCATACGGCTGCCAATCTAGAGGTCCTTCATAAAATTCCGTGTGCCCCATTTGGGTTTCGTTCTAAAGCAACTTTTTAATGTTTATTACTAGTAACGAATTAATAAATCTTCGCACGAAAGTTAATTTTGAATTTTCTAAATGGATTGGTATAAATTAAGTGGTCAGTTGTTAGTACGTGTCATGTGGGGGTATAGCTCAGTGGTAGAGCATTCGACTGCAGATCGAGAGGTCCTTGGTTCAAACCCGAGTGCCCCCTTTGGATTTCGTTCTAAAGCAAATTTTTAATGTTTGTTACTAGTAACGAATTAATAAATCTTCGCACGAAAGTTAATTTTGAATATTCTAATTGGATTGGTATAAATTAAGTGGTCAGATGTTAGTACGTCCCATGTGGAGGTATAGATCAGTGGTAGAGCATTCGGCTGCAGATCGATAGGTCCTTGGTTCAAACACGAGTGCCAGTTCGGTTTAGTTCTAAAGAGCGTTTATTAGTAGTAAGGAATTAATAAATGTTTGCAGGAAAATATATTTTGAATTATCTAAATGGATTGGTGTAAATATAAAATTTTCCGTTAAGATGTGCTAAGTGGGGGTATATCTCAAGGTTTGAGCACTGGATGGCGGATCACGAGAGCTCTTTGGTACAAACCAGCGTGCATTTTTTGTTTAGTTCCAAAGCAATTTTTTAAGATGTTTTTTCTTGTAACGATTTAATAAATCTTCGCACGAAAGTTAATTTTGAATTTTCAAATTGGATTGGTGTAAATTAAATGGTCAGTTGTTAGTACGTGGCAAGTGTGTGTATAACTCAGTGGTAGAGCATTCGACTGCAGATCGAGAGGTCCTTGGTTCAAACCCGAGTGCCCCCTTTGGATTTCGTTCTAAAGCAAATTTTTAATGTTTGTTACTAGTAACGAATTAATAAATCTTCGCACGAAAGTTAATTTTGAATATTCTAATTGGATTGGTATAAATTAAGTGGTCAGATGTTAGTACGTCCCATGTGGAGGTATAGATCAGTGGTAGAGCATTCGACTGCGGATCGAGAGGTCCTTGGTACAAACCCGGGTGCACCTTTGGATTTCGTTCTAAAGCAACTTTTAAATAATTGTTACTAGTAACGAATTAATAAATATTTGCAAGAAAATTGTTTTTGAATTTTCTAAATGAATTGGCGTAAATAAAATGGTCAGTTGTTAGTACGTGTCATGTGGGGGTATAGCTCAGTGGTAGAGCATTCGGCTGCAGATCTATAGGTCCATGGTTCAAACCCGAGTGACCCTTTGGGTTTAGTTCTGAAGCAACTTTTAAGGTTTGTTTCTTATAACGAATTAATAACTCTTTGTAATATAATTGATTTTGAATTTTCTAAATGGATTGGTGTAAATAAAATGGTCAGTAGTTAGTACGTGGCAAGTTTGTGTATAACTCAGTGGTAGAGCATTCGACTGCAGATCGAGATGTCCTTGGTTCCAACCCGAGTGCCCCCTTTGGATTTCGTTCTAAAGCAAATTTTTAATGTTTGTTACTAGTAACGAATTAATAAATCTTCGCACGAAATTTAATTTTGAATATTCTAATTGGATTGGTGTAAATTAAATGGTCAGTTGTTAGTACGTGGCAAGTGTGTGTATAGCTCAGTGGTAGAGCATTCGACTGCCGATCGAGAGGTCCTTGGTACAAACCCGGGTGCCCCTTTGGGTTTAGTTCTAAAGCAACTTTTAAATAATTGTTAATAGTAACGAATTTATAAATCTTTGCAAGAAAATTTTTTTTAAATTTTCTAAATGAATTGGAGTAAATAAAATGGTCAGTTGTTAGTATGTGTCATGTGGGGGTATAGCACAGTGGTAGAGCATTCGACTGCAGATCGAGAGGTCCTGGTTTCAAACCCGAGTGCCCCTTTGTGTTTCGTTCTAAAGCAACTTTTTATGTTTGTTTCTAGTAACGAATTAATAAATCTCCGCACAAAAATTAATTTTGAATTTTCCAAATGGATTGGTGTAAATTAAATGGTCAGTTGTTAGTACGTGCCATGTGGGTGTATAGCTCAGTGGAAGAGCATTCGACTGCAGATCGGGACGTGTTTGGTTCAAACTCGAGTACCCCTTTGTGTTTAGTTCTAAAACAAATTTTAATGTTTGTTACATATAACGAATTAATAAATCTTTGAACGAATATTTATTTTGAATTTTCTTATTGGATTGGTGTAAATTAAATGGTCCGTTGTTAGTACGTGCCACGTGTGTGTATAGCTCAGTGGTAGAGCATTCGACTACAGATCGAGAGGTCCTTGGTTCAAACCCGAGTACCCCCTTTGGATTTCGTTCTAAAGCAACTTTTAAATAATAGTTACTAGTAACGAATTAATAAATATTTGCAAGAAAATTGATTTTGAGTTTTCTAAATGGATTGGTGTAAATAAAATGGTCAGTTGATAGCACATGGCAAAGATAAAAAGGTCAGTTGTTAGTACGTGCCATGTGGGGGTATAGCTCAGTGGTAGAGCATTCGACTGCAGATCGAGATGTCCTTTGTTCAAACCCGAGTGCCCCCTTTGGGTTTAGTTCTAAAACATCTTTTTAATGTTTGTTACTAGTAACGAATTAATAAATCTTCGCACGAAAGTTAATTTTGAATATTCTAATTGGATTGGTTTAAATTAAATGGTCCGTTGTTAGTACGTGCCATGTGGGGGTATAGCTCAGTGGTAGAGCATTCGACTGCAGATATAGAGGTCCTTGATTAAAACCAGAGTGCACCATTTGCGTTTCGTTCTAAAGCAACTTTTTAATGTTTATTAGTAGTAACGAATTAATAAGTCTTCGCACGAAATTTAATTTTGAATTTTCTAAATAGATTGGTATAAATTAAATGGTCAGTTGTTAGTACGTGCTATGTGGGTTTATAGCTCAGTGGTAGAGCATTCCACTGCAGATCGAGAGGTCCTTGTTCAAACACGAGTGACCCTTTGGGTTTAGTTCTGAAGCAAATTATATGGATTGTTTCTTGTAAGGAATTAATAAATCTTTGTAAGATAATTGATTTTGCATTTTCTAAATGGATTGGTGTGAATAAAATGGTCAGTTGTTAGTCCGTGCTATGTGGGGTTATAGCTCAGTGGTAGAGCATTCGACTGCAGATCCAGAGGTCCTTGGTTCAAACCTGAGTGCCCCCTTTGGGTTTAGTTCTAAAGTAACTTTAAATAATTGTTTCTAGTAACGAATTAATAAATCTTCGCACGAAACTTAATTTTGAAATTTCTAAATGGTTTGGTATAAATTAAATGGTCAGTTGTTGGTACGTGGCAAGTGTGTGTATAACTCAGTGGTAGAGCATTCGACTGCAGATCGAGAGGTCCTTGGGTCAAACCCGAGTGCCCCCTTTGGATTTCGTTCTAAAGCAAATTTTTAATGTTTGTTACTAGTAACGAATTAATAAATCTTCGCACGAAAGTTAATTTTGAATATTCTAATTGGATTGGTATAAATTAAGTGGTCAGTTGTTAGTACGTGCCATGTGGAGGCATAGATCAGTGGTAGAGCATTCGACTGCGGATCGAGAGGTCCTTGGTACAAACCCGGGTGCACCTTTGGATTTCGTTCTAAAGCAACTTTTAAATAATTGTTACTAGTAACGAATTAATAAATATTTGCAAGAAAATTGTTTTTGAATTTTCTAAATGAATTGGCGTAAATAAAATGGTCAGTTGTTAGTACGTGTCATGTGGGGGTATAGCTCAGTGGTAGAGCATTCGGCTGCAGATCTATAGGTCCATGGTTCAAACCCGAGTGACCCTTTGGGTTTAGTTCTGAAGCAACTTTTAAGGTTTGTTTCTTATAACGAATTAATAACTCTTTGTAAGATAATTGATTTTGAATTTTCTAAATGGATTGGTGTAAATAAAATGGTCAGTAGTTAGTACGTGGCAAGTTTGTGTATAACTCAGTGGTAGAGCATTCGACTGCAGATCGAGATGTCCTTGGTTCCAACCCGAGTGCCCCTTTGGATTTCGTTCTAAAGCAACTTTTAAATGTTTGTTACTACTAACGAATTAATAAATCTTCGCACGAAAGTTAATTTTGAATTTTCTAAATGGATTGGTATAAATTAAATGGTCAGTTGTTAGTACGTGGAATGTGGGGGTATAGTTTAGTGGTAGAGCATTCGACTGCAGATCGAGAGGTCCTTGGTTCAAACCCGAGTGCCCCCTTTGGGTTTAGTTTTAAAACATCTTTTTAATGTTTATTACTAGTAACAAATTAATAAATCTTCGCACGAAAGTTAATTTTGAATTTTCTAAATGGATTGGTATAAATTAAATGGTCAGTTGTTAGTACGTGCTATGTTGGGGTATAGCTCAGTGGTAGAGCATTCGACTGCAGATCCAGAGGTCCTTGGTTCAAACCCGATGTCCCTTTGGATTTCGTTCTAAAGCAACTTTTAAATAATTGTTACTAATAACGAATTAATAAATATTTGTAAGAAAATTGTTTTTGAATTTTCTGAATGGATTGGTGTAAATAAAATGGTCAGTTGTTAGTTACGTGTCATGTGGGGGTATAGCTGAGTGGTAGAGCATACGGCTGCCAATCTAGAGGTCCTTCATAAAATTCCGTGTGCCCCATTTGGGTTTCGTTCTAAAGCAACTTTTTAATGTTTATTACTAGTAACGAATTAATAAATCTTCGCACGAAAGTTAATTTTGAATTTTCTAAATGGATTGGTATAAATTAAGTGGTCAGTTGTTAGTACGTGTCATGTGGGGGTATAGCTCAGTGGTAGAGCATTCGGCTGCAGATCGATAGGTCCTTGGTTCAAACACGAGTGCCAGTTCGGTTTAGTTCTAAAGAGCGTTTATTAGTAGTAAGGAATTAATAAATGTTTGCAGGAAAATATATTTTGAATTATCTAAATGGATTGGTGTAAATATAAAATTTTCCGTTAAGATGTGCTAAGTGGGGGTATATCTCAAGGTTTGAGCACTGGATGGCGGATCACGAGAGCTCTTTGGTACAAACCAGCGTGCATTTTTTGTTTAGTTCCAAAGCAATTTTTTAAGATGTTTTTTCTTGTAACGATTTAATAAATCTTCGCACGAAAGTTAATTTTGAATTTTCAAATTGGATTGGTGTAAATTAAATGGTCAGTTGTTAGTACGTGGCAAGTGTGTGTATAACTCAGTGGTAGAGCATTCGACTGCAGATCGAGAGGTCCTTGGTTCAAACCCGAGTGCCCCCTTTGGATTTCGTTCTAAAGCAAATTTTTAATGTTTGTTACTAGTAACGAATTAATAAATCTTCGCACGAAATTTAATTTTGAATATTCTAATTGGATTGGTGTAATTTAAATGGTCAGTTGTTAGTACGTGGCAAGTGTGTGTATAGCTCAGTGGTAGAGCATTCGACTGCCGATCGAGAGGTCCTTGGTACAAACCCGGGTGCCCCTTTGGGTTTAGTTCTAAAGCAACTTTTAAATAATTGTTACTAATAACGAATTTATAAATCTTTGCAAGAAAATTTTTTTTAAATTTTCTAAATGAATTGGAGTAAATAAAATGGTCAGTTGTTAGTATGTGTCATGTGGGGGTATAGCTCAGTGGTAGAGCATTCGACTGCAGATCGAGAGGTCCTGGTTTCAAACCCGAGTGCCCCCTTTGGGTTTAGTTCTAAAGCAACTTTTTATGTTTGTTTCTAGTAACGAATTAATAAATCTCCGCACAAAAATTAATTTTGAATTTTCTAAATGGATTGGTGTAAATTAAATGGTCAGTTGTTAGTACGTGCCATGTGGGTGTATAGCTCAGTGGAAGAGCATTCGACTGCAGATCGAGATGTCCTTTGTTCAAACCCGAGTGCCCCCTTTGGGTTTAGTTCTAAAACATCTTTTTAATGTTTGTTACTAGTAACGAATTAATAAATCTTCGCACGAAAGTTAATTTTGAATATTCTAATTGGATTGGTATAAATTAAATGGTCAGTTGTTAGTACGTGCCATGTGGGGGTATAACTCAGTGGTAGAGCATTCGAATGCAGATCGCGAGGTCCTTGCTTCAAACCCGAGTGCCCCTTTGGGTTTAGTTCTAAAACTTCTTTTAAGGTTTGTTACTAGTAACGAATTCATAAATCTTCGCACGAAAGTTAATTTTGAATTTTCTAAATGGATTGGTATAAGTTAAATGGTCAGTTGTTAGTACGTGCCATGTGGGGGTATAGCTCAGTGGTAGAGCATTCGACTGCAGATCGAGATGTCCTTTGTTCAAACCCGAGTGCCCCCTTTGGGTTTAGTTCTAAAACATCTTTTTAATGTTTGTTACTAGTAACGAATTAATAAATCTTCGCACGAAAGTTAATTTCGAATATTCTAATTGGATTGGTATAAATTAAATGGTCCGTTGTTAGTACGTGCCATGTGGGTGTATAGCTCAGTGGAAGAGCATTCGACTGCAGATCGGGACGTCTTTGGTTCAAACCCGAGTACCCCCTTTGGATTTCGTTCTAAAGCAACTTTTAAATAATAGTTACTAGTAACGAATTAATAAATATTTGCAAGAAAATTGATTTTGAGTTTTCTAAATGGATTGGTGTAAATAAAATGGTCAGTTGATAGCACATGGCAAAGATAAAAAGGTCAGTTGTTAGTACGTGCCATGTGGGGGTATAGCTCAGTGGTAGAGCATTCGACTGCAGATCGAGATGTCCTTTGTTCAAACCCGAGTGCCCCCTTTGGGTTTAGTTCTAAAACATCTTTTTAATGTTTGTTACTAGTAACGAATTAATAAATCTTCGCACGAAAGTTAATTTTGAATATTCTAATTGGATTGGTTTAAATTAAATGGTCCGTTGTTAGTACGTGCCATGTGGGGGTATAGCTCAGTGGTAGAGCATTCGACTGCAGATATAGAGGTCCTTGATTAAAACCAGAGTGCACCATTTGCGTTTCGTTCTAAAGCAACTTTTTAATGTTTATTAGTAGTAACGAATTCATAAGTCTTCGCACGAAATTTAATTTTGAATTTTCTAAATAGATTGGTATAAATTAAATGGTCAGTTGTTAGTACGTGCTATGTGGGTTTATAGCTCAGTGGTAGAGCATTCCACTGCAGATCGAGAGGTCCTTGTTCAAACACGAGTGACCCTTTGGGTTTAGTTCTGAAGCAAATTATATGGATTGTTTCTTGTAAGGAATTAATAAATCTTTGTAAGATAATTGATTTTGCATTTTCTAAATGGATTGGTGTGAATAAAATGGTCAGTTGTTAGTCCGTGCTATGTGGGGTTATAGCTCAGTGGTAGAGCATTCGACTGCAGATCCAGAGGTCCTTGGTTCAAACCTGAGTGCCCCCTTTGGGTTTAGTTCTAAAGTAACTTTAAATAATTGTTTCTAGTAACGAATTAATAAATCTTCGCACGAAACTTAATTTTGAAATTTCTAAATGGTTTGGTATAAATTAAATGGTCAGTTGTTGGTACGTGGCAAGTGTGTGTATAACTCAGTGGTAGAGCATTCGACTGCAGATCGAGAGGTCCTTGGGTCAAACCCGAGTGCCCCCTTTGGATTTCGTTCTAAAGCAAATTTTTAATGTTTGTTACTAGTAACGAATTAATAAATCTTCGCACGAAAGTTAATTTTGAATATTCTAATTGGATTGGTATAAATTAAGTGGTCAGTTGTTAGTACGTGCCATGTGGAGGCATAGATCAGTGGTAGAGCATTCGACTGCGGATCGAGAGGTCCTTGGTACAAACCCGGGTGCACCTTTGGATTTCGTTCTAAAGCAACTTTTAAATAATTGTTACTAGTAACGAATTAATAAATATTTGCAAGAAAATTGTTTTTGAATTTTCTAAATGAATTGGCGTAAATAAAATGGTCAGTTGTTAGTACGTGTCATGTGGGGGTATAGCTCAGTGGTAGAGCATTCGGCTGCAGATCTATAGGTCCATGGTTCAAACCCGAGTGACCCTTTGGGTTTAGTTCTGAAGCAACTTTTAAGGTTTGTTTCTTATAACGAATTAATAACTCTTTGTAAGATAATTGATTTTGAATTTTCTAAATGGATTGGTGTAAATAAAATGGTCAGTAGTTAGTACGTGGCAAGTTTGTGTATAACTCAGTGGTAGAGCATTCGACTGCAGATCGAGATGTCCTTGGTTCCAACCCGAGTGCCCCTTTGGATTTCGTTCTAAAGCAACTTTTAAATGTTTGTTACTACTAACGAATTAATAAATCTTCGCACGAAAGTTAATTTTGAATTTTCTAAATGGATTGGTATAAATTAAATGGTCAGTTGTTAGTACGTGGAATGTGGGGGTATAGTTTAGTGGTAGAGCATTCGACTGCAGATCGAGAGGTCCTTGGTTCAAACCCGAGTGCCCCCTTTGGGTTTAGTTTTAAAACATCTTTTTAATGTTTATTACTAGTAACAAATTAATAAATCTTCGCACGAAAGTTAATTTTGAATTTTCTAAATGGATTGGTATAAATTAAATGGTCAGTTGTTAGTACGTGCTATGTTGGGGTATAGCTCAGTGGTAGAGCATTCGACTGCAGATCCAGAGGTCCTTGGTTCAAACCCGATGTCCCTTTGGATTTCGTTCTAAAGCAACTTTTAAATAATTGTTACTAATAACGAATTAATAAATATTTGTAAGAAAATTGTTTTTGAATTTTCTGAATGGATTGGTGTAAATAAAATGGTCAGTTGTTAGTTACGTGTCATGTGGGGGTATAGCTGAGTGGTAGAGCATACGGCTGCCAATCTAGAGGTCCTTCATAAAATTCCGTGTGCCCCATTTGGGTTTCGTTCTAAAGCAACTTTTTAATGTTTATTACTAGTAACGAATTAATAAATCTTCGCACGAAAGTTAATTTTGAATTTTCTAAATGGATTGGTATAAATTAAGTGGTCAGTTGTTAGTACGTGTCATGTGGGGGTATAGCTCAGTGGTAGAGCATTCGGCTGCAGATCGATAGGTCCTTGGTTCAAACACGAGTGCCAGTTCGGTTTAGTTCTAAAGAGCGTTTATTAGTAGTAAGGAATTAATAAATGTTTGCAGGAAAATATATTTTGAATTATCTAAATGGATTGGTGTAAATATAAAATTTTCCGTTAAGATGTGCTAAGTGGGGGTATATCTCAAGGTTTGAGCACTGGATGGCGGATCACGAGAGCTCTTTGGTACAAACCAGCGTGCATTTTTTGTTTAGTTCCAAAGCAATTTTTTAAGATGTTTTTTCTTGTAACGATTTAATAAATCTTCGCACGAAAGTTAATTTTGAATTTTCAAATTGGATTGGTGTAAATTAAATGGTCAGTTGTTAGTACGTGGCAAGTGTGTGTATAACTCAGTGGTAGAGCATTCGACTGCAGATCGAGAGGTCCTTGGTTCAAACCCGAGTGCCCCCTTTGGATTTCGTTCTAAAGCAAATTTTTAATGTTTGTTACTAGTAACGAATTAATAAATCTTCGCACGAAATTTAATTTTGAATATTCTAATTGGATTGGTGTAATTTAAATGGTCAGTTGTTAGTACGTGGCAAGTGTGTGTATAGCTCAGTGGTAGAGCATTCGACTGCCGATCGAGAGGTCCTTGGTACAAACCCGGGTGCCCCTTTGGGTTTAGTTCTAAAGCAACTTTTAAATAATTGTTACTAATAACGAATTTATAAATCTTTGCAAGAAAATTTTTTTTAAATTTTCTAAATGAATTGGAGTAAATAAAATGGTCAGTTGTTAGTATGTGTCATGTGGGGGTATAGCTCAGTGGTAGAGCATTCGACTGCAGATCGAGAGGTCCTGGTTTCAAACCCGAGTGCCCCCTTTGGGTTTAGTTCTAAAGCAACTTTTTATGTTTGTTTCTAGTAACGAATTAATAAATCTCCGCACAAAAATTAATTTTGAATTTTCTAAATGGATTGGTGTAAATTAAATGGTCAGTTGTTAGTACGTGCCATGTGGGTGTATAGCTCAGTGGAAGAGCATTCGACTGCAGATCGAGATGTCCTTTGTTCAAACCCGAGTGCCCCCTTTGGGTTTAGTTCTAAAACATCTTTTTAATGTTTGTTACTAGTAACGAATTAATAAATCTTCGCACGAAAGTTAATTTTGAATATTCTAATTGGATTGGTATAAATTAAATGGTCAGTTGTTAGTACGTGCCATGTGGGGGTATAACTCAGTGGTAGAGCATTCGAATGCAGATCGCGAGGTCCTTGCTTCAAACCCGAGTGCCCCTTTGGGTTTAGTTCTAAAACTTCTTTTAAGGTTTGTTACTAGTAACGAATTAATAAATCTTCGCACGAAAGTTAATTTTGAATTTTCTAAATGGATTGGTATAAGTTAAATGGTCAGTTGTTAGTACGTGCCATGTGGGGGTATAGCTCAGTGGTAGAGCATTCGACTGCAGATCGAGATGTCCTTTGTTCAAACCCGAGTGCCCCCTTTGGGTTTAGTTCTAAAACATCTTTTTAATGTTTGTTACTAGTAACGAATTAATAAATCTTCGCACGAAAGTTAATTTCGAATATTCTAATTGGATTGGTATAAATTAAATGGTCCGTTGTTAGTACGTGCCATGTGGGTGTATAGCTCAGTGGAAGAGCATTCGACTGCAGATCGGGACGTCTTTGGTTCAAACCCGAGTACCCCCTTTGGATTTCGTTCTAAAGCAACTTTTAAATAATAGTTACTAGTAACGAATTAATAAATATTTGCAAGAAAATTGATTTTGAGTTTTCTAAATGGATTGGTGTAAATAAAATGGTCAGTTGATAGTACGTGTCATGTTGGGGTATTGCTCAGTGGTAGAGCATTCGACTGCAGATCGAGAGGTCCTTGGTTCAAACCCGAGAGCCCCCTTTGGATTTCGTTCTAAAGCAACTTTTAAAAAATTGTTACTAGTAACGAAATAATAAATATTTGCAAAAAATTGATTTTGAATTTTCTAAATGGATTGAAGTAAATAAAATGGTCAGTTGTTAGCACATGGCAAAGATAAAAAGGTCAGTTGTTAGTACGTGCTATGTGGGGGTATAACTCAGTGGTAGAGCATTCGAATGCAGATCGCGAGGTCCTTGCTTCAAACCCGAGTGCCCCTTTGGGTTTAGTTCTAAAACTTCTTTTAAGGTTTGTTACTAGTAACGAATTCATAAATCTTCGCACGAAAGTTAATTTTGAATTTTCTAAATGGATTGGTATAAATTAAATTGTCAGTTGTTAGTACGTGCCATGTGGGGGTATAGCTCAGTGGTAGAGCATTCGACTGCAGATCGAGATGTCCTTTGTTCAAACCCGAGTGTCCCTTTGGGTTTAGTTCTGAAGCAACTTTTAAGGTTTGTTTCTTGTAACGAATTAATAAGTCTTTGTAAGATAATTGATTTTGAATTTTATAAATGGATTGGTGTAAATAAAATGGTCAGTTGTTAGTACGTGGCAAGTGTGTGTTTAACTCAGTGGTAGAGCATTCGACTGCCGATCGAGATGTCCTTTGTTCAAACCCGAGTGTCCCTTTGGGTTTAGTTCTGAAGCAACTTTTAAGGTTTGTTTCTTGTAACGAATTAATAAGTCTTTGTAAGATAATTGATTTTGAATTTTCTAAATGGATTGGTATAAATTAAATGGTCAGTTGTTAGTACGTGCCATGTGGGGGTATAGCTCAGTGGTAGAGCATTCGACTGCAGATCGAGATGTCCTTTGTTCAAACCCGAGTGTCCCTTTGGGTTTAGTTCTGAAGCAACTTTTAAGGTTTGTTTCTTGTAACGAATTAATAAGTCTTTGTAAGATAATTGATTTTGAATTTTCTAAATGGATTGGTATAAATTAAATGGTCAGTTGTTAGCACGTGCTATGTTGGGGTATAGCTCAGTGGTAGAGCATTCGACTGCCGATCGAGAGGTCCTTGGTTCAAAGCCAAGTGCCCCTTTGCGTTTAGTTCTAAAACATATTTTAATGTTTATTACTAGTAACGAATTAATAAATCTTCGCACGAATGTTAATTTTCAATTTTCCAAATGGATTGGTATAAATTAAATGGTCAGTTGTTAGTACATGCCATGTGGGGGTATACCTCAGTGGTAGAGCATTCGACTGCAGATCGAGAGGTCCTTGGTTCCAACCCGAGTGCCCCTTTGGATTTCGTTCTAAAGCAACTTTTTAATGTTTGTTACTAGTAACGAATTAATAAATCTTCGCACGAAAGTTAATTTTGAATTTTCCAAATGGATTGGTATAAATTAAATGGTCAGTTGTTAGTACGTGGAATGTGGGGGTATAGTTTAGTGGTAGAGCATTCGACTGCAGATCGAGAGGTCCTTGGTTCAAACCCGAGTGCCCCCTTTGGGTTTAGTTTTAAAACATCGTTTTAATTTTTATTACTAGTAACAAATTAATAAATCTTCGCACGAAAGTTAATTTTGAATTTTCTCAATGGATTGGTATAAATTAAGTGGTTAGTTGTTAGTACGTGTCATGTGGGGGTATAGCTCAGTGGTAGAGCATTCGGCTGCAGATCGATAGGTCCTTGGTTCAAACACGAGTGCCAGTTTGGTTTAGTTCTAAAGAACGTTTATTTGTAGTAAGGAATTAATAAATGTTTGCAGGAAAATATATTTCGAATTTTCTAAATGGATTGTTGTAAATATAAAATTTACCGTTAAGATGTGCTAAGTGGGGGTATATCTCAAGGTTTGAGCACTGGATGGCGGATCACGAGAGCTCTTTGGTACAAACCAGCGTGCATTTTTTGTTTAGTTCCAAAGCAATTTTTTAAGATGTTTTTTCTTGTAACGATTTAATAAATCTTCGCACGAAAGTTAATTTTGAATTTTCTAATTGGATTGGTGTAAATTAAATGGTCAGTTGTTAGTACGTGGCAAATGTGTGTATAACTCAGTGGTAGAGCATTCGAATGCAGATCGCGAGGTCCTTGCTTCAAACCCGAGTGCCCCTTTGGGTTTAGTTCTAAAACTTCTTTTAAGGTTTGTTACTAGTAACGAATTCATAAATCTGCGCACGAAAGTTAATTTTGAATTTTCTTAATGGATTGGTATAAATTAAATGGTCAGTTGTTAGTACGTGCCATGTGGGGGTATAGTTTAGTGGTAGAGCATTCGACTGCAGATCGAGAGGTCCTTGGTTCAAACCCGAGTGCCCCCTTAGGGTTTAGTTTTAAAACATCTTTTTAATGTTTATTACTAGTAACAAATTAATAAATCTTCGCACGAAAGTTAATTTTGAATTTTCTAAATGGATTGGTATAAATTAAATGGTCAGTTGTTAGTACGTGCCATGTGGGGGTATAGCTCAGTGGTAGAGCATTCGACTGCAGATCGAGACGACTTTGGTTCAAACTCGAGTACCCCTTTGTGTTTAGTTCTAAAACTAATTTTAATGTTTGTTACTTATAACGAATTAATAAATCTTTGAACGAATATTTATTTTGAAATTTCTAATTGGATTGGTGTAAATTTAATGGTCCGTTGTTAGTACGTGCCACGTGTGTGTATAGCTCAGTGGTAGAGCATTCGACTGCAGATCGAGAGGTCCTTGGTTCAAACCCGAGTACCCCCTTTGGATTTCGTTCTAAAGCAACATTTAAATAATAGTTACTAGTAACGAATTAATAAATATTTGCAAGAAAATTGATTTTGAATTTTCTAAATGGATTGAAGTAAATAAAATGGTCAGTTGTTAGCACATGGCAAAGATAAAAAGGTCAGTTGTTAGTACGTGCTATGTTGGGGTATAACTCAGTAGTAGAGCATTCGAATGCAGATCGCGAGGTCCTTGCTTCAAACCCGAGTGCCCCTTTGGGTTTAGTTCTAAAACTTCTTTTAAGGTTTGTTACTAGTAACGAATTCATAAATCTTCGCACGAAAGTTAATTTTGAATTTTCTAAATGGATTGGTATAAATTAAATGGTCAGTTGTTAGTACGTGCCATGTGGGGGTATAGCTCAGTGGTAGAGCATTCGACTGCAGATCGAGATGTCCTTTGTTCAAACCCGAGTGTCCCTTTGGGTTTAGTTCTGAAGCAACTTTTAAGGTTTGTTTCTTGTAACGAATTAGTAAGTCTTTGTAAGGTAATTGATTTTGAATTTTATAAATGGATTGGTGTAAATAAAATGGTCAGTTGTTAGTACGTGGCAAGTGTGTGTTTAACTCAGTGGTAGAGCATTCGACTGCCGATCGAGAGGTCCTTGGTTCCAACCCGAGTGCCCCTTTGGATTTCGTTCTAAAGCAACTTTTTAATGTTTGTTACTAGTAACGAATTAATAAATCTTCGCACGAAAGTTAATTTTGAATTTTCTAAATGGATTGGTATAAATTAAATGGTCAGTTGTTAGTACGTGGAATGTGGGGGTATAGTTTAGTGGTAGAGCATTCGACTGCAGATCGAGAGGTCCTTGGTTCAAACCCGAGTGCCCCCTTAGGGTTTAGTTTTAAAACATCTTTTTAATGTTTATTACTAGTAACAAATTAATAAATCTTCGCACGAAAGTTAATTTTGAATTTTCTAAATGGATTGGTATAAATTAAATGGTCAGTTGTTAGTACGTGCTATGTTGGGGTATAGCTCAGTGGTAGAGCATTCGACTGCAGATCGAGAGGTCCTTGGTTCAAACCCGAGTGCTCCTTTGGATTTCGTTCTAAAGCAACTTTTAAATAATTGTTACTAGTAACGAATTAATAAATATTTGCAAAAAAATTGTTTTTGAATTTTCTGAATGGATTGGTGTAAATAAAATGGTCAGTTGTTAGTACGTGTCATGTGGGGGTATAGCTGAGTGGTAGAGCATACGGCTGCCAATCTAGGGGTCCTTCATAAAATTCCGTGTGCCCCATTTGGGTTTCGTTCTAAAGCAACTTTTTAATGTTTATTACTAGTAACGAATTAATAAATCTTCGCACGAAAGTTAATTTTGAATTTTCTAAATGGATTGGTATAAATTAAGTGGTTAGTTGTTAGTACGTGTCATGTGGGGGTATAGCTCAGTGGTAGAGCATTCGGCTGCAGATCGATAGGTCCTTGGTTCAAACACGAGTGCCAGTTTGGTTTAGTTCTAAAGAACGTTTATTAGTAGTAAGGAATTAATAAATGTTTGCAGGAAAATATATTTTGAATTTTCTAAATGGATTGGTGTAAATATAAAATTTTCCGTTAAGATGTGCTAAGTGGGGGTATATCTCAAGGTTTGAGCACTGGATGGCGGATCACGAGAGCTCTTTGGTACAAACCAGCGTGCATTTTTTGTTTAGTTCCAAAGCAATTTTTTCAGATGTTTTTTTTGTAACGATTTAATAAATCTTCGCACGAAAGTTAATTTTGAATTTTCTAATTGGATTGGTGTAAATTAAATGGTCAGTTGTTAGTACGTGGCAAATGTGTGTATAACTCAGTGGTAGAGCATTCGACTGCAGATCGAGAGGACCTTGGTTCAAACCCGAGTGCCCCCTTTGGATTTCGTTCTAAAGCAAATTTTTAATGTTTGTTACTAGTAACGAATTAATAAATCTTCGCACGAAATTTAATTTTGAATATTCTAATTGGATTGGTGTAAATTAAATGGTCAGTTGTTAGTACGTGGCAAGTGTGTGTATAGCTCAGTGGTAGAGCATTCGACTGCAGATCGAGAGGTCCTTGGTACAAACCCGGGTGCCCCTATGGATTTCGTTCTAAAGCAACTTTTAAATAATTGTTACTAGTAACGAATTTATAAATCTTTGCAAGAAAATTGTTTTTTAATTTTCTAAATGAATTGGCGTAAATAAAATGGTCAGTTGTTAGTATGTGTCATGTGGGGGTATAGCTCAGTGGTAGAGCATTCGACTGCAGATTGAGAGGTCCTGGTTTCAAACCCGAGTGCCCTTTTGGGTTTAGTTCTAAAGCAACTTTTTATGTTTGTTTCTAGTAACGAATTAATAAATCTCCGCACAAAAATTAATTTTGAATTTTCTAAATGGATTGGTGTAAATTAAATGGTCAGTTGTTAGTACGTGCCATGTGGGTGTATAGCTCAGTGGAAGAGCATTCGACTGCAGATCGGGACGTCTTTGGTTCAAACTCGAGTACCCCTTTGTGTTTAGTTCTAAAACAAATTTTAATGTTTGTTACTTATAACGAATTAATAAATCTTTGAACGAATATTTATTTTGAATTTTCTAATTGGATTGGTGTAAATTAAATGGTCCGTTGTTAGTACGTGCCACGTGTGTGTATAGCTCAGTGGTAGAGCATTCGACTGCAGATCGAGATGTCCTTGGTTCAAACCCGAATACCCCCCTTTGGATTTCGTTCTAAAGCAACTTTTAAATAATAGTTACTAGTAACGAATTAATAAATATTTGCAAGAAAATTGATTTTGAATTTTCTAAATGGATTGGTGTAAATAAAATGGTCAGTTGATAGTACGTGTCATGTGGGGGTATAGCTCAGTGGTAGAGCATTCGACTGCAGATCGAGAGGTCCTTGGTTCAAACCCGAGTGCCCCCTTTGGATTTCGTTCTAAAGCAACTTTTAAAAAATTGTTACTAGTAACGAAATAATAAATATTTGCAAAAAAATTGATTTTGAATTTTCTAAATGGATTGAAGTAAATAAAATGGTCAGTTGTTAGCACATGGCAAAGATAAAAACGTCAGTTGTTAGTACGTGCTATGTGGGGGTATAACTCAGTGGCAGAGCATTCGACTGCAGATCGAGATGTCCTTTGTTCAAACCCGAGTGCCCCCTTTGGGTTTAGTTCTAAAACATCTTTTTAATGTTTGTTACTAGTAACGAATGAATAAATCTTCGCACGAAAGTTAATTTTGAATATTCTAATTGGATTGGTTTAAATTAAATGGTCCGTTGTTAGTACGTGCCATGTGGGGGTATAGCTCAGTGGTAGAGCATTCGACTGCAGATCGAGAGGTCCTTGATTAAAACCAGAGTGCCCCATTTGCGTTTCGTTCTAAAGCAACTTTTTAATGTTTATTACTAGTAACGAATTAATAAGTCTTCGCACGAAATTTAATTTTGAATTTTCTAAATAGATTGGTATAAATTAAATGGTCAGTTCTTAGTACGTGCTATGTGTGTTTATAGCTCAGTGGGAGAGCATTCCACTGCAGATCGATAGGTCCTTGGTTCAAACCCGAGTGCTCTCTTTGGATTTCGTTCTAAATCAACTTTTTAATGTTTGTTACTAGTAACGAATTAATAAATCTTCGCACGAAAGTTAATTTTGAATATTCTAATTGGATTGGTATAAATTAAATGGTCAGTTGTTAGTACGTGGAATGTGGGGGTATAGTTTAGTGGTAGAGCATTCGACTGCAGATCGAGAGGTCCTTGGTTCAAACCCGAGTGCCCCTTTGGATTTCGTTCTAAAGCAACTTTAAACTGTTTGTTACTAGTAACGAATTAATAAATCTTCGCACGAAAGTTAATTTTGAATATTCTAATTGGATTGGTATAAATTAAGTGGTCAGTTGTTAGTACGTGCTATGTGGGGGTATAGCTCAGTGGTAGAGCATTCGACTGCAGATCGAGAGGTCCTTGGTTCAAACCCGAGTGCCCCCTTTGGATTTCGTTCTAAATCAACTTTTTAATGTTTGTTACTAGTAACGAATTAATAAATCTTCGCACGAAAGTTAATTTTGAATATTCTAATTGGATTGGTATAAATTAAGTGGTCAGTTGTTAGTACGTGCCAAGTGGAGGTATAGCTCAGTGGTAGAGCATTCGACTGCAGATCGAGAGGTCCTTGGTACAAACCCGGGTGCCCCTTTGGATTTCGTTCTAAAGCAACTTTTAAATAATTGTTACTAGTAACGAATTAATAAATCTTTGCAAGAAAATTGTTTTTTAATTTTCTAATTGAATTGGTGTAAATAAAATGGTCAGTTGTTAGTACGTGACAAGTGTGTGTTTAACTCAGTGGTAGAGCGTTCGACTGCAGATCGAGAGGTCTTTGGTTCAAACCCGAGTGCCCCCTTTGGGTTTAGTTCTAAAACATCTTTTAATATTTATTACTAGTAACGAATTAATAAATCTTCGCACGAAAATTAATTTTAAATTTTCTAAATGGATTGGTATAAATTAAATGATTAATTGTTAGTACGTGCTATATGGGGGTATAGCTCAGTGGTAGAGCATTCGACTGCAGATCGAGAGGTCCTTGGTTCAAACCCGAGTACCCCCTTTGGATTTCGCTCTAAAACATCTTTTAATATTTATTACTAGTAACGAATTAATAAATCTCCTCACGAAAATTAATTTTGAATTTTCTAAATGGATTGGTGTAAATTAAATGGTCAGTTGTTAGTACGTGTCATGTGGGTGTATAGCTCAGTGGAAGAGCATTCGACTGCAGATCGGGACGTCTTTGGTTCAAACTCGAGTACCCCTTTGTGTTTAGTTCTAAAACAAATTTTAATGTTTGTTACTTATAACGAATTAATAAATCTCCTCACGAAAATTAATTTTGAATTTTCTAAATGGATTGTTGTAAATTAAATGGTCCGTTGTTAGTACGTGACAAGTGTGTGTATAGCTCAGTGGTAGAGCATTCGACTGCGGATCGAGAGGTCCTTGGTTCAAACCCGAGTACCCCTTTGGATTTCGTTCAAAAACAACTTTTAAATAATAGTTACTAGTAACGAATTAATAAATATTTGCAAGAAAATTGATTCTGAATTTTCTAAATGGATTGGTGTAAATAAAATGGTCAGTTGATAGTACGTGTCATGTGGGGGTATAACTCAGTGGTAGAGCATTCGACTGCCGATCTAGAGGTGCTTGATAAAAACCCGAGTGCCCCATTTGGGTTTCGTTCTAAAGCAACTTTTTAATGTTTATTACTAGTAACGAATTAATAAATCTCCGTACGAAAGTTAATTTTGAATTTTCTAAATAGATTGGTATAAATTAAATGGTCAGTTGTTAGTACGTGCTATGTGGGGATATAGCTCAGTTTGTGGTAGAGCATTCTACTGCAAATCGAGAGGTCCTTGTTCAAACCCGAGTGTCCCTTTGGGTTTAGTTCTGAAGGAACTTTTAAGGTTTGTTTCTTGTAACGAATTAATAAGTCTTTGTAAGATAATTGATTTTGAATTTTATAAATGGATTGGTGTAAATAAAATGGTCAGTTGTTAGTACGTGGTAAGTGTGTGTAAGAGGCTCAGTGGTAGAGCATTCGACTGCAGATCGAGAGGTCTTTGGTTCAAACCCGAGTGCCCCCTTTGGGTTTAGTTCTAAAACACCTTTTAATATTTATTACTAGTAACGAATTAATAAATCTCCTCACGAAAATTAATTTTGAATTTTCTAAATGGATTGGTGTAAATTAAATGGTCAGTTGTTAGTACGTGCCATGTGGGTGTATAGCTCAGTGGTAGAGCATTCGACTGCAGATCGAGAGGTCTTTGGTTCAAACCCGAGTGCCCCCTTTGGGTTTAGTTCTAAAACATCTTTTAATATTTATTACTAGTAACGAATTAATAAATCTTCGCACGAAAATTAATTTTAAATTTTCTAAATGGATTGATATAAATTAAATGGTTAATTGTTAGTACGTGCTATGTGGGGGTATAGCTCAGTGGTAGAGCATTCGACTGCAGATCGAGAGGTCCTTGGTTCAAACCCGAGTACCCCCTTTGGATTTCGTTTTAATTCAAATTTTAAATAATAGTTACTAGTAACGAATTAATAAATATTTGCAAGAAAATTGATTTTGAATTTTCTAAATGGATTGGTGTAAATAAAATGGTCAGTTGATAGTACGTGTCATGTGGGGGTATAGCTCAGTGGTAGAGCATTCGACTGCCGATCTAGAGGTGCTTGATAAAAACCCGAGTGCCCCATTTGGGATTCGTTCTAAAGCAACTTTTTAATGTTAATTACTAGTAACGAATTAATAAATCTCCGCACGAAAATTAATTTTGAATTTTCTAAATAGATTGGTATAAATTAAATGATTAGTTGTTAGTCCGTGCTATGTGGGGGTATAGCTCAGTGGTAGAGCATTCGACTGCAGATCGAGAGATCCTTGTTTCAAACTCGAGTGTCCCTTTGGCTTTAGTTCTAAAACAACTTTTAAATATTTGTTACTAGTAACGAATTAATAAATCTTCGCACGAAAGTTAATTTTGAATTTTCTAAATTGATTGTTTAAATTAAATGGTTAATTGTTAGTACGTGCCATGTGGGCGTGTAGCTCACTGGTTGAGCATTCGACTGCCGATCGAGAGGTCCTTGGTTCAAAGCAAGTTCCCCTTTGTGTTTACTTATAAAACATGTTTTTTACTAGTAACGAATTAATAAATCTTCGCACGAAAGTTAATTTTGAATATTCTAATTGGATTGGTGTAAATTAAGTGGTCAGTTGTTAGTACGTGTCATGTGGGGGTATAGCTCAGTGATAGAGCATTCTACTGCAGATCGAGAGGTCCTTGGTTCAAACCCGAGTGCTCCTTTGGATTTCGTTCTAAAGCAACTTTTAAATAATTGTTACTAGTAACGAATTAATAAATATTTGCAAAAAAATTGTTTTTGAATTTTCTGAATGGATTGGTGTAAATAAAATGGTCAGTTGTTAGTACGTGTCATGTGGGGGTATAGCTGAGTGGTAGAGCATACGGCTGCCAATCTAGGGGTCCTTCATAAAATTCCGTGTGCCCCATTTGGGTTTCGTTCTAAAGCAACTTTTTAATGTTTATTACTAGTAACGAATTAATAAATCTTCGCACGAAAGTTAATTTTGAATTTTCTAAATGGATTGGTATAAATTAAGTGGTTAGTTGTTAGTACGTGTCATGTGGGGGTATAGCTCAGTGGTAGAGCATTCGGCTGCAGATCGATAGGTCCTTGGTTCAAACACGAGTGCCAGTTTGGTTTAGTTCTAAAGAACGTTTATTAGTAGTAAGGAATTAATAAATGTTTGCAGGAAAATATATTTTGAATTTTCTAAATGGATTGGTGTAAATATAAAATTTTCCGTTAAGATGTGCTAAGTGGGGGTATATCTCAAGGTTTGAGCACTGGATGGCGGATCACGAGAGCTCTTTGGTACAAACCAGCGTGCATTTTTTGTTTAGTTCCAAAGCAATTTTTTCAGATGTTTTTTTTGTAACGATTTAATAAATCTTCGCACGAAAGTTAATTTTGAATTTTCTAATTGGATTGGTGTAAATTAAATGGTCAGTTGTTAGTACGTGGCAAATGTGTGTATAACTCAGTGGTAGAGCATTCGACTGCAGATCGAGAGGACCTTGGTTCAAACCCGAGTGCCCCCTTTGGATTTCGTTCTAAAGCAAATTTTTAATGTTTGTTACTAGTAACGAATTAATAAATCTTCGCACGAAATTTAATTTTGAATATTCTAATTGGATTGGTGTAAATTAAATGGTCAGTTGTTAGTACGTGGCAAGTGTGTGTATAGCTCAGTGGTAGAGCATTCGACTGCAGATCGAGAGGTCCTTGGTACAAACCCGGGTGCCCCTATGGATTTCGTTCTAAAGCAACTTTTAAATAATTGTTACTAGTAACGAATTTATAAATCTTTGCAAGAAAATTGTTTTTTAATTTTCTAAATGAATTGGCGTAAATAAAATGGTCAGTTGTTAGTATGTGTCATGTGGGGGTATAGCTCAGTGGTAGAGCATTCGACTGCAGATTGAGAGGTCCTGGTTTCAAACCCGAGTGCCCTTTTGGGTTTAGTTCTAAAGCAACTTTTTATGTTTGTTTCTAGTAACGAATTAATAAATCTCCGCACAAAAATTAATTTTGAATTTTCTAAATGGATTGGTGTAAATTAAATGGTCAGTTGTTAGTACGTGCCATGTGGGTGTATAGCTCAGTGGAAGAGCATTCGACTGCAGATCGGGACGTCTTTGGTTCAAACTCGAGTACCCCTTTGTGTTTAGTTCTAAAACAAATTTTAATGTTTGTTACTTATAACGAATTAATAAATCTTTGAACGAATATTTATTTTGAATTTTCTAATTGGATTGGTGTAAATTAAATGGTCCGTTGTTAGTACGTGCCACGTGTGTGTATAGCTCAGTGGTAGAGCATTCGACTGCAGATCGAGATGTCCTTGGTTCAAACCCGAATACCCCCCTTTGGATTTCGTTCTAAAGCAACTTTTAAATAATAGTTACTAGTAACGAATTAATAAATATTTGCAAGAAAATTGATTTTGAATTTTCTAAATGGATTGGTGTAAATAAAATGGTCAGTTGATAGTACGTGTCATGTGGGGGTATAGCTCAGTGGTAGAGCATTCGACTGCAGATCGAGAGGTCCTTGGTTCAAACCCGAGTGCCCCCTTTGGATTTCGTTCTAAAGCAACTTTTAAAAAATTGTTACTAGTAACGAAATAATAAATATTTGCAAAAAAATTGATTTTGAATTTTCTAAATGGATTGAAGTAAATAAAATGGTCAGTTGTTAGCACATGGCAAAGATAAAAACGTCAGTTGTTAGTACGTGCTATGTGGGGGTATAACTCAGTGGCAGAGCATTCGACTGCAGATCGAGATGTCCTTTGTTCAAACCCGAGTGCCCCCTTTGGGTTTAGTTCTAAAACATCTTTTTAATGTTTGTTACTAGTAACGAATGAATAAATCTTCGCACGAAAGTTAATTTTGAATATTCTAATTGGATTGGTTTAAATTAAATGGTCCGTTGTTAGTACGTGCCATGTGGGGGTATAGCTCAGTGGTAGAGCATTCGACTGCAGATCGAGAGGTCCTTGATTAAAACCAGAGTGCCCCATTTGCGTTTCGTTCTAAAGCAACTTTTTAATGTTTATTACTAGTAACGAATTAATAAGTCTTCGCACGAAATTTAATTTTGAATTTTCTAAATAGATTGGTATAAATTAAATGGTCAGTTCTTAGTACGTGCTATGTGTGTTTATAGCTCAGTGGGAGAGCATTCCACTGCAGATCGATAGGTCCTTGGTTCAAACCCGAGTGCTCTCTTTGGATTTCGTTCTAAATCAACTTTTTAATGTTTGTTACTAGTAACGAATTAATAAATCTTCGCACGAAAGTTAATTTTGAATATTCTAATTGGATTGGTATAAATTAAATGGTCAGTTGTTAGTACGTGGAATGTGGGGGTATAGTTTAGTGGTAGAGCATTCGACTGCAGATCGAGAGGTCCTTGGTTCAAACCCGAGTGCCCCTTTGGATTTCGTTCTAAAGCAACTTTAAACTGTTTGTTACTAGTAACGAATTAATAAATCTTCGCACGAAAGTTAATTTTGAATATTCTAATTGGATTGGTATAAATTAAGTGGTCAGTTGTTAGTACGTGCTATGTGGGGGTATAGCTCAGTGGTAGAGCATTCGACTGCAGATCGAGAGGTCCTTGGTTCAAACCCGAGTGCCCCCTTTGGATTTCGTTCTAAATCAACTTTTTAATGTTTGTTACTAGTAACGAATTAATAAATCTTCGCACGAAAGTTAATTTTGAATATTCTAATTGGATTGGTATAAATTAAGTGGTCAGTTGTTAGTACGTGCCAAGTGGAGGTATAGCTCAGTGGTAGAGCATTCGACTGCAGATCGAGAGGTCCTTGGTACAAACCCGGGTGCCCCTTTGGATTTCGTTCTAAAGCAACTTTTAAATAATTGTTACTAGTAACGAATTAATAAATCTTTGCAAGAAAATTGTTTTTTAATTTTCTAATTGAATTGGTGTAAATAAAATGGTCAGTTGTTAGTACGTGACAAGTGTGTGTTTAACTCAGTGGTAGAGCGTTCGACTGCAGATCGAGAGGTCTTTGGTTCAAACCCGAGTGCCCCCTTTGGGTTTAGTTCTAAAACATCTTTTAATATTTATTACTAGTAACGAATTAATAAATCTTCGCACGAAAATTAATTTTAAATTTTCTAAATGGATTGGTATAAATTAAATGATTAATTGTTAGTACGTGCTATATGGGGGTATAGCTCAGTGGTAGAGCATTCGACTGCAGATCGAGAGGTCCTTGGTTCAAACCCGAGTACCCCCTTTGGATTTCGCTCTAAAACATCTTTTAATATTTATTACTAGTAACGAATTAATAAATCTCCTCACGAAAATTAATTTTGAATTTTCTAAATGGATTGGTGTAAATTAAATGGTCAGTTGTTAGTACGTGTCATGTGGGTGTATAGCTCAGTGGAAGAGCATTCGACTGCAGATCGGGACGTCTTTGGTTCAAACTCGAGTACCCCTTTGTGTTTAGTTCTAAAACAAATTTTAATGTTTGTTACTTATAACGAATTAATAAATCTCCTCACGAAAATTAATTTTGAATTTTCTAAATGGATTGTTGTAAATTAAATGGTCCGTTGTTAGTACGTGACAAGTGTGTGTATAGCTCAGTGGTAGAGCATTCGACTGCGGATCGAGAGGTCCTTGGTTCAAACCCGAGTACCCCTTTGGATTTCGTTCAAAAACAACTTTTAAATAATAGTTACTAGTAACGAATTAATAAATATTTGCAAGAAAATTGATTCTGAATTTTCTAAATGGATTGGTGTAAATAAAATGGTCAGTTGATAGTACGTGTCATGTGGGGGTATAACTCAGTGGTAGAGCATTCGACTGCCGATCTAGAGGTGCTTGATAAAAACCCGAGTGCCCCATTTGGGTTTCGTTCTAAAGCAACTTTTTAATGTTTATTACTAGTAACGAATTAATAAATCTCCGTACGAAAGTTAATTTTGAATTTTCTAAATAGATTGGTATAAATTAAATGGTCAGTTGTTAGTACGTGCTATGTGGGGATATAGCTCAGTTTGTGGTAGAGCATTCTACTGCAAATCGAGAGGTCCTTGTTCAAACCCGAGTGTCCCTTTGGGTTTAGTTCTGAAGGAACTTTTAAGGTTTGTTTCTTGTAACGAATTAATAAGTCTTTGTAAGATAATTGATTTTGAATTTTATAAATGGATTGGTGTAAATAAAATGGTCAGTTGTTAGTACGTGGTAAGTGTGTGTAAGAGGCTCAGTGGTAGAGCATTCGACTGCAGATCGAGAGGTCTTTGGTTCAAACCCGAGTGCCCCCTTTGGGTTTAGTTCTAAAACACCTTTTAATATTTATTACTAGTAACGAATTAATAAATCTCCTCACGAAAATTAATTTTGAATTTTCTAAATGGATTGGTGTAAATTAAATGGTCAGTTGTTAGTACGTGCCATGTGGGTGTATAGCTCAGTGGTAGAGCATTCGACTGCAGATCGAGAGGTCTTTGGTTCAAACCCGAGTGCCCCCTTTGGGTTTAGTTCTAAAACATCTTTTAATATTTATTACTAGTAACGAATTAATAAATCTTCGCACGAAAATTAATTTTAAATTTTCTAAATGGATTGATATAAATTAAATGGTTAATTGTTAGTACGTGCTATGTGGGGGTATAGCTCAGTGGTAGAGCATTCGACTGCAGATCGAGAGGTCCTTGGTTCAAACCCGAGTACCCCCTTTGGATTTCGTTTTAATTCAAATTTTAAATAATAGTTACTAGTAACGAATTAATAAATATTTGCAAGAAAATTGATTTTGAATTTTCTAAATGGATTGGTGTAAATAAAATGGTCAGTTGATAGTACGTGTCATGTGGGGGTATAGCTCAGTGGTAGAGCATTCGACTGCCGATCTAGAGGTGCTTGATAAAAACCCGAGTGCCCCATTTGGGATTCGTTCTAAAGCAACTTTTTAATGTTAATTACTAGTAACGAATTAATAAATCTCCGCACGAAAATTAATTTTGAATTTTCTAAATAGATTGGTATAAATTAAATGATTAGTTGTTAGTCCGTGCTATGTGGGGGTATAGCTCAGTGGTAGAGCATTCGACTGCAGATCGAGAGATCCTTGTTTCAAACTCGAGTGTCCCTTTGGCTTTAGTTCTAAAACAACTTTTAAATATTTGTTACTAGTAACGAATTAATAAATCTTCGCACGAAAGTTAATTTTGAATTTTCTAAATTGATTGTTTAAATTAAATGGTTAATTGTTAGTACGTGCCATGTGGGCGTGTAGCTCACTGGTTGAGCATTCGACTGCCGATCGAGAGGTCCTTGGTTCAAAGCAAGTTCCCCTTTGTGTTTACTTATAAAACATGTTTTTTACTAGTAACGAATTAATAAATCTTCGCACGAAAGTTAATTTTGAATATTCTAATTGGATTGGTGTAAATTAAGTGGTCAGTTGTTAGTACGTGTCATGTGGGGGTATAGCTCAGTGATAGAGCATTCTACTGCAGATCGAGAGATCCTTGTTCAAACCGAGTGCCACTTTGGATTTCGTTCTAAAGCAACTTTTAAAAAATTGTTACTAGTAACGAAATAATAAATATTTGGAAGAAAATTGATTTTGAATTTTCTAAATGGATTGGTGTAAATAAAATTGTCTGTTGTTAGTACGTGCCATGTGGGGGTATAACTCAGTGGTAGAGCATTCGACTGCAGATCGAGAGGTCCTTGGTTCAAACCCGAGTGCCCCTTTGGATTTCGTTCTAAAGCAACTTTTAAATAATTGTTACTAGTAACGAATTAATAAATCTTTGCAAGAAAATTGTTTTTTAATTTTCTAAATGAATTGGCGTAAATAAAATGGTCAGTTGTTAGTATGTGTCATGTGGGGGTATAGCTCAGTGGTAGAGCATTCGACTGCAGATCGAGAGGTCCTTTGTTCAAACCCGAGTGTCCCTTTGGGTTTAGTTCTGAAGCAACTTTTAAGGTTTGTTTCTTGTAACGAATTAGTAAGTCTTTGTAAGGTAATTGATTTTGAATTTTATAAATGGATTGGTGTAAATAAAATGGTCAGTTGTTAGTACGTGGCAAGTGTGTGTTTAACTCAGTGGTAGAGCATTCGACTGCCGATCGAGAGGTCCTTGGTTCCAACCCGAGTGCCCCTTTGGATTTCGTTCTAAAGCAACTTTTTAATGTTTGTTACTAGTAACGAATTAATAAATCTTCGCACGAAAGTTAATTTTGAATTTTCTAAATGGATTGGTATAAATTAAATGGTCAGTTGTTAGTACGTGGAATGTGGGGGTATAGTTTAGTGGTAGAGCATTCGACTGCAGATCGAGAGGTCCTTGGTTCAAACCCGAGTGCCCCCTTAGGGTTTAGTTTTAAAACATCTTTTTAATGTTTATTACTAGTAACAAATTAATAAATCTTCGCACGAAAGTTAATTTTGAATTTTCTAAATGGATTGGTATAAATTAAATGGTCAGTTGTTAGTACGTGCTATGTTGGGGTATAGCTCAGTGGTAGAGCATTCGACTGCAGATCGAGAGGTCCTTGGTTCAAACCCGAGTGCTCCTTTGGATTTCGTTCTAAAGCAACTTTTAAATAATTGTTACTAGTAACGAATTAATAAATATTTGCAAAAAAATTGTTTTTGAATTTTCTGAATGGATTGGTGTAAATAAAATGGTCAGTTGTTAGTACGTGTCATGTGGGGGTATAGCTGAGTGGTAGAGCATACGGCTGCCAATCTAGGGGTCCTTCATAAAATTCCGTGTGCCCCATTTGGGTTTCGTTCTAAAGCAACTTTTTAATGTTTATTACTAGTAACGAATTAATAAATCTTCGCACGAAAGTTAATTTTGAATTTTCTAAATGGATTGGTATAAATTAAGTGGTTAGTTGTTAGTACGTGTCATGTGGGGGTATAGCTCAGTGGTAGAGCATTCGGCTGCAGATCGATAGGTCCTTGGTTCAAACACGAGTGCCAGTTTGGTTTAGTTCTAAAGAACGTTTATTAGTAGTAAGGAATTAATAAATGTTTGCAGGAAAATATATTTTGAATTTTCTAAATGGATTGGTGTAAATATAAAATTTTCCGTTAAGATGTGCTAAGTGGGGGTATATCTCAAGGTTTGAGCACTGGATGGCGGATCACGAGAGCTCTTTGGTACAAACCAGCGTGCATTTTTTGTTTAGTTCCAAAGCAATTTTTTCAGATGTTTTTTTTGTAACGATTTAATAAATCTTCGCACGAAAGTTAATTTTGAATTTTCTAATTGGATTGGTGTAAATTAAATGGTCAGTTGTTAGTACGTGGCAAATGTGTGTATAACTCAGTGGTAGAGCATTCGACTGCAGATCGAGAGGACCTTGGTTCAAACCCGAGTGCCCCCTTTGGATTTCGTTCTAAAGCAAATTTTTAATGTTTGTTACTAGTAACGAATTAATAAATCTTCGCACGAAATTTAATTTTGAATATTCTAATTGGATTGGTGTAAATTAAATGGTCAGTTGTTAGTACGTGGCAAGTGTGTGTATAGCTCAGTGGTAGAGCATTCGACTGCAGATCGAGAGGTCCTTGGTACAAACCCGGGTGCCCCTATGGATTTCGTTCTAAAGCAACTTTTAAATAATTGTTACTAGTAACGAATTTATAAATCTTTGCAAGAAAATTGTTTTTTAATTTTCTAAATGAATTGGCGTAAATAAAATGGTCAGTTGTTAGTATGTGTCATGTGGGGGTATAGCTCAGTGGTAGAGCATTCGACTGCAGATTGAGAGGTCCTGGTTTCAAACCCGAGTGCCCTTTTGGGTTTAGTTCTAAAGCAACTTTTTATGTTTGTTTCTAGTAACGAATTAATAAATCTCCGCACAAAAATTAATTTTGAATTTTCTAAATGGATTGGTGTAAATTAAATGGTCAGTTGTTAGTACGTGCCTTGTGGGTGTATAGCTCAGTGGAAGAGCATTCGACTGCAGATCGGGACGTCTTTGGTTCAAACTCGAGTACCCCTTTGTGTTTAGTTCTAAAACAAATTTTAATGTTTGTTACTTATAACGAATTAATAAATCTTTGAACGAATATTTATTTTGAATTTTCTAATTGGATTGGTGTAAATTAAATGGTCCGTTGTTAGTACGTGCCACGTGTGTGTATAGCTCAGTGGTAGAGCATTCGACTGCAGATCGAGATGTCCTGGGTTCAAACCCGAATACCCCCCTTTGGATTTCGTTCTAAAGCAACTTTTAAATAATAGTTACTAGTAACGAATTAATAAATATTTGCAAGAAAATTGATTTTGAATTTTCTAAATGGATTGGTGTAAATAAAATGGTCAGTTGATAGTACGTGTCATGTGGGGGTATAGCTCAGTGGTAGAGCATTCGACTGCAGATCGAGAGGTCCTTGGTTCAAACCCGAGTGCCCCCTTTGGATTTCGTTCTGAAGCAACTTTTAAAAAATTGTTACTAGTAACGAAATAATAAATATTTGCAAAAAAATTGATTTTGAATTTTCTAAATGGATTGAAGTAAATAAAATGGTCAGTTGTTAGCACATGGCAAAGATAAAAACGTCAGTTGTTAGTACGTGCTATGTGGGGGTATAACTCAGTGGCAGAGCATTCGACTGCAGATCGAGATGTCCTTTGTTCAAACCCGAGTGCCCCCTTTGGGTTTAGTTCTAAAACATCTTTTTAATGTTTGTTACTAGTAACGAATGAATAAATCTTCGCACGAAAGTTAATTTTGAATATTCTAATTGGATTGGTTTAAATTAAATGGTCCGTTGTTAGTACGTGCCATGTGGGGGTATAGCTCAGTGGTAGAGCATTCGACTGCAGATCGAGAGGTCCTTGATTAAAACCAGAGTGCCCCATTTGCGTTTCGTTCTAAAGCAACTTTTTAATGTTTATTACTAGTAACGAATTAATAAGTCTTCGCACGAAATTTAATTTTGAATTTTCTAAATAGATTGGTATAAATTAAATGGTCAGTTCTTAGTACGTGCTATGTGTGTTTATAGCTCAGTGGGAGAGCATTCCACTGCAGATCGAGAGGTCCTTGGTTCAAACCCGAGTGCTCTCTTTGGATTTCGTTCTAAATCAACTTTTTAATGTTTGTTACTAGTAACGAATTAATAAATCTTCGCACGAAAGTTAATTTTGAATATTCTAATTGGATTGGTATAAATTAAATGGTCAGTTGTTAGTACGTGGAATGTGGGGGTATAGTTTAGTGGTAGAGCATTCGACTGCAGATCGAGAGGTCCTTGGTTCAAACCCGAGTGCCCCTTTGGATTTCGTTCTAAAGCAACTTTAAACTGTTTGTTACTAGTAACGAATTAATAAATCTTCGCACGAAAGTTAATTTTGAATATTCTAATTGGATTGGTATAAATTAAGTGGTCAGTTGTTAGTACGTGCTATGTGGGGGTATAGCTCAGTGGTAGAGCATTCGACTGCAGATCGAGAGGTCCTTGGTTCAAACCCGAGTGCCCCCTTTGGATTTCGTTCTAAATCAACTTTTTAATGTTTGTTACTAGTAACGAATTAATAAATCTTCGCACGAAAGTTAATTTTGAATATTCTAATTGGATTGGTATAAATTAAGTGGTCAGTTGTTAGTACGTGCCAAGTGGAGGTATAGCTCAGTGGTAGAGCATTCGACTGCAGATCGAGAGGTCCTTGGTACAAACCCGGGTGCCCCTTTGGATTTCGTTCTAAAGCAACTTTTAAATAATTGTTACTAGTAACGAATTAATAAATCTTTGCAAGAAAATTGTTTTTTAATTTTCTAATTGAATTGGTGTAAATAAAATGGTCAGTTGTTAGTACGTGACAAGTGTGTGTTTAACTCAGTGGTAGAGCGTTCGACTGCAGATCGAGAGGTCTTTGGTTCAAACCTGAATTGGTGTAAATAAAATGGTCAGTTGTTAGTACGTGACAAGTGTGTGTTTAACTCAGTGGTAGAGCGTTCGACTGCAGATCGAGAGGTCTTTGGTTCAAACCCGAGTGCCCCCTTTGGGTTTAGTTCTAAAACATCTTTTAATATTTATTACTAGTAACGAATTAATAAATCTTCGCACGAAAATTAATTTTAAATTTTCTAAATGGATTGGTATAAATTAAATGATTAATTGTTAGTACGTGCTATATGGGGGTATAGCTCAGTGGTAGAGCATTCGACTGCAGATCGAGAGGTCCTTGGTTCAAACCCGAGTACCCCCTTTGGATTTCGCTCTAAAACATCTTTTAATATTTATTACTAGTAACGAATTAATAAATCTCCTCACGAAAATTAATTTTGAATTTTCTAAATGGATTGGTGTAAATTAAATGGTCAGTTGTTAGTACGTGTCATGTGGGTGTATAGCTCAGTGGAAGAGCATTCGACTGCAGATCGGGACGTCTTTGGTTCAAACTCGAGTACCCCTTTGTGTTTAGTTCTAAAACAAATTTTAATGTTTGTTACTTATAACGAATTAATAAATCTCCTCACGAAAATTAATTTTGAATTTTCTAAATGGATTGTTGTAAATTAAATGGTCCGTTGTTAGTACGTGACAAGTGTGTGTATAGCTCAGTGGTAGAGCATTCGACTGCGGATCGAGAGGTCCTTGGTTCAAACCCGAGTACCCCTTTGGATTTCGTTCAAAAACAACTTTTAAATAATAGTTACTAGTAACGAATTAATAAATATTTGCAAGAAAATTGATTCTGAATTTTCTAAATGGATTGGTGTAAATAAAATGGTCAGTTGATAGTACGTGTCATGTGGGGGTATAACTCAGTGGTAGAGCATTCGACTGCCGATCTAGAGGTGCTTGATAAAAACCCGAGTGCCCCATTTGGGTTTCGTTCTAAAGCAACTTTTTAATGTTTATTACTAGTAACGAATTAATAAATCTCCGTACGAAAGTTAATTTTGAATTTTCTAAATAGATTGGTATAAATTAAATGGTCAGTTGTTAGTACGTGCTATGTGGGGATATAGCTCAGTTTGTGGTAGAGCATTCTACTGCAAATCGAGAGGTCCTTGTTCAAACCCGAGTGTCCCTTTGGGTTTAGTTCTGAAGGAACTTTTAAGGTTTGTTTCTTGTAACGAATTAATAAGTCTTTGTAAGATAATTGATTTTGAATTTTATAAATGGATTGGTGTAAATAAAATGGTCAGTTGTTAGTACGTGGTAAGTGTGTGTAAGAGGCTCAGTGGTAGAGCATTCGACTGCAGATCGAGAGGTCTTTGGTTCAAACCCGAGTGCCCCCTTTGGGTTTAGTTCTAAAACACCTTTTAATATTTATTACTAGTAACGAATTAATAAATCTCCTCACGAAAATTAATTTTGAATTTTCTAAATGGATTGGTGTAAATTAAATGGTCAGTTGTTAGTACGTGCCATGTGGGGGTATAGCTCAGTTGTAGAGCATTCGACTGCAGATCGAGTGGTCTTTGGTTCAAACCCGAGTGCCCCCTTTGGGTTTAGTTCTAAAACATCTTTTAATATTTATTACTAGTAACGAATTAATAAATCTTCGCACGAAAATTAATTTTAAATTTTCTAAGTGGATTGGTATAATTTAAATGAATAATTGTTAGTACGTGCTATGTGGGGGTATAGCTCAGTGGTAGAGCATTCGACTGCAGATCGAGAGGTCCTTGGTTCAAACCCGAGTACCCCCTTTGGATTTCGTTCTAATTCAACTTTTAAATAATAGTTACTAGTTACGAATTAATAAATATTTGCAAGAAAATTGATATTGAATTTTCTAAATGGATTGGTGTAAATAAAATGGTCAGTTGATAGTACGTGTCATGTGGGGGTATAGCTCAGTGGTAGAGCATTCGACTGCCGATCTAGAGGTGCTTGATAAAAACCCGAGTGCCCCATTTGGGATTCGTTCTAAAGCAACTTTTTAATGTTAATTACTAGTAACGAATTAATAAATCTCCGCACGAAAATTAATTTTGAATTTTCTAAATAGATTGGTATAAATTAAATGATTAGTTGTTAGTCCGTGCTATGTGGGGGTATAGCTCAGTGGTAGAGCATTCGACTGCAGATCGAGAGATCCTTGTTTCAAACTCGAGTGTCCCTTTGGCTTTAGTTCTAAAACAACTTTTAAATATTTGTTACTAGTAACGAATTAATAAATCTTCGCACGAAAGTTAATTTTGAATTTTCTAAATTGATTGTTTAAATTAAATGGTTAATTGTTAGTACGTGCCATGTGGGCGTGTAGCTCACTGGTTGAGCATTCGACTGCCGATCGAGAGGTCCTTGGTTCAAAGCAAGTTCCCCTTTGTGTTTACTTATAAAACATGTTTTTTACTAGTAACGAATTAATAAATCTTCGCACGAAAGTTAATTTTGAATATTCTAATTGGATTGGTGTAAATTAAGTGGTCAGTTGTTAGTACGTGTCATGTGGGGGTATAGCTCAGTGATAGAGCATTCTACTGCAGATCGAGAGATCCTTGTTCAAACCGAGTGCCACTTTGGATTTCGTTCTAAAGCAACTTTTAAAAAATTGTTACTAGTAACGAAATAATAAATATTTGGAAGAAAATTGATTTTGAATTTTCTAAATGGATTGGTGTAAATAAAATTGTCTGTTGTTAGTACGTGCCATGTGGGGGTATAACTCAGTGGTAGAGCATTCGACTGCAGATCGAGAGGTCCTTGGTTCAAACCCGAGTGCCCCTTTGGATTTCGTTCTAAAGCAACTTTTAAATAATTGTTACTAGTAACGAATTAATAAATCTTTGCAAGAAAATTGTTTTTTAATTTTCTAAATGAATTGGCGTAAATAAAATGGTCAGTTGTTAGTATGTGTCATGTGGGGGTATAGCTCAGTGGTAGAGCATTCGACTGCAGATCGAGAGGTCCTGGTTTCAAACCCGAGTGCCCCTTTGGGTTTAGTTCTAAAGCAACTTTTTATGTTTGTTTCTAGTAACGAATTAATAAATCTCCGCACGAAAATTAATTTTGAATTTTCTAAATGGATTGGTGTAAATTAAATGGTCAGTTGTTAGTACGTGTCATGTGGGTGTATAGCTCAGTGGAAGAGCATTCGACTGCAGATCGGGACGTCTTTGGTTCAAACTCGAGTACCCCTTTGTGTTTAGTTCTAAAACAAATTTTAATGTTTGTTACTTATATCGAATTAATAAATCTTTGAACGAAAATTTATTTTGAATTTTCTAATTGGATTGGTGTAAATTAAATGGTCCGTTGTTAGTACGTGCCATGTGTGTGTATAGCTCAGTGGTAGAGCATTCGACTGCGGATCGAGAGGTCCTTGGTTCAAACCCGAGTACCCCTTTGGATTTCGTTCAAAAGCAACTTTTAAATAATAGTTACTAGTAACGAATTAATAAATATTTGCAAGAAAATTGATTTTGAATTTTCTAAATGGATTGGTGTAAATAAAATGGTCAGTTGATAGTACGTGTCATGTGGGGGTATAACTCAGTGGTAGAGCATTCGACTGCCGATCTAGAGGTGCTTGATAAAAACCCGAGTGCCCCATTTGGGTTTCGTTCTAAAGCAACTTTTTAATGTTTATTACTAGTAACGAATTAATAAATCTCCGCACGAAAGTTAATTTTGAATTTTCTAAATAGATTGGTATAAATTAAATGGTCAGTTGTTAGTACGTGCTATGTGGGGATATAGCTCAGTGTGTGGTAGAGCATTCTACTGCACATCGAGAGGTCCTTGTTCAAACCCGAGTGTCCCTTTGGGTTTAGTTCTGAAGCAACTTTTAAGGTTTGTTTCTTGTAACGAATTAATAAGTCTTTGTAAGATAATTGATTTTGAATTTTATAAATGGATTGGTGTAAATAAAATGGTCAGTTGTTAGTACGTGGCAAGTGTGTGTTTAACTCAGTGGTAGAGCATTCGACTGCAGATCGGGACGTCTTTGGTTCAAACTCGAGTACCCCTTTGTGTTTAGTTCTAAAACAAATTTTAATGTTTGTTACTTATAACGAATTAATAAATCTTTGAACGAAAATTTATTTTGAATTTTCTAATTGGATTGGTGTAAATTAAATGGTCCGTTGTTAGAACGTGCCATGTGTGTGTATAGCTCAGTGGTAGAGCATTCGACTGCGGATCGAGAGGTCCTTGGTTCAAACCCGAGTACCCCTTTGGATTTCGTTCAAAAGCAACTTTTAAATAATAGTTACTAGTAACGAATTAATAAATATTTGCAAGAAAATTGATTTTGAATTTTCTAAATGGATTGGTGTAAATAAAATGGTCAGTTGATAGTACGTGTCATGTGGGGGTATAGCTCAGTGGTAGAGCATTCGACTGCCGATCTAGAGGTGCTTGATAAAAACCCGAGTGCCCCATTTGGGTTGCGTTCTAAAGCAACTTTTTAATGTTTATTACTAGTAACGAATTTATAAATCTCCGCACGAAAGTTAATTTTGAATTTTCTAAATAGATTGGTATAAATTAAATGGTCAGTTGTTAGTACGTGCTATGTAGGGATATAGCTCAGTGTGTGGTAGAGCATTCTACTGCACATCGAGATGTCCTTGTTCAAACCAGAGTGTCCCTTTGGGTTTAGTTCTGAAGCAACTTTTAAGGTTTGTTTCTTGTAACGAATTAATAAGTCTTTGTAAGATAATTGATTTTGAATTTTATAAATGGATTGGTGTAAATAAAATGGTCAGTTGTTAGTACGTGGCAAGTGTGTGTATAACTCAGTTGTAGAGCATTCGACTGCAGATCGAGATGTCCTTGGTCCAAAACGAGTGTCAGTTTGGTTTAGTTCTAAAGCAACTTTTTATGTTTGTTTCTAGTAACGAGTTAATAAATTTCCTCACGAAAATTAATTTTGAATTTTATAAATGGATTGGTGTAAATAAAATGGTCAGTTGTTAGTACGTGGCAAGTGTGTGTTTAACTCAGTGGTAGAGCATTCGAATGCAGATCGAGAGGTCTTTGGTTCAAACCCGAGTGCACCCTTTGGGTTTAGTTCTAAAACATCTTTTAATATTTATTACTAGTAACGAATTAATAAATCTTCGCACGAAAATTAATTTTAAATTTTCTAAATGGATTGGTATAAATTAAATGATTAATTGTTAGTACGTGCTATGTGGGGGTATAGCTCAATGGTAGAGCATTCGACTGCAGATCGAGAGGTCCTTTGTTCAAACCCGAGTACCCACTTTGGATTTCGTTCTAAGGCAACTTTTAAATAATAGTTATTAGTAACGAATTAATAAATCATCGCACGAAAGTTAATTTCGAATTTTCTAAATAGATTGGTATAAATTAAATGGTCAGATGTTAGCATGTGCTATGTGGGTGTATAGCTCAGTGGTTGAGCATTCGACTGCAGATCGGGACGTCTTTGGTTCAAACTCGAGTTCTCCTTTGTGTTTAGTTCTAAAACAAATTTTAATGTTTGTTACTTATAACGAATTAATAAATCTTTGAACGAATATTTATTTTGAATTTTCTAATTGGATTGGTGTAAATTAAATGGTCCGTTGTTAGTACGTGCCATGTGTGTGTATAGCTCAGTGGTAGAGCATTCGACTGCAGATCGAGAGGTCCTTGGTTCAAACCCGAGTACCCCCTTTGGATTTCGTACTAAAGCAACTTTTAAATAATAGTTACTAATAACGAATTAATAAATATTTGCAAGAAAATTGATTTTGAATTTTCTAAATGGATTGGTGTAAATAAAATGGTCAGTTGTTAGTACGTGCCATGTGGGGGTATAACTCAGTGGTAGAGCATTCGACTGCAGATCGAGAGGTCCTTGGTTCAAACCCGAGTGCCCCCTTTGGATTTCGTTCTAAAGCAACTTTTTAATGTTTGTTACTAGTAACGAATTAATAAATCTTCGCACGAAAGTTAATTTTGAATTTTCTAAATGGATTGGTATAAATTAAATGGTCAGTTGTTAGTACGTGCTATGTGGGTGTATAGCTCATTGGTAGAGCATTCGACTGCAGATCGAGAGATCCTTGGTTCAAACCCGAGTTCCCCCTTTGGATTTCGTTCTAAAGCAACTTAAAAAATTGTAACTCGTAACGAAATAATAAATATTTGCAAAAAAATTGATTTTGAATTTTGTAAATGGATTGGTGTAAATAAAATGGTCAGTTGTTAGTACGTTCCTTGTGGGGGTATAACTCAGTGGTAGAGCGTTCGACTGCAGATAGAGAGGTCCTTGGTTCAAACCCGAGTGCCCCTTTTGATTTCGTTCTAAAGCAACTTTTTAATGTTTGTTACTAGTAACGAATTAATAAATCTTCGCACGAAAGTTAATTTTGAATTTTCTAAATGGATTGGTATAAATTAAATGGTCAGTTGTTAGTACGTGTCAAGTGTGTGTATAACTCAGTGTTAGAGCATTCGACTGCAGATCGAGAAGTCCTTGGTTCAAACCCGAGTGCCCCCTTTGGATTTCGTTCTAAAGCAAATTTTTAATGTTTGTTACTAGTAACGAATTAATAAATCTTCGCACGAAAGTTAATTTTGAATATTCTAATTGGATTGGTATAAATTAAGTGGTCAGTTGTTAGTACGTGCCAAGTGGAGGTATAGCTCAGTGGTAGAGCACTCGATTGCAGATCGATAGGTCCTTGGTTCAAACCCGAGTGACCCTTTGGGTTCAGTTCTAAAGCAACTTTTTAATGTTTATTACTAGTAACGAATTAATAAATCTCCGCACGAAAGTTAATTTTGAATTTTCTAAATAGATTGGCATAAATTAAATGGTCAGTTGTTAGTACATGGCAAGTGTGTGTATAACTCAGTTGTAGAGCATTCGACTGCAGATGGAGATGTCTTTGATCCAAAACGAGTGCCAGTTTGGTTTAGTTCTAAAGAACGTTTATTATTAGTAAGGAATTAATAAATGTTTGCAGGAAAATATATTTTGAATTTTCTAAATGGATTGGTGTAAATAAAATGGTCAGTTGTTAGTACGTGCCATGTGGGGGTATAGCTCAGTTGTAGAGCATTCGACTGCAGATCGAGAGGTCCTGGTTTCAAACCCGAGTGCCCCTTTGGGTTTAGTTCTAAAGCAACTTTTTAATGTTTATTACTAGTAACGAATTAATAAATCTCCGCACGAAAGTTAACTTTGAATTTTCTAAATAGATTGGTATAAATTAAATGATCAGTTGTTAGTACGTGCTATGTGGGGATATAGCTCAGTGTGTGGTAGAGCATTCTACTGCACATCGAGAGGTCCTTGTTCAAACCCGAGTGTCCCTTTGGGTTTAGTTATGAAGCAAATTTTAATGTTTGTTTCTTGTAACGAATTAATAAATATTTGCAAGAAAATTAATTTTGAATATTCTAATTGGATTGTTTTAAATTTAATGGTCAGTTGTTATTACGTGCCATGTTGGGGTATAGCTCAATGGTAGAGCATTCGACTGCAGATCTAGAGGTCCTTGATTCAAACCCGAGTGCCGCACATTGGGTTTCGTTCTAAAGCAAGTTTTTAATGTTTATTACTAGTAAGGAATTAATAAATCTTCGCACGAAACTTAATTTTGAAATTTCTAAATGGATTGGTATAAATTGAATGGTCAGTTGTGAGGATGTACCCTGTGGGGGTATAGCTCAGTGGTAGAGCATTCGACTGCAGATCGAGAGGTCCTTGGTTCAAACCCGAGTGCCCCCTTTGGATTTCGTTCTAAAGCACCTTTTTAATGTTTGTTACTAGTAACGAATTAATAAATCTTCGCACGAAAGTTAATTTCGAATTTTCTAAATGGATTGGTATAATTTAAATGGTCAGTTGTTAGTACGTGCCATGTGGGGGTATAGCTCAGTGGTAGAGCATTCGACTGCAGATCGAGAAGTCCTTGGTTCAAACCCGAGTGACCTCTTTGGATTTCGTTCTAAAGCTACTTTTAAATAATCGTTACTAGTAACGAATTAATTATATTTGCAAGAAAATTGATTTTGAATTTTCTAAATGGATTGGTATAATTTAAATGGTCAGTTGTTAGTACGTGCCATGTGGGTGTATAGCTCAGTGGAAGAGCATTCGACTGCAGATCGGGACGTCTTTGGTTCAAACTCGAGTACCCCTTTGTGTTTAGTTCTAAAACAAATTTTAATGTTTGTTACTTATAACGAATTAATAAATCTTTGAACGAAAATTTATTTTGAATTTTTTAATTGGATTGGTGTAAATTAAATGGTCCGTTGTTAGTACGTGCCATGTGTGTGTATAGTTCAGTGGTAGAGCATTCGACTGCGGATCGAGAGGTCCTTGGTTCAAACCCGAGTACCCCTTTGGATTTCGTTCAAAAGCAACTTTTAAATAATAGTTACTAGTAACGAATTAATAAATATTTGCAAGAAAATTGATTTTGAATTTTCTAAATGGATTGGTGTAAATAAAATGGTCAGTTGATAGTACGTGTCATGTGGGGGTATAGCTCAGTGGTAGAGCATTCGACTGCCGATCTAGAGGTGCTTGATAAAAACCCGAGTGCCCCATTTGGGTTTCGTTCTAAAGCAACTTTTTAATGTTTATTACTAGTAACGAATTAATAAATCTCCGCACGAAAATTAATTTTGAATTTTCTAAATAGATTGGTATAAATTAAATGATTAGTTGTTAGTCCGTGCTATGTGGGGGTATAGCTCTGTGGTAGAGCATTCGACTGCAGATCGAGAGGTCCTTGGTTCAAGTCCGAGTACCCCCTTTGGATTTCGTTCAAAAGCAACTTTTAAATAATAGTTACTAGTAACGAATTAATAAATATTTGCAAGAAAATTGATTTTGAATTTTCTAAATGGATTGGTGTAAATAAAATGGTCAGTTGATAGTACGTGTCATGTGGGGGTATAACTCAGTGGTAGAGCATTCGACTGCCGATCTAGAGGTGCTTGATAAAAACCCGAGTGCCCCATTTGGGTTTCGTTCTAAAGCAACATTTTTATGTTTATTAATAGTAACGAATTAATAAATCTCCGCACGAAAGTTAATTTTGAATTTTCAAATAGATTGGTATAAATTAAATGGTCAGTTGTTATTACGTGCTATGTGGGGATATAGCTCAGTGTGTGGTAGAGCATTCTACTGCACATCGAGAGGTCCTTGTTCAAACCCGAGTGTCCCTTTGGGTTTAGTTCTGAAGCAACTTTTAAGGTTTGTTTCTTGTAACGAATTAATAAGTCTTTGTAAGATAATTGATTTTGAATTTTATAAATGGATTGGTGTAAATAAAATGGTCAGTTGTTAGTACGTGGCAAGTGTGTGTATAACTCAGTTGTAGAGCATTCGACTGCAGATCGAGATGTCCTTGGTCCAAAACGAGTGCCAGTTTGTTTAGTTCTAAAGAACGTTTATTATTAGTAAGGAATTAATAAATGTGTGTTTGCAGGAAAATATATTTTGAATTTTCTAAATGGATTGGTGTAAATAAAATGGTCAGTTGTTAGTACGTGCCATGTGGGGGTATAGCTCAGTTGTAGAGCATTCGACTGCAGATCGAGAGGTCCTGGTTTCAAACCCGAGTGCCCCCTTTGGATTTCGTTCTAAAGCAACTTTTTAATGTTTGTTACTAGTAACGAATTAATAAATCTTCGCACGAAAGTTAATTTTGAATTTTCTAAATGGATTGGTATAAATTAAATGGTCAGTTGTTAGTACGTGCTATGTGGGTGTATAGCTCATTGGTAGAGCATTCGACTGCAGATCGAGAGATCCTTGGTTCAAACCCGAGTTCCCCCTTTGGATTTCGTTCTAAAGCAACTTAAAAAATTGTAACTAGTAACGAAATAATAAATATTTGCAAGAAAATTGATTTTGAATTTTGTAAATGGATTGGTGTAAATAAAATGGTCAGTTGTTAGTACGTGCCTTGTGGGGGTATAACTCAGTGGTAGAGCGTTCGACTGCAGATAGAGAGGTCCTTGGTTCAAACCCGAGTGCCCCTTTTGATTTCGTTCTAAAGCAACTTTTTAATGTTTGTTACTAGTAACGAATTAATAAATCTTCGCACGAAAGTTAATTTTGAATTTTCTAAATGGATTGGTATAAATTAAATGGTCAGTTGTTAGTACGTGTCAAGTGTGTGTATAACTCAGTGTTAGAGCATTCGACTGCAGATCGAGAAGTCCTTGGTTCAAACCCGAGTGCCCCCTTTGGATTTCGTTCTAAAGCAAATTTTTAATGTTTGTTACTAGTAACGAATTAATAAATCTTCGCACGAAAGTTAATTTTGAATATTCTAATTGGATTGGTATAAATTAAGTGGTCAGTTGTTAGTACGTGCCAAGTGGAGGTATAGCTCAGTGGTAGAGCATTCGATTGCAGATCGATAGGTCCTTGGTTCAAACCCTTGTGACCCTTTGGGTTCAGTTCTAAAGCAACTTTTTAATGTTTATTACTAGTAACGAATTAATAAATCTCCGCACGAAAGTTAATTTTGAATTTTCTAAATAGATTGGCATAAATTAAATGGTCAGTTGTTAGTACATGGCAAGTGTGTGTATAACTCAGTTGTAGAGCATTCGACTGCAGATGGAGATGTCTTTGATCCAAAACGAGTGCCAGTTTGGTTTAGTTCTAAAGAACGTTTATTATTAGTAAGGAATTAATAAATGTTTGCAGGAAAATATATTTTGAATTTTCTAAATGGATTGGTGTAAATAAAATGGTCAGTTGTTAGTACGTGCCATGTGGGGGTATAGCTCAGTTGTAGAGCATTCGACTGCAGATCGAGAGGTCCTGGTTTCAAACCCGAGTGCCCCTTTGGGTTTAGTTCTAAAGCAACTTTTTAATGTTTATTACTAGTAACGAATTAATAAATCTCCGCACGAAAGTTAACTTTGAATTTTCTAAATAGATTGGTATAAATTAAATGATCAGTTGTTAGTACGTGCTATGTGGGGATATAGCTCCGTGTGTGGTAGAGCATTCTACTGCACATCGAGAGGTCCTTGTTCAAACCCGAGTGTCCCTTTGGGTTTAGTTATGAAGCAAATTTTAATGTTTGTTTCTTGTAACGAATTAATAAATATTTGCAAGAAAATTAATTTTGAATATTCTAATTGGATTGTTTTAAATTTAATGGTCAGTTGTTATTACGTGCCATGTTGGGGTATAGCTCAATGGTAGAGCATTCGACTGCAGATCTAGAGGTCCTTGATTCAAACCCGAGTGCCGCACATTGGGTTTCGTTCTAAAGCAAGTTTTTAATGTTTATTACTAGTAAGGAATTAATAAATCTTCGCACGAAACTTAATTTTGAAATTTCTAAATGGATTGGTATAAATTGAATGGTCAGTTGTGAGGATGTGCCCTGTGGGGGTATAGCTCAGTGGTAGAGCATTCAACTGCAGATCGAGAGGTCCTTGGTTCAAACCCGAGTGCCCCCTTTGGATTTCGTTCTAAAGCACCTTTTTAATGTTTGGTACTAGTAACGAATTAATAAATCTTCGCACGAAAGTTAATTTCGAATTTTCTAAATGGATTGGTATAATTTAAATGGTCAGTTGTTAGTACGTGCCATGTGGGGGTATAGCTCAGTGGTAGAGCATTCGACTGCAGATCGAGAAGTCCTTGGTTCAAACCCGAGTGACCTCTTTGGATTTCGTTCTAAAGCTACTTTTAAATAATCGTTACTAGTAACGAATTAATTATATTTGCAAGAAAATTGATTTTGAATTTTCTAAATGGATTGGTATAATTTAAATGGTCAGTTGTTAGTACGTGCCATGTGGGTGTATAGCTCAGTGGAAGAGCATTCGACTGCAGATCGGGACGTCTTTGGTTCAAACTCGAGTACCCCTTTGTGTTTAGTTCTAAAACAAATTTTAATGTTTGTTACTTATAACGAATTAATAAATCTTTGAACGAAAATTTATTTTGAATTTTTTAATTGGATTGCTGTAAATTAAATGGTCCGTTGTTAGTACGTGCCATGTGTGTGTATAGTTCAGTGGTAGAGCATTCGACTGCGGATCGAGAGGTCCTTGGTTCAAACCCGAGTACCCCTTTGGATTTCGTTCAAAAGCAACTTTTAAATAATAGTTACTAGTAACGAATTAATAAATATTTGCAAGAAAATTGATTTTGAATTTTCTAAATGGATTGGTGTAAATAAAATGGTCAGTTGATAGTACGTGTCATGTGGGGGTATAGCTCAGTGGTAGAGCATTCGACTGCCGATCTAGAGGTGCTTGATAAAAACCCGAGTGCCCCATTTGGGTTTCGTTCTAAAGCAACTTTTTAATGTTTATTACTAGTAACGAATTAATAAATCTCCGCACGAAAATTAATTTTGAATTTTCTAAATAGATTGGTATAAATTAAATGATTAGTTGTTAGTCCGTGCTATGTGGGGGTATAGCTCAGTGGTAGAGCATTCGACTGCAGATCGAGAGATCCTTGTTTCAAATTCGAGTGTCCCTTTGGCTTTTGTTCTAAAACAACTTTTAAATATTTGTTACTAGTAACGAATTAATAAATCTTCGCACGAAAGTTAATTTTGAATTTTCTAAATTGATTGTTTAAATTATATGGTCAGTTGTTAGAGTATGTGCCATGTGGGCGTGTAGCTCACTGGTTGAGCATTCGTTTGCCGATCGAGAGGTCCTTGGTTCAAAGCAAGTTCCCCTTTGTGTTTACTTATAAAACATGTTTTTTACTAGTAACGAACGGGTGTATGGTCAGTTGTTATTACGTGCTATGTGGGGATATACCTCAGTGTGTGGTAGAGCATTCTACTGCACATCGAGAGGTCCTTGTTCAAACCCGAGTGTCCCTTTGGGTTTAGTTCTGAAGCAACTTTTAAGGTTTGTTTCTTGTAACGAATTAATAAGTCTTTGTAAGATAATTGATTTTGAATTTTATAAATGGATTGGTGTAAATAAAATGGTCAGTTGTTAGTACGTGGCAAGTGTGTGTATAACTCAGTTGTAGAGCATTCGACTGCAGATCGAGATGTCATTGGTCCAAAACGAGTGCCAGTTTGTTTAGTTCTAAAGAACGTTTATTATTAGTAAGGAATTAATAAATGTGTGTTTGCAGGAAAATATATTTTGAATTTTCTAAATGGATTGGTGTAAATAAAATGGTCAGTTGTTAGTACGTGCCATGTGGGGGTATAGCTCAGTTGTAGAGCATTCGACTGCAGATCGAGAGGTCCTGGTTTCAAACCCGAGTGCCCCCTTTGGATTTCGTTCTAAAGCAACTTTTAAATAATAGTTACTAATAACAAATTAATAAATATTTGCAAGAAAATTGATTTTGAATTTTCTAAATGGATTGGTGTAAATAAAATGGTCAGTTGTTAGTACGTGCCATGTGGGGGTATAACTCAGTGGTAGAGCATTCGACTGCAGATCGAGAGGTCCTTGGTTCAAACCCGAGTGCCCCCTTTGGATTTCGTTCTAAAGCAACTTTTTAATGTTTGTTACTAGTAACGAATTAATAAATCTTCGCACGAAAGTTAATTTTGAATTTTCTAAATGGATTGGTATAAATTAAATGGTCAGTTGTTAGTACGTGCTATGTGGGTGTATAGCTCATTGGTAGAGCATTCGACTGCAGATCGAGAGATCCTTGGTTCAAACCCGAGTTCCCCCTTTGGATTTCGTTCTAAAGCAACTTAAAAAATTGTAACTAGTAACGAAATAATAAATATTTGCAAGAAAATTGATTTTGAATTTTGTAAATGGATTGGTGTAAATAAAATGGTCAGTTGTTAGTACGTGCCTTGTGGGGGTATAACTCAGTGGTAGAGCGTTCGACTGCAGATAGAGAGGTCCTTGGTTCAAACCCGAGTGCCCCTTTTGATTTCGTTCTAAAGCAACTTTTTAATGTTTGTTACTAGTAACGAATTAATAAATCTTCGCACGAAAGTTAATTTTGAATTTTCTAAATGGATTGGTATAAATTAAATGGTCAGTTGTTAGTACGTGTCAAGTGTGTGTATAACTCAGTGTTAGAGCATTCGACTGCAGATCGAGAAGTCCTTGGTTCAAACCCGAGTGCCCCCTTTGGATTTCGTTCTAAAGCAAATTTTTAATGTTTGTTACTAGTAACGAATTAATAAATCTTCGCACGAAAGTTAATTTTGAATATTCTAATTGGATTGGTATAAATTAAGTGGTCAGTTGTTAGTACGTGCCAAGTGGAGGTATAGCTCAGTGGTAGAGCATTCGATTGCAGATCGATAGGTCCTTGGTTCAAACCCTTGTGACCCTTTGGGTTCAGTTCTAAAGCAACTTTTTAATGTTTATTACTAGTAACGAATTAATAAATCTCCGCACGAAAGTTAATTTTGAATTTTCTAAATAGATTGGCATAAATTAAATGGTCAGTTGTTAGTACATGGCAAGTGTGTGTATAACTCAGTTGTAGAGCATTCGACTGCAGATGGAGATGTCTTTGATCCAAAACGAGTGCCAGTTTGGTTTAGTTCTAAAGAACGTTTATTATTAGTAAGGAATTAATAAATGTTTGCAGGAAAATATATTTTGAATTTTCTAAATGGATTGGTGTAAATAAAATGGTCAGTTGTTAGTACGTGCCATGTTGGGGTATAGCTCAATGGTAGAGCATTCGACTGCAGATCTAGAGGTCCTTGATTCAAACCCGAGTGCCGCACATTGGGTTTCGTTCTAAAGCAAGTTTTTAATGTTTATTACTAGTAAGGAATTAATAAATCTTCGCACGAAACTTAATTTTGAAATTTCTAAATGGATTGGTATAAATTGAATGGTCAGTTGTGAGGATGTGCCCTGTGGGGGTATAGCTCAGTGGTAGAGCATTCGACTGCAGATCGAGAGGTCCTTGGTTCAAACCCGAGTGCCCCCTTTGGATTTCGTTCTAAAGCACCTTTTTAATGTTTGTTACTAGTAACGAATTAATAAATCTTCGCACGAAAGTTAATTTTGAATTTTCTAAATGGATTGGTATAATTTAAATGGTCAGTTGTTAGTACGTGCCATGTGGGGGTATAACTCAGTGGTAGAGCATTCGAATGCAGATCGCGAGGTCCTTGCTTCAAACCCGAGTGCCCCTTTGGGTTTAGTTCTAAAACTTCTTTTAAGGTTTGTTACTAGTAACGAATTCATAAATCTTCGCACGAAAGTTAATTTTGAATTTTCTAAATGGATTGGTATAAGTTAAATGGTCAGTTGTTAGTACGTGCCATGTGGGGGTATAGCTCAGTGGTAGAGCATTCGACTGCAGATCGAGATGTCCTTTGTTCAAACCCGAGTGCCCCCTTTGGGTTTAGTTCTAAAACATCTTTTTAATGTTTGTTACTAGTAACGAATTAATAAATCTTCGCACGAAAGTTAATTTCGAATATTCTAATTGGATTGGTATAAATTAAATGGTCCGTTGTTAGTACGTGCCATGTGGGTGTATAGCTCAGTGGAAGAGCATTCGACTGCAGATCGGGACGTCTTTGGTTCAAACCCGAGTACCCCCTTTGGATTTCGTTCTAAAGCAACTTTTAAATAATAGTTACTAGTAACGAAATAATAAATATTTGCAAGAAAATTGATTTTGAGTTTTCTAAATGGATTGGTGTAAATAAAATGGTCAGTTGATAGTACGTGTCATGTTGGGGTATTGCTCAGTGGTAGAGCATTCGACTGCAGATCGAGAGGTCCTTGGTTCAAACCCGAGTGCCCCCTTTGGATTTCGTTCTAAAGCAACTTTTAAAAAATTGTTACTAGTAACGAAATAATAAATATTTGCAAAAAATTGATTTTGAATTTTCTAAATGGATTGAAGTAAATAAAATGGTCAGTTGTTAGCACATGGCAAAGATAAAAAGGTCAGTTGTTAGTACGTGCTATGTGGGGGTATAACTCAGTGGTAGAGCATTCGAATGCAGATCGCGAGGTCCTTGCTTCAAACCCGAGTGCCCCTTTGGGTTTAGTTCTAAAACTTCTTTTAAGGTTTGTTACTAGTAACGAATTCATAAATCTTCGCACGAAAGTTAATTTTGAATTTTCTAAATGGATTGGTATAAATTAAATTGTCAGTTGTTAGTACGTGCCATGTGGGGGTATAGCTCAGTGGTAGAGCATTCGACTGCAGATCGAGATGTCCTTTGTTCAAACCCGAGTGTCCCTTTGGGTTTAGTTCTGAAGCAACTTTTAAGGTTTGTTTCTTGTAACGAATTAATAAGTCTTTGTAAG
>OW119932.1:17755036-17767536 GCA_933210815.1 Meta bourneti
AATGGATTGGTATAAATTAAGTGGTTAGTTGTTAGTACGTGTCATGTGGGGTTATAGCTCAGTGGTAGAGCATTCGGCTGCAGATCGATAGGTCCTTGGTTCAAACACGAGTGCCAGTTTGGTTTAGTTCTAAAGAACGTTTATTAGTAGTAAGGAATTAATAAATGTTTGCAGGAAAATATATTTTGAATTTTCTAAATGGATTGGTGTAAATATAAAATTTTCCGTTAAGATGTGCTAAGTGGGGGTATATCTCAAGGTTTGAGCACTGGATGGCGGATCACGAGAGCTCTTTGGTACAAACCAGCGTGCATTTTTTGTTTAGTTCCAAAGCAATTTTTTCAGATGTTTTTTTTGTAACGATTTAATAAATCTTCGCACGAAAGTTAATTTTGAATTTTCTAATTGGATTGGTGTAAATTAAATGGTCAGTTGTTAGTACGTGGCAAATGTGTGTATAACTCAGTGGTAGAGCATTCGACTGCAGATCGAGAGGACCTTGGTTCAAACCCGAGTGCCCCCTTTGGATTTCGTTCTAAAGCAAATTTTTAATGTTTGTTACTAGTAACGAATTAATAAATCTTCGCACGAAATTTAATTTTGAATATTCTAATTGGATTGGTGTAAATTAAATGGTCAGTTGTTAGTACGTGGCAAGTGTGTGTATAGCTCAGTGGTAGAGCATTCGACTGCAGATCGAGAGGTCCTTGGTACAAACCCGGGTGCCCCTATGGATTTCGTTCTAAAGCAACTTTTAAATAATTGTTACTAGTAACGAATTTATAAATCTTTGCAAGAAAATTGTTTTTTAATTTTCTAAATGAATTGGCGTAAATAAAATGGTCAGTTGTTAGTATGTGTCATGTGGGGGTATAGCTCAGTGGTAGAGCATTCGACTGCAGATTGAGAGGTCCTGGTTTCAAACCCGAGTGCCCTTTTGGGTTTAGTTCTAAAGCAACTTTTTATGTTTGTTTCTAGTAACGAATTAATAAATCTCCGCACAAAAATTAATTTTGAATTTTCTAAATGGATTGGTGTAAATTAAATGGTCAGTTGTTAGCACATGGCAAAGATAAAAACGTCAGTTGTTAGTACGTGCTATGTGGGGGTATAACTCAGTGGTAGAGCATTCGAATGCAGATCGCGAGGTCCTTGCTTCAAACCCGAGTGCCCCTTTGGGTTTAGTTCTAAAACTTCTTTTAAGGTTTGTTACTAGTAACGAATTCATAAATCTTCGCACGAAAGTTAATTTTGAATATTCTAATTGGATTGAATTAAATTAAATGGTCCGTTGTTAGTACGTGCCATGTGGGTGTATAGCTCAGTGGAAGAGCATTCGACTGCAGATCGGGACGTCTTTGGTTCAAACTCGAGTACCCCTTTGTGTTTAGTTCTAAAACTAATTTTAATGTTTGTTACTTATAACGAATTAATAAATCTTTGAACGAATATTTATTTTGAATTTTCTAATTGGATTGGTGTAAATTTATTGGTCCGTTGTTAGTACGTGCCACGTGTGTGTATCGCTCAGTGGTAGAGCCTTCGACTACAGATCGAGAGGTCCTTGGTTCAAACCCGAGTACCCCCTTTGGATTTCGTTCTAAAGCAACTTTTAAATAATAGTTACTAGTAACGAATTAATAAATATTTGCAAGAAAATTGATTTTGAGTTTTCTAAATGGATTGGTGTAAATAAAATGGTCAGTTGATAATACGTGACATGTGGGGGTATAGCTCAGTGGTAGAGCATTCGACTGCAGATCGAGAGGTCCTTGGTTCAAACCCGAGTGCCCCCTTTGGATTTCGTTCTAAAGCAACTTTTAAAAAATTGTTACTAGTAACGAAATAATAAATATTTGCAAAAAAATTGATTTTGATTTTTCTAAATGGATTGAAGTAAATAAAATGGTCAGTTGTTAGCACATGGCAAAGATAAAAACGTCAGTTGTTAGTACGTGCTATGTGGGGGTATAACTCAGTGGCAGAGCATTCGACTGCAGATCTAGAGGTCCTTGATTCAAACCCGAGTGCCCCCTTTGGATTTCGTTCTAAAGCACCTTTTTAATGTTTGTTACTAGTAACGAATTAATAAATCTTCGCACGAAAGTTAATTTTGAATTTTCTAAATGGATTGGTATAATTTAAATGGTCAGTTGTTAGTACGTGCCATGTGGGGGTATAACTCAGTGGTAGAGCATTCGAATGCAGATCGCGAGGTCCTTGCTTCAAACCCGAGTGCCCCTTTGGGTTTAGTTCTAAAACTTCTTTTAAGGTTTGTTACTAGTAACGAATTCATAAATCTTCGCACGAAAGTTAATTTTGAATTTTCTAAATGGATTGGTATAAGTTAAATGGTCAGTTGTTAGTACGTGCCATGTGGGGGTATAGCTCAGTGGTAGAGCATTCGACTGCAGATCGAGATGTCCTTTGTTCAAACCCGAGTGCCCCCTTTGGGTTTAGTTCTAAAACATCTTTTTAATGTTTGTTACTAGTAACGAATTAATAAATCTTCGCACGAAAGTTAATTTCGAATATTCTAATTGGATTGGTATAAATTAAATGGTCCGTTGTTAGTACGTGCCATGTGGGTGTATAGCTCAGTGGAAGAGCATTCGACTGCAGATCGGGACGTCTTTGGTTCAAACCCGAGTACCCCCTTTGGATTTCGTTCTAAAGCAACTTTTAAATAATAGTTACTAGTAACGAATTAATAAATATTTGCAAGAAAATTGATTTTGAGTTTTCTAAATGGATTGGTGTAAATAAAATGGTCAGTTGATAGTACGTGTCATGTTGGGGTATTGCTCAGTGGTAGAGCATTCGACTGCAGATCGAGAGGTCCTTGGTTCAAACACGAGTGCCCCCTTTGGATTTCGTTCTAAAGCAACTTTTAAAAAATTGTTACTAGTAACGAAATAATAAATATTTGCAAAAAATTGATTTTGAATTTTCTAAATGGATTGAAGTAAATAAAATGGTCAGTTGTTAGCACATGGCAAAGATAAAAAGGTCAGTTGTTAGTACGTGCTATGTGGGGGTATAACTCAGTGGTAGAGCATTCGAATGCAGATCGCGAGGTCCTTGCTTCAAACCCGAGTGCCCCTTTGGGTTTAGTTCTAAAACTTCTTTTAAGGTTTGTTACTAGTAACGAATTCATAAATCTTCGCACGAAAGTTAATTTTGAATTTTCTAAATGGATTGGTATAAATTAAATTGTCAGTTGTTAGTACGTGCCATGTGGGGGTATAGCTCAGTGGTAGAGCATTCGACTGCAGATCGAGATGTCCTTTGTTCAAACCCGAGTGTCCCTTTGGGTTTAATTCTGAAGCAACTTTTAAGGTTTGTTTCTTGTAACGAATTAATAAGTCTTTGTAAGATAATTGATTTTGAATTTTATAAATGGATTGGTGTAAATAAAATGGTCAGTTGTTAGTACGTGGCAAATGTGTGTTTAACTCAGTGGTAGAGCATTCGACTGCCGATCGAGATGTCCTTTGTTCAAACCCGAGTGTCCCTTTGGGTTTAGTTCTGAAGCAACTTTTAAGGTTTGTTTCTTGTAACGAATTAATAAGTCTTTGTAAGATAATTGATTTTGAATTTTCTAAATGGATTGGTATAAATTAAATGGTCAGTTGTTAGTACGTGCCATGTGGGGGTATAGCTCAGTGGTAGAGCATTCGACTGCAGATCGAGATGTCCTTTGTTCAAACCCGAGTGTCCCTTTGGGTTTAGTTCTGAAGCAACTTTTAAGGTTTGTTTCTTGTAACGAATTAATAAGTCTTTGTAAGATAATTGATTTTGAATTTTCTGAATGGATTGGTATAAATTAAATGGTCAGTTGTTAGCACGTGCTATGTTGGGGTATAGCTCAGTGGTAGAGCATTCGACTGCCGATCGAGAGGTCCTTGGTTCAAAGCCAAGTGCCCCTTTGCGTTTAGTTCTAAAACATATTTTAATGTTTATTACTAGTAACGAATTAATAAATCTTCACACGAATGTTAATTTTCAATTTTCCAAATGGATTGGTATAAATTAAATGGTCAGTTGTTAGTATATGCCATGTGGGGGTATACCTCAGTGGTAGAGCATTCGACTGCAGATCGAGAGGTCCTTGGTTCCAACCCGAGTGCCCCTTTGGATTTCGTTCTAAAGCAACTTTTTAATGTTTGTTACTAGTAACGAATTAATAAATCTTCGCACGAAAGTTAATTTTGAATTTTCCAAATGGATTGGTATAAATTAAATGGTCAGTTGTTAGTACGTGGAATGTGGGGGTATAGTTTAGTGGTAGAGCATTCGACTGCAGATCGAGAGGTCCTTGGTTCAAACCCGAGTGCCCCCTTTGGGTTTAGTTTTAAAACATCGTTTTAATGTTTATTACTAGTAACAAATTAATAAATCTTCGCACGAAAGTTAATTTTGAATTTTCTCAATGGATTGGTATAAATTAAGTGGTTAGTTGTTAGTACGTGTCATGTGGGGGTATAGCTCAGTGGTAGAGCATTCGGCTGCAGATCGATAGGTCCTTGGTTCAAACACGAGTGCCAGTTTGGTTTAGTTCTAAAGAACGTTTATTTGTAGTAAGGAATTAATAAATGTTTGCAGGAAAATATATTTCGAATTTTCTAAATGGATTGTTGTAAATATAAAATTTTCCGTTAAGATGTGCTAAGTGGGGGTATATCTCAAGGTTTGAGCACTGGATGGCGGATCACGAGAGCTCTTTGGTACAAACCAGCGTGCATTTTTTGTTTAGTTCCAAAGCAATTTTTTAAGATGTTTTTTCTTGTAACGATTTAATAAATCTTCGCACGAAAGTTAATTTTGAATTTTCTAATTGGATTGGTGTAAATTAAATGGTCAGTTGTTAGTACGTGGCAAATGTGTGTATAACTCAGTGGTAGAGCATTCGAATGCAGATCGCGAGGTCCTTGCTTCAAACCCGAGTGCCCCTTTGGGTTTAGTTCTAAAACTTCTTTTAAGGTTTGTTACTAGTAACGAATTCATAAATCTGCGCACGAAAGTTAATTTTGAATTTTCTTAATGGATTGGTATAAATTAAATGGTCAGTTGTTAGTACGTGCCATGTGGGGGTATAGTTTAGTGGTAGAGCATTCGACTGCAGATCGAGACGTCTTTGGTTCAAACTCGAGTACCCCTTTGTGTTTAGTTCTAAAACTAATTTTAATGTTTGTTACTTATAACGAATTAATAAATCTTTGAACGAATATTTATTTTGAAATTTCTAATTGGATTGGTGTAAATTTAATGGTCCGTTGTTAGTACGTGCCACGTGTGTGTATAGCTCAGTGGTAGAGCATTCGACTGCAGATCGAGAGGTCCTTGGTTCAAACCCGAGTACCCCCTTTGGATTTCGTTCTAAAGCAACATTTAAATAATAGTTACTAGTAACGAATTAATAAATATTTGCAAGAAAATTGATTTTGAATTTTCTAAATGGATTGAAGTAAATAAAATGGTCAGTTGTTAGCACATGGCAAAGATAAAAAGGTCAGTTGTTAGTACGTGCTATGTTGGGGTATAACTCAGTGGTAGAGCATTCGAATGCAGATCGCGAGGTCCTTGCTTCAAACCCGAGTGCCCCTTTGGGTTTAGTTCTAAAACTTCTTTTAAGGTTTGTTACTAGTAACGAATTCATAAATCTTCGCACGAAAGTTAATTTTGAATTTTCTAAATGGATTGGTATAAATTAAATGGTCAGTTGTTAGTACGTGCCATGTGGGTGTATAGCTCAGTGGTAGAGCATTCGACTGCAGATCGAGATGTCCTTTGTTCAAACCCGAGTGTCCCTTTGGGTTTAGTTCTGAAGCAACTTTTAAGGTTTGTTTCTTGTAACGAATTAGTAAGTCTTTGTAAGATAATTGATTTTGAATTTTATAAATGGATTGGTGTAAATAAAATGGTCAGTTGTTAGTACATGGCAAGTGTGTGTATAACTCAGTTGTAGAGCATTCGACTGCAGATGGAGATGTCTTTGATCCAAAACGAGTGCCAGTTTGGTTTAGTTATAAAGAACGTTTATTATTAGTAAGGAATTAATAAATGTTTGCAGGAAAATATATTTTGAATTTTCTAAATGGATTGGTGTAAATAAAATGGTCAGTTGTTAGTACGTGCCATGTGGGGGTATAGCTCAGTTGTAGAGCATTCGACTGCAGATCGAGAGGTCCTGGTTTCAAACCCGAGTGCCCCTTTGGGTTTAGTTCTAAAGCAACTTTTTAATGTTTATTACTAGTAACGAATTAATAAATCTCCGCACGAAAGTTAACTTTGAATTTTCTAAATAGATTGGTATAAATTAAATGATCAGTTGTTAGTACGTGCTATGTGGGGATATAGCTCCGTGTGTGGTAGAGCATTCTACTGCACATCGAGAGGTCCTTGTTCAAACCCGAGTGTCCCTTTGGGTTTAGTTATGAAGCAAATTATAATGTTTGTTTCTTGTAACGAATTAATAAATATTTGCAAGAAAATTAATTTTGAATATTCTAATTGGATTGTTTTAAATTTAATGGTCAGTTGTTATTACGTGCCATGTTGGGGTATAGCTCAATGGTAGAGCATTCGACTGCAGATCTAGAGGTCCTTGATTCAAACCCGAGTGCCGCACATTGGGTTTCGTTCTAAAGCAAGTTTTTAATGTTTATTACTAGTAAGGAATTAATAAATCTTCGCACGAAACTTAATTTTGAAATTTCTAAATGGATTGGTATAAATTGAATGGTCAGTTGTGAGGATGTGACCTGTGGGGGTATAGCTCAGTGGTAGAGCATTCGACTGCAGATCGAGAGGTCCTTGGTTCAAACCCGAGTGCCCCCTTTGGATTTCGTTCTAAAGCACCTTTTTAATGTTTGTTACTAGTAACGAATTAATAAATCTTCGCACGAAAGTTAATTTTGAATTTTCTAAATGGATTGGTATAATTTAAATGGTCAGTTGTTAGTACGTGCCATGTGGGGGTATAGCTCAGTGGTAGAGCATTCGACTGCAGATCGAGAAGTCCTTGGTTCAAACCCGAGTGACCTCTTTGGATTTCGTTCTAAAGCTACTTTTAAATAATCGTTACTAGTAACGAATTAATTATATTTGCAAGAAAATTGATTTTGAATTTTCTAAATGGATTCTTATAATTTAAATGGTCAGTTGTTAGTATGTGCCATGTGGGTGTATAGCTCAGTGGAAGAGCATTCGACTGCAGATCGGGACGTCTTTGGTTCAAACTCGAGTACCCCTTTGTGTATAGTTCTAAAACAAATTTTAATGTTTGTTACTTATAACGAATTAATAAATCTTTGAACGAAAATTTATTTTGAATTTTTTAATTGGATTGGTGTAAATTAAATGGTCCGTTGTTAGTACGTGCCATGTGTGTGTATAGTTCAGTGGTAGAGCATTCGACTGCGGATCGAGAGGTCCTTGGTTCAAACCCGAGTACCCCTTTGGATTTCGTTCAAAAGCAACTTTTAAATAATAGTTACTAGTAACGAATTAATAAATATTTGCAAGAAAATTGATTTTGAATTTTCTAAATGGATTGGTGTAAATAAAATGGTCAGTTGATAGTACGTGTCATGTGGGGGTAGAGCATTCGACTGCTGATCTAGAGGTGCTTGATAAAAACCCGAGTGCCCCATTTGGGTTTCGTTCTAAAGCAACTTTTTAATGTTTATTACTAGTAACGAATTAATAAATCTCCGCACGAAAATTAATTTTGAATTTTCTAAATAGATTGGTATAAATTAAATGATTAGTTGTTAGTCCGTGCTATGTGGGGGTATAGCTCAGTGGTAGAGCATTCGACTGCAGATCGAGAGGTCCTTGGTTCAAGTCCGAGTACCCCCTTTGGATTTCGTTCAAAAGCAACTTTTAAATAATAGTTACTAGTAACGAATTAATAAATATTTGCAAGAAAATTGATTTTGAATTTTCTAAATGGATTGGTGTAAATAAAATGGTCAGTTGATAGTACGTGTCATGTGGGGGTATAACTCAGTGGTAGAGCATTCGACTGCCGATCTAGAGGTGCTTGATAAAAACCCGAGTGCCCCATTTGGGTTTCGTTCTAAAGCAACATTTTTATGTTTATTAATAGTAACGAATTAATAAATCTCCGCACGAAAGTTAATTTTGAATTTTCAAATAGATTGGTATAAATTAAATGGTCAGTTGTTATTACGTGCTATGTGGGGATATAGCTCAGTGTGTGGTAGAGCATTCTACTGCACATCGAGAGGTCCTTGTTCAAACCCGAGTGTCCCTTTGGGTTTAGTTCTGAAGCAACTTTTAAGGTTTGTTTCTTGTAACGAATTAATAAGTCTTTGTAAGATAATTGATTTTGAATTTTATAAATGGATTGGTGTAAATAAAATGGTCAGTTGTTAGTACGTGGCAAGTGTGTGTTTAACTCAGTGGTAGAGCATTCGACTGCAGATCGAGTGGTCTTTGGTTCAAACCCGAGTGCCCCCTTTGGGTTTAGTTCTAAAACATCTTTTAATATTTATTACTAGTAACGAATTAATAAATCTTCGCACGAAAATTAATTTTAAATTTTCTAAATGGATTGGTATAATTTAAATGATTAATTGTTAGTACGTGCTATGTGGGGGTATAGCTCAGTGGTAGAGCATTCGACTGCAGATCGAGAGGTCCTTGGTTCAAACCCGAGTACCCCCTTTGGATTTCGTTCTAATTCAACTTTTAAATAATAGTTACTAGTAACGAATTAATAAATATTTGCAAGAAAATTGATATTGAATTTTCTAAATGGATTGGCGTAAATAAAATGGTCAGTTGATAGTACGTGTCATGTGGGGGTATAGCTCAGTGGTAGAGCATTCGACTGCCGATCTAGAGGTGCTTGATAAAAACCCGAGTGCCCCATTTGGGTTTCGTTCTAAAGAAACTTTTTAATGTTTATTACTAGTAACGAATTAATAAATCTCCGCACGAAAATTAATTTTGAATTTTCTAAATAGATTGGTATAAATTAAATGATTAGTTGTTAGTCCGTGCTATGTGGGTGTATAGCTCAGTGGTAGAGCATTCGACTGCAGATCGAGTGGTCTTTGGTTCAAACCCGAGTGCCCCCTTTGGGTTTAGTTCTAAAACATCTTTTAATATTTATTACTAGTAACGAATTAATAAATCTTCGCACGAAAATTAATTTTAAATTTTCTAAATGGATTGGTATAATTTAAATGATTAATTGTTAGTACGTGCTATGTGGGGGTATAGCTCAGTGGTAGAGCATTCGACTGCAGATCGAGAGGTCCTTGGTTCAAACCCGAGTACCCCCTTTGGATTTCGTTCTAATTCAACTTTTAAATAATAGTTACTAGTAACGAATTAATAAATATTTGCAAGAAAATTGATATTGAATTTTCTAAATGGATTGGTGTAAATAAAATGGTCAGTTGATAGTACGTGTCATGTGGGGGTATAGCTCAGTGGTAGAGCATTCGACTGCCGATCTAGAGGTGCTTGATAAAAACCCGAGTGCCCCATTTGGGTTTCGTTCTAAAGAAACTTTTTAATGTTTATTACTAGTAACGAATTAATAAATCTCCGCACGAAAATTAATTTTGAATTTTCTAAATAGATTGGTATAAATTAAATGATTAGTTGTTAGTCCGTGCTATGTGGGTGTATAGCTCAGTGGTAGAGCATTCGACTGCAGATCGAGAGATCCTTGTTTCAAATTCGAGTGTCCCTTTGGCTTTAGTTCTAAAACAACTTTTAAATATTTGTTACTAGTAACGAATTAATAAATCTTCGCACGAAAGTTAATTTTGAATTTTCTAAATTGATTGTTTAAATTATATGGTCAGTTGTTAGAGTATGTGCCATGTGGGCGTGTAGCTCACTGGTTGAGCATTCGTCTGCCGATCGAGAGGTCCTTGGTTCAAAGCAAGTTCCCCTTTGTGTTTACTTATAAAACATGTTTTTTACTAGTAACGAACGGGTGTATGGTCAGTTGTTATTACGTGCTATGTGGGGATATACCTCAGTGTGTGGTAGAGCATTCTACTGCACATCGAGAGGTCCTTGTTCAAACCCGAGTGTCCCTTTGGGTTTAGTTCTGAAGCAACTTTTAAGGTTTGTTTCTTGTAACGAATTAATAAGTCTTTGTAAGATAATTGATTTTGAATTTTATAAATGGATTGGTGTAAATAAAATGGTCAGTTGTTAGTACGTGGCAAGTGTGTGTATAACTCAGTTGTAGAGCATTCGACTGCAGATCGAGAGGTCTTTGATTAAAACCCAAGTGCCCCATTTGGGTTTCGTTCTAAAGCAACTTTTTAATGTTTATTACTAGTAACGAATTAATAAATCTTCGCAGGAAAGTTAATTTTGAATTTTCTAAATAGATTGGTATAAATTAAATGGTCAGTTGTTAGCTCGTGCTATGTGGGGATATAGCTCAGTGGTAGAGCATTCCACTGCAGATCGAGAGGTAATTGTTCAAACACGAGTGACCCTTTGTGTTTAGTTCTAAAACATCTTTTTAATGTTTATTACTATTAACGAATTAGTAGATCTTCGCACGAAAATTAATTTTGAATTTTCTAAATTGTGTGTGTAAATTAAATGTTCCGTTGTTAGTATATGCCATGTGGGCGTGTAGCTCAGTGGTAGAGCATTCGAAAGCCGATCGAGAGGTCCTTGGTTCAAAGCCAAGTGCCCCTTTGGGTTTACTTCTAAAACATATTTTTAATGTTTGTTACTAATAACGAATTAATAAATCTTCGCACGAAAGTTAATTTTGAATTTTCTAATTGGATTGGTGTAAATTAAATGGTCAGTTGTTATAGTACGTTCCATGTGGGGGTATAGCTCTGTGGTAGAGCATTCGACTGCAGATCGACAGGTCCTTGGTTCAAACCCGATTGCTCCTATTGGGTATAGTTCTAAAACATCTTTTTAATGTTTATTACTAGTAACGAATTAATAGATCTTCGCACGAAAGATAATTTTGAATTTTCTAAATGGATTGGTGTAAATAAAATGGTCAGTTGTTAGTACGTGCCATGTGGGTGTATATCTCAGTTGTAGAGCATTCGACTGCAGATCGAGAGGTCCTTGGTTCAAACCCGAGTGCCCCTTTGGGTTTAGTCCTAAAGCAACTTTTTAATGCTTGTTTCTAGTAACGAATTAATAAATCTCAGCACGAAAATTAATTTTGAATTTTCTAAATGGATTGGTGTAAATTAAATGGTCAGTTAGTACGTGCCATGTGGGTGTATAGGTCAGTGGTAGAGCATTCGACTGCAGATCGGGACGTCTTTGGTTCAAACTCGAGTTCTCCTTTGTGTTTAGTTCTAAAACATCTTTTTAATGGTTGTTGCTAGTAACGTATTAATAAATCTTCGCACGAAATTTAATTTTGAATATTCTAATTGGATTTGTGTAAATTAAATGGTCAGTTGTTAGTACGTGCCATGTGGGGGTATAGCTGAGTTGTAGAGCATTCGACTGCAGATCGAGAGGTCCTTGGTTCAAACTCGAGTGCGCCCTTTGGATTTCGTTCTAAAGGAACTTTTTAATGTTTGTTACTAGTAACGAATTAATAAATCTTCGCACGAAAGTTAATTTTGAATTTTCTAAATGGATTGGTATAAATTAAATGGTCAGTTGTTATTACGGGCTATGTGGGGCTATACCTCATTGGTAGAGCATTCGACTGCAGATCGAGAGGTCCTTGGTTCAAACCCGAGTGCCCTCTTTGGGTTTAGTTCTGAAACTTCTTTTTAATGTTTATTACTAGTAACAAATTAATAAATCTTCGCACGAAAGTTAATTTTGAATTTTCTAAATGGATTGGTATAAATTAAATGGTCAGTTGTTAGTACGAGCTATGTGGGTTGTAGCTCAGTGGTAGAGCATTCGACTGCTGATCGAGATGTCCTTGGTTCAAACACGGGTGCCATTTTGGTTTAGTTCTAAAGAACGTTTATTATTAGTAAGGAATTAATAAATGTTTGCAGAAAAATATATTTTGAATTTTCTAAATGGATTGGTGTAAATATAAAATTTTCCGTTAAGATGTGCTAAGTGGGGGTATATCTCTAGGTTTGAGCACTGGATGGCGGATCGAGAGCTCTTTGGAACAAACCAGCGTGTATTTCTTGTTTAGTTCCAAAGCAATTTTTTAAGACGTTCTTTCTTGTAACGATTTAATAAATCTTCGCACGAAAGTTAATTTTGAATTTTCTAAATTGATTGGTATAAATTAAATGGTCAGTTGTTAGTTCGTCCCATGTCAGGTTATAGCTCAGTGGTAGAGCATTCGACTGCAGATCGAGAGGTCCTTGGTTCAAACCCGAGTGCCCACTTTGGATTTCGTTCTAAAGCAACTTTTAAATAATTGTTACTAGCAACGAATTAATAAATCTTCGCACGAAAGTTAATTTTGAATTTTCTGAATGGATTGGTATAAATTAAATGGTCAGAACGAGCTATGTGGGGGTATAGCTCAGTGG
>OW119932.1:17787536-17790036 GCA_933210815.1 Meta bourneti
AATAAATCTTCGCACGAAATTTAATTTTGAATATTCTAATTGGATTTGTGTAAATCAAATGGTCAGTTGTTAGTACGTGCCATGTGGGGGTATAGCTGAGTTGTAGAGCATTCGACTGCAGATCGAGAGGTCCTTGGTTCAAACTCGAGTGCGCCCTTTGGATTTCGTTCTAAAGGAACTTTTTAATGTTTGTTACTAGTAACGAATTAATAAATCTTCGCACGAAAGTTAATTTTGAATTTTCTAAATGGATTGGTATAAATTAAATGGTCAGTTGTTAGTACGAGCTATGTGGGGCTATACCTCAGTGGTAGAGCATTCGACTGCAGATCGAGAGGTCCTTGGTTCAAACCCGAGTGCCCTCTTTGGGTTTAGTTCTAAAACTTCTTTTTAATGTTCATTACTAGTAACAAATTAATAAATCTTCGCACGAAAGTTAATTTTGAATTTTCTAAATGGATTGGTATAAATTAAATGGTCAGTTGTTAGTACGAGCTATGTGGGGGTGTAGCTCAGTGGTAGAGCATTCGACTGCAGATCGAGATGTCCTTGGTTCAAACACGGGTGCCCTTTTGGTTTAGTTCTAAAGAACGTTTATTATTAGTAAGGAATTAATAAATGTTTGCAGAAAAATATATTTTGAATTTTCTAAATGGATTGGTGTAAATATAAAATTTTCCGTTAAGATGTGCTAAGTGGGGGTATATCTCAAGGTTTGAGCACTGGATGGCGGATCGAGAGCTCTTTGGTACAAACCAGCGTGTATTTCTTGTTTAGTTCCAAAGCAATTTTTTAAGACGTTCTTTCTTGTAACGATTTAATAAATCTCCGCACGAAAGTTAATTTTGAATTTTCTGATGTTATTGGTGTAAATTAAATGGTCAGTTGTTAGTACGTGCCATGTGGGGGTATAGCTCAGTTGTAGAGCATTCGACTGCAGATCGAGAGGTCCTTGGTTCAAACCCGAGTGCCCCCTTTGGCTTTAGTTCTAAAACATCTTTTTAAAGTTTGTTACTAGTAACGAATTAATAAATCTTCGCACGAAAGTTAATTTTGAATTTTCTAAATTGATTGGTATAAATTAAATGGAAAGTTGTTAGTACGTCCCATGTCAGGTTATAGCTCAGTGGTAGAGCATTCGACTGCAGATTGAGAGGTCCTTTGTTCAAACCCGAGTGCCCACTTTGGATTTCGTTCTAAAGCAACTTTTAAATAATTGTTACTAGCAACGAATTAATAAATCTTCGCACGAAAGTTAATTTTGAATTTTCTGAATGGATTGGTATAAATTAAATGGTCAGAACGAGCTATGTGGGGGTATAGCTCAGTGGTAGAGCATTCGACTGCAGATCGAGAGGTCCTTCTTTAAACCCGAGTGCCCCCATTGGGTTTCGTACTAAAGCACGTTTTTAGTGTTTCTTACTAGTAACGAATTAATAAATCTTCGCACGAAAGTTAATTTTGAATTTTCTAAATGGATTGGTATAAATTAAATGGTCAGTTGGTAGTACGTGCCATGTGGGGGTAGAGCATTCGACTGCAGATCGAGAGGTCCTTGGTTCAAACCCGAGTACCCCATTTGTATTTCGTTCTAAAGCAACTTTTAAATAATTGTTACTAGCAACGAATTAATAAATCTTCGCACGAAAGTTAATTTTGAATTTTCTAAATGGATTGGTATAATTTAAATGGTCAGTTGGTAGTACGTGCCATGTGGGGGTAGAGCATTCGACTGCAGATCGAGAAGTCCTTGGTTCAAACCCGAGTGACATCTTTGGATTTCGTTCTAAAGCTACTTTTAAATAATCGTTACTAGTAACGAATTAATTATATTTGCAAGAAAATTGATTTTGAATTTTCTAAATGGATTTGTGTAAATAAAATGATCAGTTTTTAGTACGTGTCATGGGGGGTGGTGCATAGCTGAGTGGTAGAGCATTCGACTGCAGTTCTAGAGGTCCTTGATTAAAACCCAAGTGCCCCATTTGGGTTTCGTTCTAAAACATCTTTTTAATGTTTATTACTATTAACGAATTAATAGATCTTCGCACGAAAATTAATTTTGAATTTTCTAAATTGTGTGTGTAAATTAAATGTTCCGTTGTTAGTATATGCCATGTGGGCGTGTAGCTCAGTGGTAGAGCATTCGAAAGCCGATCGAGAGGTCCTTGGTTCAAAGCCAAGTCCCCCTTTGGGTTTACTTCTAAAACATATTTTTAATGTTTGTTACTAGTAACGAATTAATAAATCTTCGCACGAAAGTTAATTTTGAATTTTCTAATTGGATTGGTGTAAATTAAATGGTCAGTTGTTATAGTACGTTCCTTGTGGGGGTATAGCTCAGTGGTAGAGCATTCGACTGCAGATCGAGATGTCCTTGGTTCAAACCCGAGTACCCCCTTTGGATTTCGTTCTAAAGCAACTTATTATTGTTTGTTACAAGTAACGAATTAATAAATCTTCGCACGAAAGTTAATTTTAAATTTTCTAATTGGATTGG
>OW119932.1:17795036-17805036 GCA_933210815.1 Meta bourneti
GTGGGGGTATAGCTCAGTGGTAGAGCATTCGACTGCAGATCGAGTGGTCCTTGGTTCAAACCCGAGTGCCCCCTTTGGCTTTAGTTCTAAAACATCTTTTTATGTTTGTTACTAGTAACGAATTAATAAATCTTCGCACGAAAGTTAATTTTGAATTTTCTAAATTGATTGTGTAAATTAAATGGTCCGCGTTGTTAGTATGTGCCATGTTTGCGTGTAGCTCAGTGGTAGAGCATTCGACTTCCGATCGAGAGGTCCTTGGTTCAAAGTCAAGTGCCCCTTTGTGTTTAGTTCTAAAACATATTTTTAATGTTTGTTACTAGTAAAGAATTAATAAATCTTCGCACGAAAGTTAATTTTGAATTTTCTAAATGGATTGGTATAAATTAAATGGTCAGTTGTTAGTACGTCCCATGTCAGGTTATAGCTCAGTGGTAGAGCATTCGACTGCAGATCGAGAGGTCCTTGGTTCAAACCCGAGTGCCCCCTTTGGATTTCGTTCTAAAGCAACTTTTAAATAATTGTTACTATTAACGAATTAATAAATCTTCGCACGAAAGTTAATTTTGAATTTTCTGAATGGATTGGTATAAATTAAATGGTCAGAACGAGCTATGTGGGGGTATAGCTCAGTGGTAGAGCATTCGACTGCAGATCGAGAGGTCCTTCTTTCAAACCCGAGTGCCCCCATTGGGTTTCGTACTAAAGCACGTTTTTAGTGCTTCTTACTAGTAACGAATTAATAAATCTTCGCACGAAAGTTAATTTTGAATTTTCTAAATGGATTGGTATAAATTAAATGGTCAGTTGGTAGTACGTACCATGTGGGGGTAGAGCATTCGACTGCAGATCGAGAGGTCCTTGGTTCAAACCCGAGTACCCCATTTGTATTTCGTTCTAAAGCAACTTTTAAATAATTGTTACTAGCAACGAATTAATAAATCTTCGCACGAAAGTTAATTTTGAATTTTCTAAATGGATTGGTATAATTTAAATGGTCAGTTGTTAGTACGTGCCATGTGGGGGTATAGCTCAGTGGTAGAGCATTCGACTGCAGATCGAGAAGTCCTTGGTTCATACCCGAGTGACCTCTTTGGATTTCGTTCTAAAGCAACTTTTTATTGTTTGTTACAAGTAACGAATTAATAAATCTTCGCACGAAAGTTAATTTTGAATTTTCTAAATGTATTGGTATAAATTAAATGGTCAGTTGTTAGAACGTTCTATGTGGGGGTATAGCTCTGTGGTAGAGCATTCGACTGCAGATCGACAGGTCCTTGGTTCAAACCCGCGTACCCCCTTTGGATTTCGTTCTAAAGCAACTTTTTATTGTTTGTTACAAGTAACGAATTAATAAATCTTCGCACGAAAGTTAATTTTGAATTTTCTAAATGTATTGGTATAAATTAAATGGTCAGTTGTTAGAACGTTCTATGTGGGGGTATAGCTCTGTGGTAGAGCATTCGACTGCAGATCGACAGGTCCTTGGTTCAAACCCGATTGCTCCTATTGGGTATAGTTCTAAAACATCTTTTTAATGTTTATTACTAGTAACGAATTAATAGATCTTCGCACGAAAGTTAATTTTGAATTTTCTAAATGGATTGGTGTAAATAAAATGGTCAGTTGTTAGTACGTGCCATGTGGGTGTATAGCTCAGTTGTAGAGCATTCGACTGCAGATCGAGAGGTCCTTGGTTCAAACCCGAGTGCAACTTTGGGTTTAGTCTTAAAGCAACTTTTTAATGTTTGTTTCTAGTAACGAATTAATAAATCTCAGCACGAAAATTAATTTTGAATTTTCTAAATGGATTGGTGTAAATTAAATGGTCAGTTAGTACGTGCCATGTGGGTGTATAGCTCAGTGGTAGAGCATTCGACTGCAGATCGGGACGTCTTTGGTTCAAACTCGAGTTCTCCTTTGTGTTTAGTTCTAAAACATCTTTTTAATGTTTGTTGCAAGTAACGTATTAATAAATCTTCGCACGAAATTTAATTTTGAATATTCTAATTGGATTTGTGTAAATTAAATGGTCAGTTGTTAGTACGTGCCATGTGGGGGTATAGATCAGTTGTAGAGCATTCGACTGCAGATCGAGAGGTCCTTGGTTCAAACTCGAGTGCCCCCTTTGGATTTCGTTCTAAAGGAACTTTTTAATGTTTGTTACTAGTAACGAATTAATAAATCTTCGCACGAAAGTTAATTTTGAATTTTCTAAATGGATTGGTATAAATTAAATGGTCAGTTGTTATTACGTGCTATGTGGGGCTATACCTCAGTGGTAGAGCATTCGACTGCAGATCGAGAGGTCCTTGGTTCAAACCGGAGTGCCCTCTTTGGGTTTAGTTCTAAAACTTCTTTTTAATATTTATTACTAGTAACAAAATAATAAATCTTCGCACGAAAGTTAATTTTGAATTTTCTAAATGGATTGGTATAAATTAAATGGTCAGTTGTTAGTACGAGATATGTGGGGGTATAGCTCAGTGGTAGAGCATTCGACTGCAGATCGCGAGGTCCTTGGTTCAAACCCGAGTGCCCCCCTTTGAATTTCGTTCTAAACCAGCTTTTAAAGAATTGTTACTAGTAACGAATTAATAAATATTTGCAAGAAAAATGATTTTGAATTTTTTAAATGGATTGGTGTAAATAAAATGGTCAGTAGTTAGTACGTGGCAAGTGTGTGTATAACTCATTGGTAGAGTATTCGACTGCAGATCGAGATGTCCTTGGTTCAAACACGAGTGCCCCTTTGGTTTAGTTCTAAAGAATGTTTATTATTAGTAAGGAATTTATAAATGTTTGCAGGAAAATATATTTTGAATTTTCTAAATGGATTGGTGTAAATAAAATAATCAGTTGTTAAAGTATGCCAAGTTGGGGTATAGCTCAGTGTTATAGCATTCGACTGCAGATGGAGAGATCCTTGGTTGAAACCCGAGTGCGCCTTTAGGTTTAGTTGTATAGCAACATTTAATGTTTGTTTCTAGTAACGAATTAATAAATCTTCGCACGAAAATTAATTTTGAATTTTCTAAATGGATTGTGTAAATTAAATTGTCCGTTGTTATATAGTACGTTCCATGTGGGCGTGTAGCTCAATGTTAGGGCATTCGACTGCAATTCGAGAGGTCCTTTGTTCAAACCCGAGTGCCCCTTTGGGTTTAGTTCTAAAACCAATTTAAATGTTTGTTACTTATAACGAATTAATAAATCTCTTTGCACGAAAACTAATTTTGAATTTTCTAAATGGATTGGTGTAAATTAAATGGTACGTTGTCAGTACGTGCCACGTTGGTGTATAGCACAGTGGTAGAGCATTAGAGGGCAGATCGAGAGGTCCTTGGTTCAAACCCGAGTGCCCCCTTTGTCTCTTTTTCAAAAGTAACTTTTTATGTTTGTTAGTAGTAACGAATTGTAATGTTATTAACTAGTAACGAATTATTAAATATTTGCAGGAAAATATATTTTGAATTTTCTAAATGGATTGGTGTAAATAAAATGGTCAGTTGTTAGTACGTAACATGTGGGGTTATAGCTCAGTGGTAGAGCATTCGACTGCAGATCTAGAGGTCCTTGATTCAAACCCGAGTGCCCCTTTGTGTTTAGTTCTAAAACAAATTTTAATGTTTGTTACTTATAACGAGTTAATAAATCTTTGCACGAAAATTAATTTTGAATTTTCTAATTGGATTGGTGTAAATTAAATGGTCCGTTGTTCGTACGTTCCATGTGGTGGTATAGCTCATTGGTAGAGCATTCGACTGCAGATCGAGAGGTCCTTGGTTCAAACCCGAGTGCCCCCTTTGGCTTTAGTTCTAAAACATCTTTTTAATGTTTGTTACTAGTAAAGAATTAATAAATCTTCGCACGAAAGTTAATTTTGAATTTTCTAAATTGATTGTGTAAATTAAATGGTCCGCGTTGTTAGTATGTGCCATGTTTGCGTGTAGCTCAGTGGTAGAGCATTCGACTTCCGATCGAGAGGTCCTTGGTTCAAAGTCAAGTGCCCCTTTGTGTTTAGTTCTAAAACATATTTTTAATGTTTGTTACTAGTAACGAATTAATAAATATTCGCACGAAAGTTAATTTTGAATTTTCTAAATGGATTGGTATAAATTAAATGGTCAGATGTTAGTACGTCCCATGTCAGGTTATAGCTCAGTGGTAGAGCATTCGACTGCAGATCGAGAGGTCCTTGGTTCAAACCCGAGTGCCCCCTTTGGATTTCGTTCTAAAGCAACTTTTAAATAATTGTTACTAGCAACGAATTAATAAATCTTCGCACGAAAGTTAATTCTGAATTTTCTGAATGGATTGGTATAAATTAAATGGTCAGAACGAGCTATGTGGGGGTATAGCTCAGTGGTAGAGCATTCGACTGCAGATCGAGAGGTCCTTCTTTCAAACCCGAGTGCCCCCATTGGGTTTCGTACTAAAGCACGTTTTTAGTGTTTCTTACTAGTAACGAATTAATAAATCTTCGCACGAAATTTAATTTTGAATTTTCTAAATGGATTGGTATAAATTAAATGGTCAGTTGGTAGTACGTGCCATGTGGGGGTAGAGCATTCGACTGCAGATCGAGAGGTCCTTGGTTCAAACCCGAGTGACCTCTTTGGATTTCGTTCTAAAGCTACTTTTAAATAATCGTTACTAGTAACGAATTAATTATATTTGCAAGAAAATTGATTTTGAATTTTCTAAATGGATTTGTGTAAATAAAATGATCAGTTTTTAGTACGTGTCATGGGGGGTGGTGCATAGCTGAGTGGTAGAGCATTCGACTGCAATTCTAGAGGTCCTTGGTTCAAAGCCAAGTGCCCCTTTGGGTTTACTTCTAAAACATATTTTTAATGTTTGTTACTAGTAACGAATTAATAAATCTTCGCACGAAAGTTAATTTTGAATTTTCTAATTGGATTGGTGTAAATTAAATGGTGAGTTGTTATAGTACGTTCCATGTGGGGGTATAGCTCAGTGGTAGAGCATTCGACTGCAGATTTAGAGGTCCTTGGTTCAAACCCGAGTACCCCCTTTGGATTTCGTTCTAAAGCAACTTTTTATTGTTTGTTACAAATAACGAATTAATAAATCTTCGCACGAAAGTTAATTTTGAATTTTCTAAATGGATTGGTTTAAATTAAATGGTCAGTTGTTAGTACGTTCTATGTGGGGGTATAGCTGTGTGGTAGAGCATTCGACTGCAGATCGACAGGTCCTTGGTTCAAACCCGATTGCTCCTATTGGGTATAGTTCTAAAACATCTTTTTAATGTTTATTACTAGTAACGAATTAATAGATCTTCGCACGAAAGTTAATTTTGAATTTTCTAAATGGATTGGTGTAAATAAAATGGTCAGTTGTTAGTACGTGCCATGTGGGTGTATAGTTAAGTTGTAGAGCATTCGACGGCAGATCGAGAGGTCCTTGGTTCAAACCCGAGTGCCCCTTTGGGTTTAGTCCTAAAGCAACTTTTTAATGTTTGTTTCTAGTAACGAATTAATAAATCTCAGCACGAAAATTAATTTTGAATTTTCTAAATGGATTGGTGTAAATTAAATGGTCAGTTAGTACGTGCCATGTGGGTGTATAGCTCAGTGGTAGAGCATTCGACTGCAGATCGGGACGTCTTTGGTTCAAACTCGAGTTCTCCTTTGTGTTTAGTTCTAAAACATCTTTTTAATGTTTGTTGCTAGTAACGTATTAATAAATCTTCGCACGAAATTTAATTTTGAATATTCTAATTGGATTTGTGTAAATTAAATGTTCAGTTGTTAGTTCGTGCCATGTGGGGGTATTGCTCAGTTGTAGAGCATTCGACTGCAGATCGAGAGGTCCTTCGTTCAAACTCGAGTGCGCCCTTTGGATTTCGTTCTAAAGGAACTTTTTAATGTTTGTTACTAGTAACGATTTAATAAATCTTCGCACGAAAGTTAATTTTGAATTTTCTAAATGGATTGGTATAAATTAAATGGTCAGTTGTTAGTACGAGCTATGTGGGGGTGTAGCTCAGTGGTAGAGCATTCGAATGCAGATCGCGAGGTCCTTGGTTCAAACCCGAGTGCCCCCTTTGAATTTCGTTCTAAACCAGCTTTTAAAGAATTGTTACTAGTAACGAATTAATAAATATTTGCAAGAAAAATGATTTTGAATTTTTTAAATGGATTGGTGTAAATAAAATGGTCAGTTGTTAGTACGTGTCATGTGGGGGTATAGCTCAGTTGTAGAGAATTCGGCTGCAGATCGATAGGTCCTTGGTTCAAACTCGAGTGACCCTTTGGGTTTAGTTCTGAAGCAACTTTTAAGGTTTGTCTCTTGTAACGAATTAATAAATCTTTGTAAGATAATTGATTTTGAATTTTCTAAATGGATTGGTGTAAATAAAATTGTCAGTAGTTAGTACGTGGCAAGTGTGTGTATAACTCATTGGTAGAGTATTCGACTGCAGATCGAGATGTCCTTGGTTCAAACACGAGTGCCCCTTTGGTTTAGTTCTAAAGAATGTTTATTACTAAATTCTAAGAATTCTAAGAAGTTCTAAGAAGTTCTAGTTCTAAAGAATGTTTATTATCAGTTAGTAAGGAATTTATAAATGTTTGCAGGAAAATATATTTTGAATTTTCTAAATGGATTGGAGTAAATATAAAATTTTCCGTTATGATGTGCTAAGTGGGGATATATATCCAAGTTTGAGCACTGGATGGCGGAACGAGAGCTCTTTGGTACAAACCAGCGTGCATTTTTTGTTTAGTTCAAAAGCAATTTTTTAAGATGTTTTTTCTTGTAACGATTTAATAAATCTTCGCACGAAAGTTAATTTTGAATTTTCTAATGTTATTGATGTAAATTAAATGGTCATTTGTCAGTACGTGCCATGTGGGGGTATAGCTCAGTGGTAGAGCATTCGAAAGCCGATCGAGAGGTCCTTGGTTCAAAGCCAAGTGCCCCTTTGGGTTTACTTCTAAAACGTATTTTTAATGTTTGTTACTAGTAACGAATTAATAAATCTTCGCACGAAAGTTAATTTTGAATTTTCTAATTGGATTGGTGTAAATTAAATGGTCAGTTGTTATAGTACGTTCCTTGTGGGGGTATAGCTCAGTGGTAGAGCATTCGACTGCAGATCGAGAGGTCCTTGGTTCAAACCCGAGTACCCCCTTTGGATTTCGTTCTAAAGCAACTTTTTATTGTTTGTTACAAGTAACGAATTAATAAATCTTCGCACGAAAGTTAATTTTGAATTTTCTAATTGGATTGGTGTAAATTAAATGGTCAGTTGTTATAGTACGTTCCTTGTCAGGGTATAGCTCAGTGGTAGAGCATTCGACTGCAGATCGAGAGGTCCTTGGTTCAAACCCGAGTGCCACCTTTGGCTTTAGTTCTAAAACATCTTTTTAATGTTTGTTACTAGTAACGAATTAATAAATCTTCGCACGAAAGTTAATTTTGAATTTTCTAAATTGAATGTGTAAATTAAATGGTCCGCGTTGTTAGTATGTGCCATGTTTGCGTGTAGCTCAGTGGTAGAGCATTCGACTTCCGATCGAGAGGTCCTTGGTTCAAAGTCAAGTGCCCCTTTGTGTTTAGTTCTAAAACATATTTTTAATGTTTGTTACTAGTAACGAATTAATAAATCTTCGCACGAAAGTTAATTTTGAATTTTCTAAATGGATTGGTATAAATTAAATGGTCAGTTGTTATTACGTCCCATGTCAGGTTATAGCTCAGTGGTAGAGCATTCGACTGCAGATCGAGAAGTCCTTGGTTCAAACCCGAGTGCCCCCTTTGGATTTCGTTCTAAAGCAACTTTTAAATAATTGTTACTAGCAACGAATTAATAAATCTTCGCACGAAAGTTAATTTTGAATTTTCGGATGTTATTGGTGTAAATTAAATGGTCAGTTGTTAGTACGTGCCATGTGGGGGTATAGCTCAGTTGTAGAGCATTCGACTGCAGATCGAGAGGTCCTTGGTTCAAACCCGAGTGCCCCCTTTGGCTTTAGTTCTAAAACATCTTTTTTAAGTTTGTTACTAGAAACGAATTAATAAATCTTCGCACGAAAGTTAATTTTGAATTTTCTAAATTGATTGTGTAAATTAAATGGTCCGCGTTGTTAGTATGTGCAATGTTTGCGTGTAACTCAGTGGTAGAGCATTCGACTTCCGATCGAGAGGTCCTTGGTTCAAAGTCAAGTGCCCCTTTGTGTTTAGTTCTAAAACATATTTTTAATGTTTGTTACTATTAACGAATTAATAGATCTTCGCACGAAAATTAATTTTGAATTTTCTAAATTGTGTGTGTAAATTAAATGTTCCGTTGATAGTATATACCATGTGGGCGTGTAGCTCAGTGGTAGAGCATTCGAAAGCCGATCGAGAGGTCCTTGGTTCAAAGCCAAGTGCCCCTTTGGGTTTACTTCTAAAACTTATTTTTAATGTATGTTACTAATAACGAATTAATAAATCTTCGCACGAAAGTTAATTTTGAATTTTCTAATTGGATTGGTGTAAATTAAATGGTCAGTTGTTATAGTACGTTCCATGTGGGGGTATAGCTCAGTGGTAGAGCATTCGACTGCAGATCGAGAGGTCCTTGGTTCAAACCCGAGTACCCCTTTGGATTTCGTTCTAAAGCAACTTTTTATTGTTTGTTACAAGAAACGAATTAATAAATCTTCGCACGAAAGTTAATTTTGAATTTTCAAATGGATTGGTATAAATTAAATGGTCAGTTGTTAGTACGTTCTATGTGGGGGTATAGCTCAGTTGTAGAGCGTTCGACTGCAGATCGACAGGTCCTTGGTTCAAACCCGAGTGCCCCATTTGGGTTTCGTTCTAAAGCAACTTTTTAATGTTTATTACTAGTAACGAATTAATAAATCTTCGCAGGAAAGTTAATTTTGAATTTTCTAAATAGATTGGTATAAATTAAATGGTCAGTTGTTAGCTCGTGCTATGTGGGGATATAGCTCAGTGGTAGAGCATTCCACTGCAGATCGAGAGGTAATTGTTCAAACACGTGTGACCCTTTGTGTTTAGTTCTAAAACATCTTTTTAATGTTTATAACTATTAACGAATTAATAGATCTTCGCACGAAAATTAATTTTGAATTTTCTAAATTGTGTGTGTAAATTAAATGTTCCGTTGTTAGTATATGCCATGTGGGCGTGTAGCTCAGTGGTAGAGCATTCGAAAGCCCATCGAGAGGTCCTTGGTTCAAAGCCAAGTGCCCCTTTGGGTTTACTTCTAAAACATATTTTTAATGTTTGTTACTAGTAACGAATTAATAAATCTTCGCACGAAAGTTAATTTTGAATTTTCTAATTGGATTGGTGTAAATTAAATGGTCAGTTGTTATAGTACGTTCCTTGTGGGGGTATAGCTCAGTGGTAGAGCATTCGACTGCAGATCGAGAGGTCCTTGGTTCAAACCCGAGTACCCCCTTTGGATTTCGTTCTAAAGCAACTTTTTATTGTTTGTTACAAGTAACGAATTAATAAATCTTCGCACGAAAGTTAATTTTAAATTTTCTAATTGGATTGGTGTAAATTAAATGGTCAGTTGTTATAGTACGTTCCTTGTGGGGGTATAGCTCAGTGGTAGAGCATTCGACTGCAGATCGAGAGGTCCTTGGTTCAAACCCGAGTGCCCCCTTTGGCTTTAGTTCTAAAACATCTTTTTAATGTTTGTTACTAGTAACGAATTAATAAATCTTCGCACGAAAGTTAATTTTGAATTTTCTAAATGGATTGGTATAAATTAAATTGTCAGTTGTTAGTGCGTCCCATGTCAAGTTATAGCTCAGTGGTAGAGCATTCGACTGCAGATCGAGAGGTCCTTGGTTCAAAGTCAAGTGCCCCTTTGTGTTTAGTTCTAAAACATATTTTTAATGTTTGTTACTAGTAACGAATAAATAAATCTTCGAACGAAAGTTAATTTTGAATTTTCTAAATGGATTGGTATAAATTAAATGGTCAGTTGATAGTACGTCCCATG
>OW119932.1:17810036-17822536 GCA_933210815.1 Meta bourneti
TAATTGTTCAAACACGAGTGACCCTTTGTGTTTAGTTCTAAAACATCTTTTTAATGTTTATTACTATTAACGAATAAATAGATCTTCGCACGAAAATTAATTTTGAATTTTCTAAATTGTGTGTGTAAATTAAATGTTCCGTTGTTAGTATATGCCATGTGGGCGTGTAGCTCAGTGGTAGAGCATTCGAAAGCCGATCGAGAGGTCCTTGGTTCAAAGCCAAGTGCCCCTTTGGGTTTATTCTAAAACATATTTTTAATGTTTGTTACTAGTAACGAATTAATAAATCTTCGCACGAAAGTTAATTTTGAATTTTCTAATTGGATTGGTGTAAATTAAATGGTCAGTTGTTATAGTACGTTCCTTGTGGGGGTATAGCTCAGTGGTAGAGCATTCGACTGCAGATCGAGAGGTCCTTGGTTCAAACCCGAGTACCCCCTTTGGATTTCGTTCTAAAGCAACTTTTTATTGTTTGTTACAAGTAACGAATTAATAAATCTTCGCACGAAAGTTAATTTTGAATTTTCTAAATGTATTGGTATAAATTAAATGGTCAGTTGTTAGAACGTTCTATGTGGGGGTATAGCTCTGTGGTAGAGCATTCGACTGCAGATCGACAGGTCCTTGGTTCAAACCCGATTGCTCCTATTGGGTATAGTTCTAAAACATCTTTTTAATGTTTATTACTAGTAACGAATTAATAGATCTTCGCACGAAAGTTAATTTTGAATTTTCTAAATGGATTGGTGTAAGTAAAATGGTCAGTTGTTAGTACGTGCCATGTGGGTGTATAGCTCAGTTGTAGAGCATTCGACTGCAGATCGAGAGGTCCTTGGTTCAAACCCGAGTGCAACTTTGGGTTTAGTCCTAAAGCAACTTTTTAATGTTTGTTTCTAGTAACGAATTAATAAATCTCAGCACGAAAATTAATTTTGAATTTTCTAAATGGATTGGTGTAAATTAAATGGTCAGTTAGTACGTGCCATGTGGGTGTATAGCTCAGTGGTAGAGCATTCGACTGCAGATCGGGACGTCTTTGGTTCAAACTCGAGTTCTCCTTTGTGTTTAGTTCTAAAACATCTTTTTAATGCTTGTTGCAAGTAACGTATTAATAAATCTTCGCACGAAATTTAATTTTGAATATTCTAATTGGATTTGTGTAAATTAAATGGTCAGTTGTTAGTACGTGCCATGTGGGGGTATAGATCAGTTGTAGAGCATTCGACTGCAGATCGAGAGGTCCTTGGTTCAAACTCGAGTGCCCCCTTTGGATTTCGTTCTAAAGGAACTTTTTAATGTTTGTTACTAGTAACGAATTAATAAATCTTCGCACGAAAATTAATTTTGAATTTTCTAAATGGATTGTGTAAATTAAATTGTCCGTTGTTATATAGTACGTTCCATGTGGGCGTGTAGCTCAATGTTAGGGCATTCGACTGCAATTCGAGAGGTCCTTTGTTCAAACCCGAGTGCCCCTTTGGGTTTAGTTCTAAAACCAATTTAAATGTTTGTTACTTATAACGAATTAATAAATCTCTTTGCACGAAAACTAATTTTGAATTTTCTAAATGGATTGGTGTAAATTAAATGGTACGTTGTCAGTACGTGCCACGTTGGTGTATAGCACAGTGGTAGAGCATTAGAGGGCAGATCGAGAGGTCCTTGGTTCAAACCCGAGTGCCCCCTTTGTCTCTTTTTCAAAAGTAACTTTTAATGTTTGTTAGTAGTAACGAATTGTAATGTTATTAACTAGTAACGAATTATTAAATATTTGCAGGAAAATATATTTTGAATTTTCTAAATGGATTGGTGTAAATAAAATGGTCAGTTGTTAGTACGTAACATGTGGGGTTATAGCTCAGTGGTAGAGCATTCGACTGCAGATCTAGAGGTCCTTGATTCAAACCCGAGTGCCCCTTTGTGTTTAGTTCTAAAACAAATTTTAATGTTTGTTACTTATAACGAGTTAATAAATCTTTGCACGAAAATTAATTTTGAATTTTCTAATTGGATTGGTGTAAATTAAATGGTCCGTTGTTCGTACGTTCCATGTGGTGGTATAGCTCATTGGTAGAGCATTCGACTGCAGATCGAGAGGTCCTTGGTTCAAACCCGAGTGCCCCCTTTGGCTTTAGTTCTAAAACATCTTTTTAATGTTTGTTACTAGTAACGAATTAATAAATCTTCGCACGAAAGTTAATTTTGAATTTTCTAAATTGATTGTGTAAATTAAATGGTCCGCGTTGTTAGTATGTGCCATGTTTGCGTGTAGCTCAGTGGTAGAGCATTCGACTTCCGATCGAGAGGTCCTTGGTTCAAAGTCAAGTGCCCCTTTGTGTTTAGTTCTAAAACATATTTTTAATGTTTGTTACTAGTAACGAATTAATAAATCTTCGCACGAAAGTTAATTTTGAATTTTCTAAATGGATTGGTATAAATTAAATGGTCAGATGTTAGTACGTCCCATGTCAGGTTATAGCTCAGTGGTAGAGCATTCGACTGCAGATCGAGAGGTCCTTGGTTCAAACCCGAGTGCCCCCTTTGGATTTCGTTCTAAAGCAACTTTTAAATAATTGTTACTAGCAACGAATTAATAAATCTTCGCACTAAAGTTAATTCTGAATTTTCTGAATGGATTGGTATAAATTAAATGGTCAGAACGAGTTATGTGGGGGTATAGCTCAGTGGTAGAGCATTCGACTGCAGATCGAGAGGTCCTTCTTTCAAACCCGAGTGCCCCCATTGGGTTTCGTACTAAAGCACGTTTTTAGTGTTTCTTACTAGTAACGAATTAATAAATCTTCGCACGAAATTTAATTTTGAATTTTCTAAATGGATTGGTATAAATTAAATGGTCAGTTGGTAGTACGTGCCATGTGGGGGTAGAGCATTCGACTGCAGATCGAGAGGTCCTTGGTTCAAACCCGAGTGACCTCTTTGGATTTCGTTCTAAAGCTACTTTTAAATAATCGTTACTAGTAACGAATTAATTATATTTGCAAGAAAATTGATTTTGAATTTTCTAAATGGATTTGTGTAAATAAAATGATCAGTTTTTAGTACGTGTCATGGGGGGTGGTGCATAGCTGAGTGGTAGAGCATTCGACTGCAATTCTAGAGGTCCTTGGTTCAAAGCCAAGTGCCCCTTTGGGTTTACTTCTAAAACATATTTTTAATGTTTGTTACTAGTAACGAATTAATAAATCTTCGCACGAAAGTTAATTTTGAATTTTCTAATTGGATTGGTGTAAATTAAATGGTGAGTTGTTATAGTACGTTCCATGTGGGGGTATAGCTCAGTGGTAGAGCATTCGACTGCAGATTTAGAGGTCCTTGGTTCAAACCCGAGTACCCCCTTTGGATTTCGTTCTAAAGCAACTTTTTATTGTTTGTTACAAATAACGAATTAATAAATCTTCGCACGAAAGTTAATTTTGAATTTTCTAAATGGATTGGTTTAAATTAAATGGTCAGTTGTTAGTACGTTCTATGTGGGGGTATAGCTGTGTGGTAGAGCATTCGACTGCAGATCGACAGGTCCTTGGTTCAAACCCGATTGCTCCTATTGGGTATAGTTCTAAAACATCTTTTTAATGTTTATTACTAGTAACGAATTAATAGATCTTCGCACGAAAGTTAATTTTGAATTTTCTAAATGGATTGGTGTAAATAAAATGGTCAGTTGTTAGTACGTGCCATGTGGGTGTATAGTTCAGTTGTAGAGCATTCGACGGCAGATCGAGAGGTCCTTGGTTCAAACCCGAGTGCCCCTTTGGGTTTAGTCCTAAAGCAACTTTTTAATGTTTGTTTCTAGTAACGAATTAATAAATCTCAGCACGAAAATTAATTTTGAATTTTCTAAATGGATTGGTGTAAATTAAATGGTCAGTTAGTACGTGCCATGTGGGTGTATAGCTCAGTGGTAGAGCATTCGACTGCAGATCGGGACGTCTTTGGTTCAAACTCGAGTTCTCCTTTGTGTTTAGTTCTAAAACATCTTTTTAATGTTTGTTGCTAGTAACGTATTAATAAATCTTCGCACGAAATTTAATTTTGAATATTCTAATTGGATTTGTGTAAATTAAATGGTCAGTTGTTAGTTCGTGCCATGTGGGGGTATAGCTCAGTTGTAGAGCATTCGACTGCAGATCGAGAGGTCCTTCGTTCAAACTCGAGTGCGCCCTTTGGATTTCGTTCTAAAGGAACTTTTTAATGTTTGTTACTAGTAACGAATTAATAAATCTTCGCACGAAAGTTAATTTTGAATTTTCTAAATGGATTGGTATAAATTAAATGGTCAGTTGTTAGTACGAGCTATGTGGGGGTGTAGCTCAGTGGTAGAGCATTCGAATGCAGATCGCGAGGTCCTTGGTTCAAACCCGAGTGCCCCCTTTGAATTTCGTTCTAAACCAGCTTTTAAAGAATTGTTACTAGTAACGAATTAATAAATATTTGCAAGAAAAATGATTTTGAATTTTTTAAATGGATTGGTGTAAATAAAATGGTCAGTTGTTAGTACGTGTCATGTGGGGGTATAGCTCAGTTGTAGAGAATTCGGCTGCAGATCGATAGGTCCTTGGTTCAAACTCGAGTGACCCTTTGGGTTTAGTTCTGAAGCAACTTTTAAGGTTTGTCTCTTGTAACGAATTAATAAATCTTTGTAAGATAATTGATTTTGAATTTTCTAAATGGATTGGTGTAAATAAAATTGTCAGTAGTTAGTACGTGGCAAGTGTGTGTATAACTCATTGGTAGAGTATTCGACTGCAGATCGAGATGTCCTTGGTTCAAACACGAGTGCCCCTTTGGTTTAGTTCTAAAGAATGTTTATTACTAAATTCTAAGAAGTTCTAGTTCTAAAGAATGTTTATTATCAGTTAGTAAGGAATTTATAAATGTTTGCAGGAAAATATATTTTGAATTTTCTAAATGGATTGGTGTAAATATAAAATTTTCCGTTATGATGTGCTAAGTGGGGATATATATCAAGGTTTGAGCACTGGATGGCGGAACGAGAGCTCTTTGGTACAAACCAGCGTGCATTTTTTGTTTAGTTCAAAAGCAATTTTTTAAGATGTTTTTTCTTGTAACGATTTAATAAATCTTCGCACGAAAGTTAATTTTGAATTTTCTAATGTTATTGATGTAAATTAAATGGTCATTTGTCAGTACGTGCCATGTGGGGGTATAGCTCAGTGGTAGAGCATTCGAAAGCCGATCGAGAGGTCCTTGGTTCAAAGCCAAGTGCCCCTTTGGGTTTACTTCTAAAACGTATTTTTAATGTTTGTTACTAGTAACGAATTAATAAATCTTCGCACGAAAGTTAATTTTGAATTTTCTAATTGGATTGGTGTAAATTAAATGGTCAGTTGTTATAGTACGTTCCTTGTGGGGGTATAGCTCAGTGGTAGAGCATTCGACTGCAGATCGAGAGGTCCTTGGTTCAAACCCGAGTACCCCCTTTGGATTTCGTTCTAAAGCAACTTTTTATTGTTTGTTACAAGTAACGAATTAATAAATCTTCGCACGAAAGTTAATTTTGAATTTTCTAATTGGATTGGTGTAAATTAAATGGTCAGTTGTTATAGTACGTTCCTTGTCAGGGTATAGCTCAGTGGTAGAGCATTCGACTGCAGATCGAGAGGTCCTTGGTTCAAACCCGAGTGCCCCCTTTGGCTTTAGTTCTAAAACATCTTTTTAATGTTTGTTACTAGTAACGAATTAATAAATCTTCGCACGAAAGTTAATTTTGAATTTTCTAAATTGAATGTGTAAATTAAATGGTCCGCGTTGTTAGTATGTGCCATGTTTGCGTGTAGCTCAGTGGTAGAGCATTCGACTTCCGATCGAGAGGTCCTTGGTTCAAAGTCAAGTGCCCCTTTGTGTTTAGTTCTAAAACATATTTTTAATGTTTGTTACTAGTAACGAATTAATAAATCTTCGCACGAAAGTTAATTTTGAATTTTCTAAATGGATTGGTATAAATTAAATGGTCAGTTGTTAGTACGTCCCATGTCAGGTTATAGCTCAGTGGTAGAGCATTCGACTGCAGATCGAGAGGTCCTTGGTTCAAACCCGAGTGCCCCCTTTGGATTTCGTTCTAAAGCAACTTTTAAATAATTGTTACTAGCAACGAATTAATAAATCTTCGCACGAAAGTTAATTTTGAATTTTCGGATGTTATTGGTGTAAATTAAATGGTCAGTTGTTAGTACGTGCCATGTGGGGGTATAGCTCAGTTGTAGAGCATTCGACTGCAGATCGAGAGGTCCTTCGTTCAAACTCGAGTGCGCCCTTTGGATTTCGTTCTAAAGGAACTTTTTAATGTTTGTTACTAGTAACGAATTAATAAATCTTCGCACGAAAGTTAATTTTGAATTTTCTAAATGGATTGGTATAAATTAAATGGTCAGTTGTTAGTACGAGCTATGTGGGGGTGTAGCTCAGTGGTAGAGCATTCGAATGCAGATCGCGAGGTCCTTGGTTCAAACCCGAGTGCCCCCTTTGAATTTCGTTCTAAACCAGCTTTTAAAGAATTGTTACTAGTAACGAATTAATAAATATTTGCAAGAAAAATGATTTTGAATTTTTTTAATGGATTGGTGTAAATAAAATGGTCAGTTGTTAGTACGTGTCATGTGGGGGTATAGCTCAGTTGTAGAGAATTCGGCTGCAGATCGATAGGTCCTTGGTTCAAACTCGAGTGACCCTTTGGGTTTAGTTCTGAAGCAACTTTTAAGGTTTGTCTCTTGTAACGAATTAATAAATCTTTGTAAGATAATTGATTTTGAATTTTCTAAATGGATTGGTGTAAATAAAATTGTCAGTAGTTAGTACGTGGCAAGTGTGTGTATAACTCATTGGTAGAGTATTCGACTGCAGATCGAGATGTCCTTGGTTCAAACACGAGTGCCCCTTTGGTTTAGTTCTAAAGAATGTTTATTACTAAATTCTAAGAAGTTCTAGTTCTAAAGAATGTTTATTATCAGTTAGTAAGGAATTTATAAATGTTTGCAGGAAAATATATTTTGAATTTTCTAAATGGATTGGTGTAAATATAAAATTTTCCGTTATGATGTGCTAAGTGGGGATATATATCAAGGTTTGAGCACTGGATGGCGGAACGAGAGCTCTTTGGTACAAACCAGCGTGCATTTTTTGTTTAGTTCAAAAGCAATTTTTTAAGATGTTTTTTCTTGTAACGATTTAATAAATCTTCGCACGAAAGTTAATTTTGAATTTTCTAATGTTATTGATGTAAATTAAATGGTCATTTGTCAGTACGTGCCATGTGGGGGTATAGCTCAGTGGTAGAGCATTCGAAAGCCGATCGAGAGGTCCTTGGTTCAAAGCCAAGTGCCCCTTTGGGTTTACTTCTAAAACGTATTTTTAATGTTTGTTACTAGTAACGAATTAATAAATCTTCGCACGAAAGTTAATTTTGAATTTTCTAATTGGATTGGTGTAAATTAAATGGTCAGTTGTTATAGTACGTTCCTTGTGGGGGTATAGCTCAGTGGTAGAGCATTCGACTGCAGATCGAGAGGTCCTTGGTTCAAACCCGAGTACCCCCTTTGGATTTCGTTCTAAAGCAACTTTTTATTGTTTGTTACAAGTAACGAATTAATAAATCTTCGCACGAAAGTTAATTTTGAATTTTCTAATTGGATTGGTGTAAATTAAATGGTCAGTTGTTATAGTACGTTCCTTGTCAGGGTATAGCTCAGTGGTAGAGCATTCGACTGCAGATCGAGAGGTCCTTGGTTCAAACCCGAGTGCCCAATTTGGCTTTAGTTCTAAAACATCTTTTTAATGTTTGTTACTAGTAACGAATTAATAAATCTTCGCACGAAAGTTAATTTTGAATTTTCTAAATTGAATGTGTAAATTAAATGGTCCGCGTTGTTAGTATGTGCCATGTTTGCGTGTAGCTCAGTGGTAGAGCATTCGACTTCCGATCGAGAGGTCCTTGGTTCAAAGTCAAGTGCCCCTTTGTGTTTAGTTCTAAAACATATTTTTAATGTTTGTTACTAGTAACGAATTAATAAATCTTCGCACGAAAGTTAATTTTGAATTTTCTAAATGGATTGGTATAAATTAAATGGTCAGTTGTTAGTACGTCCCATGTCAGGTTATAGCTCAGTGGTAGAGCATTCGACTGCAGATCGAGAGGTCCTTGGTTCAAACCCGAGTGCCCCCTTTGGATTTCGTTCTAAAGCAACTTTTAAATAATTGTTACTAGCAACGAATTAATAAATCTTCGCACGAAAGTTAATTTTGAATTTTCGGATGTTATTGGTGTAAATTAAATGGTCAGTTGTTAGTACGTGCCATGTGGGGGTATAGCTCAGTTGTAGAGCATTCGACTGCAGATCGAGAGGTCCTTGGTTCAAACCCGAGTGCCCCCTTTGGCTTTAGTTCTAAAACATCTTTTTAAGTTTGTTACTAGAAACGAATTAATAAATCTTCGGACGAAAGTTAATTTTGAATTTTCTAAATTGATTGTGTAAATTAAATGGTCCGCGTTGTTAGTATGTGCAATGTTTGCGTGTAACTCAGTGGTAGAGCATTCGACTTCCGATCGAGAGGTCCTTGGTTCAAAGTCAAGTGCCCCTTTGTGTTTAGTTCTAAAACATATTTTTAATGTTTGTTACTATTAACGAATTAATAGATCTTCGCACGAAAATTAATTTTGAATTTTCTAAATTGTGTGTGTAAATTAAATGTTTCGTTGTTAGTATATGCCATGTGGGCGTGTAGCTCAGTGGTAGAGCATTCGAAAGCCGATCGAGAGGTCCTTGGTTCAAAGCCAAGTGCCCCTTTGGGTTTACTTCTAAAACATATTTTTAATGTATGTTACTAATAACGAATTAATAAATCTTCGCACGAAAGTTAATTTTGAATTTTCTAATTGGATTGGTGTAAATTAAATGGTCAGTTGTTATAGTACGTTCCATGTGGGGGTAAAGCTCAGTGGTAGAGCATTCGACTGCAGATCGAGAGGTCCTTGGTTCAAACCCGAGTACCCCTTTGGATTTCGTTCTAAAGCAACTTTTTATTGTTTGTTACAAGTAACGAATTAATAAATCTTCGCACGAAAGTTAATTTTGAGTTTTCTAAATGGATTGGTATAAATTAAATGGTCAGTTGTTAGTACGTTCTATGTGGGGGTATAGCTCAGTTGTAGAGCGTTCGACTGCAGATCGACAGGTCCTTGGTTCAAACCCGAGTGCCCCATTTGGGTTTCGTTCTAAAGCAACTTTTTAATGGTTATTACTAGTAACGAATTAATAAATCTTCGCAGGAAAGTTAATTTTGAATTTTCTAAATAGATTGGTATAAATTAAATGGTCAGTTGTTAGCTCGTGCTATGTGGGGATATAGCTCAGTGGTAGAGCATTCCACTGCAGATCGAGAGGTAATTGTTCAAACACGTGTGACCCTTTGTGTTTAGTTCTAAAACATCTTTTTAATGTTTATAACTATTAACGAATTAATAGATCTTCGCACGAAAATTAATTTTCAATTTTCTAAATTGTGTGTGTAAATTAAATGTTCCGTTGTTAGTATATGACATGTGGGCGTGTAGCTCAGTGGTAGAGCATTCGAAAGCCGATCGAGAGGTCCTTGGTTCAAAGCCAAGTGCCCCTTTGGGTTTACTTCTAAAACATATTTTTAATGTTTGTTACTAGTAACGAATTAATAAATCTTCGCACGAAAGTTAATTTTGAATTTTCTAATTGGATTGGTGTAAATTAAATGGTCAGTTGTTATAGTACGTTCCATGTGGGAGTATAGCTCAGTGGTAGAGCATTCGACTGCAGATCGAGAGGTCCTTGGTTCAAACCCGAGTACCCACTTTGGATTTCGTTCTAAAGCAACTTTTTATTGTTTGTTACAAATAACGAATTAATAAATCTTCGCACGAAAGTTAATTTTGAATTTTCTAAATGGATTGGTATAAATTAAATGGTCAGTTGTTAGTACGTTCTATGTGGGGGTATAGCTCTGTGGTAGAGCATTCGACTGCAGATCGACAGGTCCTTGGTTTAAACCCGATTGCTCCTATTGGGTATAGTTCTAAAACATCTTTTTAATGTTTATTACTAGTAACGAATTAATAGATCTTCGCACGAAAGTTAATTTTGAATTTTCTAAATGGATTGGTGTAAATAAAATGGTCAGTTGTTAGTACGTGCCATGTGGGTGTATAGCTCAGTTGTAGAGCATTCGACTGCAGATCGAGAGGTCCTTGGTTCAAACCGGAGTGCCCCTTTGGGTTTAGTCCTAAAGCAACTTTTTAATGTTTGTTACTAGTAACGAATTAATAAATCTTCGAACGAAAGTTAATTTTGAATTTTCTAAATGGATTGGTAAAAATTAAATGGTCAGTTGTTATTACGGGCTATGTGGGGCTATACATCAGTGGTAGAGCATTCGACTGCAGATCGAGAGGTCCTTGGTTCAAACCCGAGTGCCCTCTTTGGGTTTAGTTCTAAAACTTCTTTTTAATGTTTATTACTAGTAACAAATTAATAAATCTTCGCACGAAAGTTAATTTTGAATTTTCTAAATGGATTGGTATAAATTAAATGGTCAGTTGTTAGTACGAGCTATGTGGTGGTGTAGCTCAGTGGTAGAGCATTCGACTGCAGATCGAGATGTCCTTGGTTCAAACACGGGTGCCCTTTTGGTTTAGTTCTAAAGAACTTTTATTAGTAGTAAGGAATTAATAAATGTTTGCAGAAAAATATATTTTGAATTTTCTAAATGGATTGGTGTAAATATAAAATTTTCCGTTAAGATGTGCTAAGTGGGGGTATATCTCAAGGTTTGAGCACTGGATGGCGGATCGAGAGCTCTTTGGTACAAACCAGCGTGTATTTCTTGTTTAGTTCCAAAGCAATTTTTTAAGACGTTCTTTCTTGTAACGATTTAATAAATCTCCGCACGAAAGTTAATTTTGAATTTTCTAAATTGATTGGTATAAATTAAATGGCCAGTTGCTAGTACGTCCCATGTCAGGTTATAGCTCAGTGGTAGAGCATTCGACTGCAGATCGAGAGGTTCTTTGTTCAAACCCGAGTGCCCACTTTGGATTTCGTTCTAAAGCAACTTTTAAATAATTGTTACTAGCAACGAATTAATAAATCTTCGCACGAAAGTTAATTTTGAATTTTCTGAATGGATTGGTATAAATTAAATGGTCAGAACGAGCTATGTGGGGGTATAGCTCAGTGGTAGAGCATTCGACTGCAGATCGAGAGGTCCTTCTTTCAAACCTGAGTGCCCCCATTGGGTTTCGTACTAAAGCACGTTTTTAGTGTTTCTTACTAGTAACGAATTAATAAATCTTCGCACGAAAGTTAATTTTGAATTTTCTAAATGGTTTGGTATAAATTAAATGGTCAGTTGTTAGTACGTGCCATGTGGGGGTATAGCTCAGTGGTAGAGCATTCGACTGCAGATCGAGAAGTCCTTGGTTCAAACCCGAGTGACCTCTTTGGATTTCGTTCTAAAGCTACTTTTAAATAATCGTTACTAGTAACGAATTAATTATATTTGCAAGAAAATTGATTTTGAATTTTCTAAATGGATTTGTGTAAATAAAATGATCAGTTTTTAGTACGTGTCATGGGGGGTGGTGCATAGCTGAGTGGTAGAGCATTCGACTGCAGTTCTAGAGGTCCTTTATTAAAACCCAAGTGCCCCATTTGGGTTTCGTTCTAAAGCAACTTTTTAATGTTTATTACTAGTAACGAATTAATAAATCTTCGCAGGAAAGTTAATTTTGAATTTTCTAAATAGATTGGTATAAATTAAATGGTCAGTTGTTAGCTCGTGCTATGTGGGGATATAGCTCAGTGGTAGAGCATTCCACTGCAGATCGAGAGGTTCAAACACGAGTGACCCTTTGTGTTTAGTTCTAAAACATCTTTTTAATGTTTATTACTATTAACGAATTAATAGATCTTCGCACGAAAATTAATTTTGAATTTTCTAAATTGTGTGTGTAAATTAAATGTTCCGTTGTTAGTATATGCCATGTGGGCGTGTAGCTCAGTGGTAGAGCATTCGAAAGCCGATCTAGAGGTCCTTGGTTCAAAGCCAAGTGCCCCTTTGGGTTTACTTCTAAAACATATTTTTAATGTTTGTTACTAGTAACGAATTAATAAATCTTCGCACGAAAGTTAATTTTGAATTTTCTAATTGGATTGGTGTAAATTAAATGGTCAGTTGTTATAGTACGTTCCTTGTGGGGGTATAGCTCAGTGGTAGAGCATTCGACTTCCGATCGAGAGGTCCTTGGTTCAAAGTCAAGTGCCCCTTTGTGTTTAGTTCTAAAACATATTTTTAATGTTTGTTACTAGTAACGAATTAATAAATCTTCGCACGAAAGTTAATTTTGAATTTTCTAAAAGGATTGGTATAAATTAAATGGTCAGTTGTTAGTACGTCCCATGTCAGGTTATAGCTCAGTGGTAGAGCATTCGACTGCA
>OW119932.1:17827536-17835036 GCA_933210815.1 Meta bourneti
AACTTTTTAATGTTTATTACTATTAACGAATTAATAGATCTTCGCACGAAAATTAATTTTGAATTTTCTAAATTGTGTGTGTAAATTAAATGTTCCGTTGTTAGTATATGCCATGTGGGGGTATAGCTCAGTGGTAGAGCATTCGACTGCAGATCGAGAGGTCCTTCTTTCAAACCCGAGTGCCCCCATTGGGTTTCGTACTAAAGCACGATTTTAGTGTTTCTTACTAGTAACGAATTAATAAATCTTCGCACGAAATTTAATTTTGAATTTTCTAAATGGATTGGTATAAATTAAATGGTCAGTTGGTAGTACGTGCCATGTGGGGGTAGAGCATTCGACTGCAGATCGAGAGGTCCTTGGTTCATACCCGAGTGACCTCTTTGGATTTCGTTCTAAAGCTACATTTAAATAATCGTTACTAGTAACGAATTAATTATATTTGCAAGAAAATTGATTTTGAATTTTCTAAATGGATTTGTGTAAATAAAATGATCAGTTTTTAGTACGTGTCATGGGGGGGGGGTGGTGCATAGCTGAGTGGTAGAGTATTCGACTGCAATTCTAGAGGTCCTTGATTAAAACCCAAGTGCCCCATTTGGGTTTCGTTCTAAAGCAACTTTTTAATGTTTATTACTAGTAACGAATTAATAAATCTTCGCAGGAAAGTTAATTTTGAATTTTCTAAATAGATTGGTATAAATTAAATGGTCATTTGTTAGCTCGTGCTATGTGGGGATATAGCTCAGTGGTAGAGCATTCCACTGCAGATCGAGAGGTAATTGTTCAAACACGAGTGACCCTTTGTGTTTAGTTCTAAAACATCTTTTTAATGTTTATTACTCTTAACGAATTAATAGATCTTCGCACGAAAATTAATTTTGAATTTTCTAAATTGTGTGTGTAAATTAAATGTTCCGTTGTTAGTATATGCCATGTGGTCGTGTAGCTCAGTGGTAGAGCATTGGAAAGCCGATCGAGAGGTCCTTGGTTCAAAGCCAAGTGCCCCCTTGGGTTTACTTCTAAAACATATTTTTAATGTTTGTTACTAATAACGAATTAATAAATCTTCGCACGAAAGTTAATTTTGAATTTTCTAATTGGATTGATGTAAATTAAATGGTCAGTTGTTATAGTACGTTCCATGTGGGGGTATAGCTCAGTGATAGAGCATTCGACTGCAGATCGAGAGGTCTTTGGTTCAAACCCGAGTACCCCCTTTGGATTTCGTTCTAAAGCAACTTTTTATTGTTTGTTAGAAGTAACGAATTAATAAATCTTCGCACGAAAGTTAATTTTGAATTTTCTAAATGGATTGGTATAAATTAAATGGTCAGTTGTTAGTACGTTCTATGTGGGGGTATAGCTCAGTGGTAGAGCATTCGACTGCAGATCGACAGGTTCCTTGGTTCAAACCCGAGTGCCCCATTTGGGTTTCGTTCTAAAGCAACTTTTTAATGTTTATTACTAGTAACGAATTAATAAATCTTCGCAGGAAAGTTAATTTTGAATTTTCTAAATAGATTGGTATAAATTAAATGGTCAGTTGTTAGCTCGTGCTATGTGGGGATATAGCTCAGTGGTAGAGCATTCCACTGCAGATCGAGAGGTAATTGTTCAAACACGAGTGACCCTTTGTGTTTAGTTCTAAAACATCTTTTTAATGTTTATTACTATTAACGAATTAATAGATCTTCGCACGAAAATTAATTTTGAATTTTCTAAATTGTGTGTGTAAATTAAATGTTCCGTTGTTAGTATATGCCATGTGGGCGTGTAGCTCAGTGGTAGAGCATTCGAAAGCCGATCGAGAGGTCCTTGGTTCAAAGCCAAGTGCCCCTTTGGGTTTACTTCTAAAACATATTTTTAATGTTTGTTACTAGTAACGAATTAATAAATCTTCGCACGAAAGTTAATTTTGAATTTTCTAATTGGATTGGTTTAAATTAAATGGTCAGTTGTTAGTACGTTCTATGTGGGGGTATAGCTCTGTGGTAGAGCATTCGACTGCAGATCGACAGGTCCTTGGTTCAAACCCGATTGCTCCTATTGGGTATAGTTCTAAAACATCTTTTTAATGTTTATTACTAGTAACGAATTAATAGATCTTCGCACGAAAGTTAATTTTGAATTTTCTAAATGGATTGGTGTAAATAAAATGGTCAGTTGTTAGTACGTGCCATGTGGGTGTATAGTTCAGTTGTAGAGCATTCGACGGCAGATCGAGAGGTCCTTGGTTCAAACCCGAGTGCCCCTTTGGGTTTAGTCCTAAAGCAACTTTTTAATGTTTGTTTCTAGTAACGAATTAATAAATCTCAGCACGAAAATTAATTTTGAATTTTCTAAATGGATTGGTGTAAATTAAATGGTCAGTTAGTACGTTCCATGTGGGTGTATAGCTCAGTGGTAGAGCATTCGACTGCAGATCGGGACGTCTTTGGTTCAAACTCGAGTTCTCCTTTGTGTTTAGTTCTAAAACATCTTTTTAATGTTTGTTGCTAGTAACGTATTAATAAATCTTCCCACGAAATTTAATTTTGAATATTCTAATTGGATTTGTGTAAATTAAATGGTCAGTTGTTAGTACGTGCCATGTGGGGGTATAGCTCAGTTGTAGAGCATTCGACTGCAGATCGAGAGGTCCTTCGTTCAAACTCGAGTGCGCCCTTTGGATTTCGTTCTAAAGGAACTTTTTAATGTTTGTTACTAGTAACGAATTAATAAATCTTCGCACGAAAGTTAATTTTGAATTTTCTAAATGGATTGGTATAAATTAAATGGTCAGTTGTTAGTACGAGCTATGTGGGGGTGTAGCTCAGTGGTAGATCATTCGAATGCAGATCGCGAGGTCCTTGGTTCAAACCCGAGTGCCCCCTTTGAATTTCGTTCTAAATCAGCATTTAAAGAATTGTTACTAGTAACGAATTAATAAATATTTGCAAGAAAAATGATTTTGAATTTTTTAAATGGATTGGTGTAAATAAAATGGTCAGTTGTTAGTACGTGTCATGTGGGGGTATAGCTCAGTTGAAGAGAATTCGGCTGCAGATCGATAGGTCCTTGGTTCAAACTCGAGTGACCCTTTGGGTTTAGTTCTGAAGCAACTTTTAAGGTTTGTCTCTTGTAACGAATTAATAAATCTTTGTAAGATAATTGATTTTGAATTTTCTAAATTGATTGGTGTAAATAAAATGGTCAGTAGTTAGTACGTGGCAAGTGTGTGTATAACTCATTGGTAGAGTATTCGACTGCAGATCGAGATGTCCTTGGTTCAAACACGAGTGCCCCTTTGGTTTAGTTCTAAAGAATGTTTATTACTAAATTCTAAGAAGTTCTAAGAAGTTCTAGTTCTAAAGAATTTTTATTATCAGTTAGTAAGGAATTTATAAATGTTTGCAGGAAAATATATTTTGAATTTTCTAAATGGATTGGTGTAAATATAAAATTTTCCGTTATGATGTGCTAAGTGGGGATATATATCAAGGTTTGAGCACTGGATGGCGGAACGAGAGATCTTTGGTACAAACCAGCGTGCATTTTTTGTTTAGTTCAAAAGCAATTTTTTAAAATGTTTTTTCTTGTAACGATTTAATAAATCTTCGCACGAAAGTTAATTTTGAATTTTCTAATGTTATTGATGTAAATTAAATGGTCATTTGTCAGTACGTGCCATGTGGGGGTATAGCTCAGTGGTAGAGCATTCGAAAGCCGATCGAGAGGTCCTTGGTTCAAAGCCAAGTGCCCCTTTGGGTTTACTTCTAAAACGTATTTTTAATGTTTGTTACTAGTAACGAATTAATAAATCTTCGCACGAAAGTTAATTTTGAATTTTCTAAATGGATTGGTATAAATTAAATGGTCAGTTGTTAGTACGTCCCATGTCAGGTTATAGCTCAGTGGTAGAGCATTCGACTGCAGATCGAGAGTTCCTTCTTTCAAACCCGAGTGCCCCCATTGGCTTTAGTTCTAAAACATCTTTTTAATGTTTGTTACTAGTAACGAATTAATAAATCTTCGCACGAAAGTTAATTTTGAATTTTCTAAATTGATTGTGTAAATTAAATGGTCCGCGTTGTTAGTATGTGCCATGTTTGCGTGTAGCTCAGTGGTAGAGCATTCGACTTCCGATCGAGAGGTCCTTGGTTCAAAGTCAAGTGCCCCTTTGTGTTTAGTTCTAAAACATATTTTTAATGTTTGTTACTATTAACGAATTAATAGATCTTCGCACGAAAATTAATTTTGAATTTTCTAAATTGTGTGTGTAAATTAAATGTACCGTTGTTAGTATATGCCATGTGGGCGTGTAGCTCAGTGGTAGAGCATTCGACTGCAGATCGAGAGGTCCTTGGTTCAAACCCGAGTGCCCCCTTTGGATTTCGTTCTAAAGCAACGTTTAAATAATTGTTACTAGCAACGAATTAATAAATCTTCGCACGAAAGTTAATTTTGAATTTTCTGAATGGATTGGTATAAATTAAATGGTCAGTACGAGCTATGTGGGGGTATAGCTCAGTGGTAGAGCATTCGACTGCAGATCGAGAGGTCCTTCTTTCAAACCCGAGTGCCCCCATTGGGTTTCGTACTAAAGCACGTTTTTAGTGTTTCTTACTAGTAACGAATTAATAAATCTTCGCACGAAAGTTAATTTTGAATTTTCTGAATGGATTGGTATAAATTAAATGGTCAGAACGAGCTATGTGGGGGTATAGCTCAGTGGTAGAGCATTCGACTGCAGATCGAGAGGTCCTTGGTTCAAACCCGAGTACCCCATTTGTATTTCGTTCTAAAGCAACTTTTAAATAATTGTTACTAGCAACGAATTAATAAATCTTCGCACGAAAGTTAATTTTGAATTTTCTAAATGGATTGGTATAATTTAAATGGTCAGTTGTTAGTACGTGCCATGTGGGGGTATAGCTCAGTGGTAGAGCATTCCACTGCAGATCGAGAGGTAATTGTTCAAACACGAGTGACCCTTTGTGTTTAGTTCTAAAACATCTTTTTAATGTTTATTACTATTAACGAATTAATAGATCTTCGCACGAAAATTAATTTTGAATTTTCTAAATTGTGTGTGTAAATTAAATGTTCCGTTGTTAGTATATGCCATGTGGGCGTGTAGCTCAGTGGTAGAGCATTCGAAAGCCGATCAAGAGGTCCTTGGTTCAAAGCCAAGTGCCCCTTTGGGTTTACTTCTAAAACATATTTTTAATGTTTGTTACTAGTAACGAATTAATAAATCTTCGCACGAAAGTTAATTTTGAATTTTCTAATTGGATTGGTGTAAATTAAATGGTCAGTTGTTATAGTACGTTCCATGTGGGGGTATAGCTCAGTTGTAGAGCATTCGACTGCAGATCGAGAGGTCCTTGGTTCAAACCCGATTGCTCCTATTGGGTATAGTTCTAAAACATCTTTTTAATGTTTATTACTAGTAACGAATTAATAGATCTTCGCACGAAAGTTAATTTTGAATTTTCTAAATGGATTGGTGTAAATAAAATGGTCAGTTGTTAGTACGTGCCATGTGGGTGTATAGCTCAGTTGTAGAGCACTCGACTGCAGATCGAGAGGTCCTTGGTTCAAACCCGAGTGCCCCTTTGGGTTTAGTCCTAAAGCAACTTTTTAATGTTTGTTTCTAGTAACGAATTAATAAATCTCAGCACGAAAATTAATTTTGAATTTTCTAAATGGATTGGTGTAAATTAAATGGTCAGTTAGTACGTGCCATGTGGGTGTATAGCTCAGTGGTAGAGCATTCGACTGCAGATCGGGACGTCTTTGGTTCAAACTCGAGTTCTCCTTTGTGTTTAGTTCTAAAACATCTTTTTAATGTTTGTTGCAAGTAACGTATTAATAAATCTTCGCACGAAATTTAATTTTGAATATTCTAATTGGATTTGTGTAAATTAAATTGTCAGCTGTTAGTACGTGCCATGTGGGGGTATAGCTCAGTTGTAGAGCATTCGAAAGCCGATCGAGAGGTCCTTGTTTCAAAGCCAAGTGCCCCTTTGGGTTTACTTCTAAAACATATTTTTAATGTTTGTTACTAGTAACGAATTAATAAATCTTCGCACGAAAGTTAATTTTGAATTTTCTAATTGGATTGGTGTAAATTAAATGGTCAGTTGTTATAGTACGTTCCTTGTGGGGGTATAGCTCAGTGGTAGAGCATTCGACTGCAGATCGAGAGGTCCTTGGTTCAAACCCGAGTACCCCCTTTGGATTTCGTTCTAAAGCAACATTTTATTGTTTGTTACAAGTAACGAATTAATAAATCTTCGCACGAAAGGTAATTTTGAATTTTCTAAATGTATTGGTATAAATTAAATGGTCAGTTGTTATAGTACGTTCCTTGTGGGGGTATAGCTCAGTGGTAGAGCATTCGACTGCAGATCGGGACGTCTTTGGTTCAAACTCGAGTTCTCCTTTGTGTTTAGTTCTAAAACATCTTTTTAATGTTTGTTGCAAGTAACGTATTAATAAATCTTCGCACGAAATTTAATTTTGAATATTCTAATTGGATTTGTGTAAATTAAATTGTCAGTTGTTAGTACGTGCCATGTGGGGGTATAGCTCAGTTGTAGAGCATTCGAAAGCCGATCGAGAGGTCCTTGTTTCAAAGCCAAGTGCCCCTTTGGGTTTACTTCTAAAACATATTTTTAATGTTTGTTACTAGTAACGAATTAATAAATCTTCGCACGAAAGTTAATTTTGAATTTTCTAATTGGATTGGTGTAAATTAAATGGTCAGTTGTTATAGTACGTTCCTTGTGGGGGTATAGCTCAGTGGTAGAGCATTCGACTGCAGATCGAGAGGTCCTTGGTTCAAACCCGAGTACCCCCTTTGGATTTCGTTCTAAAGCAACTTTTTATTGTTTGTTACAAGTAACGAATTAATAAATCTTCGCAAGAAAGTTAATTTTGAATTTTCTAATTGGATTGGTGTAAATTAAATGGTCAGTTGTTATAGTACGTTCCTTGTAGGGGTATAGCTCAGTGGTAGAGCATTCAACTGCAGATCGAGAGGTCCTTGGTTCAAACCCGAGTGCACCCTTTGGCTTTAGTTCTAAAACATCTTTTTAATGTTTGTTACTAGTAACGAATTAATAAATCTTCGCACGAAAGTTAATTTTGAATTTTCTAAATGGATTGGTATAAATTAAATGGTCAGTTGTTATTACGTCCCATGTCAGGTTATAGCTCAGTGGTAGAGCATTCGACTGCAGATCGAGAGGTCCTTGGTTCAAACCCGAGTGCCCCCTTTGGATTTCGTTCTAAAGCAACTTTTAAATAATTGTTACTAGCAACGAATTAATAAATCTTCGCACGAAAGTTAATTTTGAATTTTCTGAATAAATTGGTATAAATTAAATGGTCAGAACGAGCTATGTGGGGGTATAGCTCAGTGGTAGAGCATTCGACTGCAGATCGAGAGGTCCTTCTTTCAAACCCGAGTGCCCCCATTGGGTTTCGTACTAAAGCACGTTTTTAGTGTTT